>RAOV01000005.1:178812-483136 GCA_009806015.1 Neurospora sp. CHS-2018b
CCCCCTCCTTTACTTTCAAGGGCCAGGCTAGGCTAGCTCGCTAGGTAGGTATAAATCAATGCCACTTGCTTCCGAAGCTTCCCCAAAAATTGCTTTCTCAAAATCGGCGGCGAGCTTCTTGCGCCATATGCATATGCCCCTCTCTCTCTCCTCCCATCATCGGAGTGTGGAGGTTATTTGAAGATAGAGGTACACAAGACATCTCTTCTCTTTGATATCTCTAAATGGGGCGCCCGCCTTATCTTCCGCCAACTGCTTCTTCTACTCACAGCCCGTATGCTTGCCCCTAAATGGTAAGAAATGAAACCTGTTTTTCAAACCCCCCCACCACCACCACCGGAAAATGATAAAAAGAAAGAAGAATGAACATAGAAGAAAAAACGGAGAAAAAAAAATGAAAAAAGCGAAGGTATGAAACATGAACACACGAAAGGAAAATAGAAACAAAATCAAACAGGAGAAAAAAGATAAGCAAAAAAAAAAGCGAATGTTGCTCATAACGTACAAGATTTTGAAGAAAGAAATATGTAAATGTAAATGCACATAGAAATCGAGCTGTCCGCCGAAGAAAAATCACAGCGGAAGTACTCAACAACAACAACAACAACAACGCCCCGTAGCCATGCACCCAGCGCCTTGTAACTCCTTTTTTCCGAAGCGACTCTCAAAAACGATGGCCCAAACGGATGGGAATTTTGTATGTTGTATAGATGGGGGTATGTTATGTATGTATAAACGGGTTGTGGGTATTTTGAACTTGGGTATTTGGGTATTTGGTGTGTGGTTGTTTTTGTGTTAGATGGGGATTGAGATATGCATGGTCGTTATCATCAGTTGGAAAAAGGTTTCAAAATTGGGTGTTCGAAGTTTTGAAGAATGAATGCCCTACCGGGCCAGGTGTGGCGAAGAGAACCTAAACCAAAAAGGTGCCGGATATAGTTGAAGATAGCTGGAAAACCGTCGTGCTCTTAGATCGCTCAAGAATGAGTGCTCGACTTCCTCCCAAACAGTCCTTTCCTAGACTTGGACTTGGTACGGGAGTGTTTCGAGTCCTTTCCGTCTTTCGGATCATCGGCGTATTTTGGTTTGTGAATCCTGTTTCCTCGTTGTCAGCCCCCTATCCCATATCCCCAACTCGAGCACAGTGAGAACCACGAAAATAAAACTTACCAGCTATTCCCAACCATACTCATCCCCTTCGCCTCCGCCTCCCGATAATACTTGGCGCTCTTCTTCAGATTCTTCTTGCACCCGATACCCTGAGCATAGCAGAACCCAGCTTCCGCTAGAGCGTCAACGTCGCCCCATGCTATTATCACCCCTTTGTCAGCATGCATTTTCTTCTCGCATTTTTCAACTTGACCGACCGGAGACAAACACTTACACCCAGCAATCTCAAAACACCTCAACGCCAAAACCTTGTCCTGCTCAATCCCCCACCCATTCATATGACTGACGCCCAACTCATACAGCGCCAACGCAAACTGCGCCTTCCTCGCTTTATGCTCCACCTTATCCACCGATTTCCTTTCTTTCGTCTTGTCATCATCCTGCTGAAGTTCCAAATTTACACTCGCCGCCGCCTTTCTTAGCCATTCTACTCCCTCGCGCTGGTTTGGTCTCATACCCCATCCGTGTCGACAGGCGAGGGCGTAGAGCAGCATACCCGTTGGATGAGCCTGTTTTGCTGCGTGACGAAGATGCCACGTGGATTCTTGGAGAGCACCCTTTTCGTGCAAGGCGACGGCTTTGGTGACGTGCTCTTCCGCAGTCATTTCGGCCATGGTGTGATGCCCGGTGGACTGGCCGAGGGAGCGGGTGGCTTTGAGGGTGGCTGCTGTGTCGTTCGTAGCAGCGATGGAGGGTGCTGCTGTCGCCGTTGGGGTGGCCGTCTTGTTTTGATTGCTGTCGGGTGTTGGAGACGTTGATGGTCGGGCGCGCTCGAGGGCGCTGTCCGTTGAGAGGCGACCAATGGCTTCTGGTGACGGTTGCCGTGTTGAGGCTGACCTGGGGACCTCGAGGCTCACCTTGCTGTGCTCCCGAGATGGTATCTGCCTGAGGCGGTCTTCGGATAGACGAGGTCCTACTGAGCTCGATGGCGATGGAGGAGGCTGTCCAGACACGGGAGAACGGGGGTGAAGCTCGTTCGGGCTAGGCATCGGAGGCTGCTCGTTGGTAGTAACCTGCCTAAGGGGAGTACCAACTTCGGGCCTCTCATCTTCCGCCCGTCGAACAGACTTTCCGCGTGGCAGAGTGAACTGCACATTGTGGAAAGAGTGGTTACCGTCAGGGTCAGGGAAACCATCGCCGTTCATGCTAACCGGGGTATGCGCCTCGTTATCAACCAGAACAAACGAAGTATGGCTGTCGGACGACGGCTGGCGAGCTGGAAACTCGAAGGATGGGGTTTCTGCCCTGCTCATGGGCCTGGAAAAGTTAAAAGATGGCCGTTGTAGTACGGACATGTCCGATGCGATAGAGGGCGACCGTTGACTGCGGCCCAGAGGAGACAGGATGCTGCTGCTGGTAGACATCTTGCGGGAACCCTGAGAGACCTGAGAGTGCTGAGAGTGAAACGACGTTCCCAACGAACCAAGTCCATCCTCGTCAGTCGATTCCAGGGGCGAAGACATGATGCTCGAAGATCGCTTGGGAAACAGAGGGCGAGGTGGCAGCAGACCACCGTTCTGGATGTGATCCGGGGAAGTCATGGCCCGAGTCAAAGTCGGTGCCGGTGGTGGTGAGCGCGCCATGCTCTCTCGTGTTCCCATGGCCGAAGCCGATCGTCGCTCAGCCTCGGGGCTACGGTCGAGGGGCTGGGGCGACTCCTCCCTACGGGCTCCTATTCCGAGGAAGATCTCTCCTTCTACGCTTTCGTTCGAGAACTGCCTGTTCAGGGCATCGAAGTTCGGTCGAGCGGGCATCGGGACGGACGACTCGATAGGGGTGGGCGGGATGCGGCTCATGCGCGGGTGCATCGACTTTGGTCGGTTATCCACGTCCTCGTCCACCTCGTGTCTCAGGCCCAGGCCGACGTTGTGCTGCGGTGTGTAAGCCTCATCGCTTCCAGAGTCTTGGGATAGGGAGCGAAAATATTCGGAACGGCCTTGTACAATTAACGGGCTATCGGTAGTCAGAGGCGGCAAACGGCTCATGCGCCGGCCCTGCCTTGCGCTCTCTTCAAGTTGTTTGGCAAGCAGCCGGCTCTGCATGGCAAAAGCATCCAGAGGCGAGAGCTCCGGGGGCGCCTCGCCCGCGACATGGAGTCGGGGAGATCTCAGTGGTCTCGAGACGGACATTGCAGACTTTGACCGTATGTCGAGCTGCTCTGGACGCCGTGGTGTGGACGACATGATGGATGCTGTGTCGTTCGCTTCAGAAAACATGGAGTTGTTTGTCTCGTGAGGAGTCGAGAACGCCGACGGGAAGTTTCCTAGGTCGACGGATTTGGATCCGGGTATGAACGTCAGGTTCTGGCGAGTCGGCCAAGAGGCCGCAACGTCGCAACGAGAGTCGAAAGTGTATGTTTCGAACTATAGACGGCGCATCAAGTATGATGTCGAATCCAAACGACGGACAAGTAGCGAGCGTGATGTTCGGTCTGTGGTTAGACCGTAGTGTTCAACGAGCGTTGTTGCCGTCGTCGAGTCGAAACCGATGACAGACAAGAGCAGGTGGGTATCCCGATAGTATTGCAGATGCAGGGACTTGAGGATCCCTATTCCCCCCTAAAGCGCTCTGGTCGAATCGTCTCCTTCGAGAATGGAGGGGTCGCAAGCGAGTGTCGGATGGTGTGCGTCAAAGCAGGTTTTCCGATGTTGGAGAATGGCGCATTCGAGCGGTCGGCCTGACACGGGGTAGCTGTGTTGCTGTCGTGCTTGGTGAGGTAGGTCGACGATGACGGGACGACAGGCGAATCAGTCCTAGCAGTGACCCATGGGGTGTGGTGGACTGGAGTCTGATGGGGGGAGTCTGGTGGACGGAGAGTCGCAACGATCGACAACGAGTGACTACAATTTAATTCGGACGGGGGTTTTGTCGAGGATATGGTCGAGGGTGAGGGTGGTGGTCGAGGAATTGCGATTCGGCTCGGATTGACTCGCTCGTCTCTCGTTCGGCTCTCGACTGGAAGCGAATGGATACCGTCCTTGTTTCTTCTCCTGGGTAGGAAGAATGGAGGAGATGTATAGAGGAGAAGAGGGGACCTCGAGGGGTGCAAGTGGTAGGGTACCTCTAGGGATGAAAGAATAAACAAGACAGCGACAGGGACACTACTCGGAGGAGGAGAAGGGAAAATAGTAGGAATCAAACAGGGGGAAACCAGTTGTTTTGCCCGAGAAAAGGGAACAAGTCAAGACATGGAGAGTCAAAGTGACAAAGTGGACATCCAATGCGCGAGTAGAAAGTGGAATTGGGGAATCTCAAAAGTCCATTTGCACGAGCAAAGCGGGCATCTGTCATCCCAACTCTTTGCGTCTCAAATGGAAGGGGCAGAATGTCCGGGACCTGTGGGCAGAGGGACGAACGGGTCCCTGAGAAAACGGTCTGTTAGGCCACACGAGCGGGCCGCCACCATGGGGCCCAATTGGGGCACTTGAACCACTAACACCACTGCCCACTGTAATGCACACCTTTAGCACGCTAGCGTCCTCGGCGTTGAGTGGTTCATCTGGGGATATTAAGTGGGTCGGATGGGCGGGCGAATATTGCGGCCAAGCTGTTCACGGTAAGATCTCTGTAATTGTGTTCCAAAAATGAAGTGCGCTAGGGTGGAATGGGAATAGCTTCGTGGATGGGCGTTCCTGAAAGCATTCGAGATTGTGGAAGCCGACGATGCATGAAAGAAAGAAGGAACGGTGCAAGGCAAGTCATGGTGATGTGCTTTCTTTCCTACTGCTGTTATTCGCTCCTTGCATACTTAATGAATACATACGTGAAAAATACAACTACAGGTACAATTAATTTTCTATGCATGACCTCCTTTGTTGTCCTCATTCTCAACATCCAGTCGTCTTCATATCCTCCCAGGAACTTAAGGACCAAGATCTCCAAAGAAGGTCGAGCATCTGCATCTCGAAACCTGCAACATCCACCGGATTAAACCCCATCTCTCCAAGATCTGCAATGGCATCACCGGCCCCCCTTTTCTCCAGGTCTTTTCTGTTACATACTATGTACCTCTTCTCCCTCAAATGCATCTCGAAATAGGGGCCCTATATTTCAATAGGTACTATGGGAGTACGCCACCATGTCAGGTACCGACCACACCGAGAACGGCACAACGGCCCTCATCACGATAATGTGGCACATCACCGGATTCAATGCCGTGTCGTCCAACAAATCCATTGGGTTCTTGCTTCAAGCAGTGCAACATGACCCTCAAACCCCTCAAACCTCTCGCATGGCGCCAAGCAACTCTAGATGTGGTCCATCTGTCCTAAACCGCCCCCCTGGTCTGCCCATCTGGCATCTCGACCAGGGGCATTGCCTGCGGCTTATAAGAGAACAGAACCCCTATGGTCAGAAAATGGAGGTCATTGGGGCGCGACCGGAAATTGTTTTGCTGTCAGGTGCCCATCTCTCCTGCATCAAGCATTTTTCAACAGTCGGTCTCCCTCGGTATTTGTTGAAAAAGTCGATGCTTCACATGGCTTTTTCTGTCTGTTGTCACGGTAGTAACTAAACCTCTGAGAGAGGAGAGTCTCAACACAGCAACCTTCCAGAAAGCCTTCTGGTTATTAGCGCTCGCTGATCGCCAAAAGTCAAGCTTTTGTACGGTGGCCCAAGTGAGTGCTACGGTCAATTGAACAAGTTTGGTTGAAAAAGATTCCTTGCCAACTGCAGCCGCTAGGCCCGCACCACAGGGTAGCGAGCCGGATAAATCGACTGTGTTCGATTCCAAATCGACTGTGTGGGGCCCATACAAACTGACAGCCAAGACCCAAAGCTTAGCATCGCTTAGTATCGTTCTCGCGCGGCCGCGACCATCACCAAGTTATTACCAAAAGACATTATTTTGAACTACGGCAATGAGAGTTCAAAACCACCTTTTTCAAAGCGCTAAACTTTCATTCACATACGGGGGCCTCTCACCGGCCCCCTGCACCCCCGGAACTAACCCTAACACCTAACCCTAACCGCTAACCCTAACACTAATCTAACCCTAACCTTAGTCAGCCCGCGAAAGCTGGTACAGTCGATTTATCAGGAGCACACAGTCGATTTATCCGGCTCGCAGGGTAGCGTTCGAACTCCCATGATAACAATGCAACTTCGACCTCTTCGGAAGCAATGAAGCAATGAAGCAACTAAACTTAATAAGAATTAGTGAGAGCCAATGAGATAAATGAGAACCGATGAGAATAAGAGTTATTGAGAAAAAAGAGAATCAATGAGAACGAAAATCAATGAGAGCCACGAAGTGCCAAGATTTGGGCGCCCAGAAACCCCCAAGTATAAGGTGACAATGCAAATGGACCCTGATCCTTCTCCAAATTTTGAGTTGGGGTAGGGTAATAGTGCAAATGGATCCCTCTGCCTCCTCAAAAAAATGAGAGAGGAAAAGAGAAAGAAAAGAGGAAAGAGGAAAGAAGGGAGGAAAGGAAAAAAAAAAAAAAAAG
Source organism: Neurospora sp. CHS-2018b (assembly GCA_009806015.1). Lineage (NCBI taxonomy): Eukaryota > Fungi > Ascomycota > Sordariomycetes > Sordariales > Sordariaceae > Neurospora > Neurospora sp. CHS-2018b. The sequence goes on from RAOV01000005.1 coordinate 185,433, forward strand.
AATAATGAAAGGTGGAAAAAGATAAAAAAGATAAAGTTTGAGAAGGTTGAAGCGGAGGTTTCAAAGGTTGGTGGTTAGGAAGCGCTTGATGGGTGTGAGTGTTGAACGTTGTAAGTGCTTTGGAGGCGTTGATATAAAATGGCCGACAGCTGAGGCCAGCTGAAAGCTCGGACCAATTTTCAATTGACCGTAGCACTCACTTGGGCCACCGTACTTTTGTCCCTTTTTCCTTTTGCCCGGCCAAATCTCTTTCTCTCTTAACAGCCCAGTCATGTCAGGGCCAACCATTCGACGGTCCCCGCTCGGGATGATACACGATCGGATTCCCAGATCCATCTAGTGTATGGAAACTTGACAAGAAAAGAAAAGAAACGACTGCGGTAGAAAAAATCGAGGTAACACATGCAATGTGTTTGTTGCCTCCATCATTGCCTCGTGGCACATGGCACAGGGATAGAACCCTTCAACTCAATCTCATGTGGATGTCGTGACCCCATAGCTGCACACTGATGAAGACTGGAAATGAGGGACCCCTTCCCGTCCGGTTAAACATGGGATATGGTTGGAGGATCTTGGTTAATGAGCCCTAGGATGAGGTTTATAAGTAGGGACGCGGTAGGCCACGGTTAGGGAGATGAAGCACGCCTTTTACAAGAGATGAACACCCACCAATAGCGGGGTCTTCTCTATAACACTCTTGTTCTCTTCGTCCATGATGTCTTTTTGGCTTCATCACTTTCAATAACCTCTTCGCTCTTGTCAAACGTCCCTCAAGAATGCCGCTGACGCTGTCGTGGTCAACACAAGCATAGCCCGCTGCCGCTGCCGCTTGTAGCCACCGAGAGCAAACACGGGTTTTGCCGTCAACGTTGCCATCAGACATCAAAGAACTCACCAGCAGTCCAGCATCGGGGCAAAAGACGAAAGAAAAGAACAGAAGCAAGGGACGACGACAATGAAAACGGACAGCAACAGTCAACATGACAGGGGTTCTCCACGATTTCTCGTCGACCGGAACTGAAAGCGCGATGTCTCCAGCGGGACCTGCATCATTCGCTGCATATGCGCAGTGTCATTTTGCGATGCGAGTGAAACGAGATGAACTGACACTGACAACTGAGCTTTCTTTCCATGGCGCTAAACCCTTTTGGGATATCCGTTTTTCTCTTCCTTTTATTTTCTGTTTTCTTTTTCTCTCTTTTCTCTCGCCGGTACGAACGAGAAATCATCAGTGAACTTCACCTATACGACAATTCTTTTTGATTCCGTAGAGTTCATCACCACGATCAATATTACCACTTGCGCACCTACGTTCAACTCTGCGGTCATGGATCAATACGAAGATACGAAGACAGCAACAACCGCTAGTGTAGAAAAAGAACTTGTGTCTAGAACTAGACCATCATCACCGTCGCAACGACCGATTCCCCGTTCGATCCTTTTAGATCTCAGCTCGAAATCTAGACCGAGATCTCTACACTAAGTCTAAAGTCTCCGAGTCCTTCCCGAGTAGACCCAGCCAGCAACCTAACAACTAAACTCCTTCCAGATGCGGGAGAATCCAGGTTTGTCATTTGCTTGGTATACCTTTCAAGGACCAGCAGACAGCTGTTACCAGCTTTTTGCAGTTTGCTGTAATGGTGCTATATCTCGAACTTGCCTCGCCAAATTGGCTTCACAATCGACGAGAAAATACCTGCACTGAACACTACCATTTCCATCACTGTCGATATGATAGACAGATGTGACTGAATAATCCGATAATTCAACTTCCAGGGAAGTACAGAAGGCAAAGTCGACGACTGAACATTGACTTCGCCGCAAAGTAACACCTACCGAAATCAGAACCATCCTCATGATTTGCCATGACTACCATGACGATGTCTGAGGCCAGTGATTCATTGTAACAGCCGATGATTCCCGAGTTCTACGTATATCTAAAGAAAGGCAAGACAGGTACACAAGCACAAGGCAAACACATGTCAGAGACACTGGCGTGACTGATAAAAGACGACAGCTGAAAACATACAAAGTTTTCTGTAGCAGTTGTGACATTTGTGGCCAACACCGGCCTAAACGGGCTCAGACGGGCTCAGACAGGCTTCCACGGCCCAACAACAACCCACACCAATTCAACACAACACGATCAGATCGTGGCGAATTGTTTTTCTTGTCTGCTGAGCTTTGCACAGCCCTGTAGGCGGTGGAGTGACGTTCTCGGCACACCATGAATTGTTTTTTTTTGTTCTACCTCACTCCCCAACATGAAAACAGACAAAAAGCAATACCACCCGAACTACCGGGTCATGATCGGGGCTGAGTCCGCATTCAAGCCTAAGCCTCAGCCCACGTTCCGGACCGGTTCCTCCGGCCTAGTTCGGTTGTTCCCGACCACTCCGACCCCACCCGGCCCCGGCCGCGGAATCCACATCGGCGCTTTCTAGTGCAGCGTACACCGTCCGGGACTCCGGGGCCCCGGGGGGTTCGAGCCGGGGTTCGAGCCGGGGTTCATCTGGATGGTGGTTTCAAGGGGTTATTTTGAAACTGCCCGACTTCTTCCTAGAAAAAATAGGGAATCATGGAGGTTCAGCTTCCGCTCTCGAATGAAGCGTGGTTGTCTATGCAAATGATTGTCTATGCAAATGACAAGCGATGTTGAACCGTTGAACCCAACTACCGCTTCGCATCAAGACCACGACCTCCATGCAGCGTTGTGAACAATTTTGCTCGCTAGTGACTTTCGACTGTATGTACCTAGATTCAGATAAACTGTAGTAAAACCTCAAAAAGAAAACATTTGCTGCAACTCCCCGCCGTCTGTAGACACAATTTCTCAGTAGTTCTATACCTGCCTCTTTTTTCACCTCCATTGACCAGACGTCTAATTATCCTTACTCGTCAACTTCTTCAGCCTCACTGTGCCCTCAAACAACCCCCTATCCACCGCCGCCGCAACGGTCAATGTACCACCCACAACCGCGCAAAGACCGGCCAAGAAGCCCAGGAAGGACTTGGCGCGCTCTTCGCGGTTGACGACCTTCATCGGGGAGATGTCCTGTTTTGTCTTGTTAGCATCAAACCAAACAAACCGTCGGGGCGGGGAAAAACTTACGTATGAGAAAAACACCCCCGGAATCCCCCCCCTACTATGCAGTCTCTCACCATGACCCTCCTTCGCATCATCGCCTCCGGCCAAGCTCCGCTTATGGCTGGTGACGCTATACTGATGCGTCTCCATGCTTCCATCGCTTCCATACCCGAACGCGCCGAGCCCAACGCTGTGATCCTGCTCCCGCGCCTTCGCCTGCTTCTCCCAGCCCAGCGGCAGGTAACTGGTCGGCACGATCTTGACAAAGTACATGAAATTGTAATTCGGATCGTCCGTCTCCTGCTTGGTGTTGTCCAGGGGGTTCAAATGGTGATTCGTCCACAGTGTATTTTTCCCGTTACCACCCAATTTGCGCACCAAATCGTCAGGCAGCTGGGGACCAAACCTCAGACTGTGGATGATATGACTAAACGAATGCCCGCCGGGCACGGGCGTGCTCCACCACTGCGCCAGGTCGTGGACGTGCATGTTCCCGTTGCTGAAACTCCGGCCGGGCGCAATGTGGAAGTTGCCAATCACCTTGTTGACGCGCAGGCCGCCTTCGATGCGGCAGCCTTCGTGCCGCTGCTCGGCGAGCCGCTCCGTGTAGTGCTCCCGTTGGCATTGCTCCATGGTGGAGCCGTCGCCGAAGGCCCAGGACGCTTGGGCGTAGGCTTCGCGCACTTCTTCGCAGGTGGAGCAGCAGCCGGCCTTTTTGGCGTTGTAGGGGGCTGGGGCGCCGTAGCAAGGGCCGCAGTAGGAGGGGTCGAGGTGGGTGGCGGATTCGTCGGCGGCGTGGCTGTTGTTGGTGACAATGTGTTAGTGGTGGTGGTGGTGGTGGTGATGGGCGGGAGGGAGGGGGAAACACCTACAGAGAAAGAACCTTGGCGTCAATCTCTCCTCCTCCTTCGCTTTGGGGCCTAAGACGAATCTTCTTGACGCCGTGCTGGACGCCATGTTGTTGCTCGCCGGAGACATCCATTACGTCGAGGGTCAAGAGTTCGCAGGGGACCTTGGGGAAGGTGATGTTGAGATGGATTTCCATTCGTTCGCCTGTTGTACATGGTCAGCTTCTGTCTTGACTATCCAGTCCTCTTGTGTTGGGTATGCGCACCTCGTCCCTTATCAACCACCAACTCGGGGTGTATCGCCACCTTCCTGTAGTCTCTCCATTCTCCCCATGAGAGGAACAAGACGACGAGCAGCGAGACGATGGTGACGATGCCTCCGGATGTTGTCCTGATCCTCGCATCTTCGACTGTTTTTGTAAAAGCGTCGAGCTTGGTGAATCTCGATTTCCCAGCCATCTTGGGTCGTCGGCGGGTTTGTTGAAGGTGCCTCTAGGGGCGGACGGGGCTCGGTGGAATCGGCGACGGCAATGACCAATATGGGTAGTCGACAGGTGTACAAGTGTAATGAACAAATACCCCTAGGTAGCCAAGGGACGAGGGAATGTTCCAAAGGTTCCACGTGGTTGGTGGAGGGGTTCGTTTCCCTTGCCGTTGTTGCTGTTAGTAAGTAGCTTGCGCGTCACCAACGGGAACGGTGGAAGCTGTGGAATTGACAAAGCTCCAGGCTGTTAATGTTATGCAGCCTTGTAGCTCGGGCGGGACGGGATGATCTTCACAAAGACTCCAAATTCCAGAAAGGAGGGGCTGCAATCAAACAAACGAACAAGCACTTTCTCCTTGACACTTTCGCTACTTCATGGCCATCAATCAGTCAATCACCCGAATCATTCAGGAACAAGAGACATAATGGATCTTACTGTTAACGAAACGAAACGATAACGAAGTTGAGGCCACCTTACACGCTGATTCCGTTCTCTGATTGGTCAGTAGGACCCTTAGGATCCGCCGCGTGGCATTGACCAGCGACCATCCATGATCCCTGGACTGGACTTTCTTGGCACTGCCAGGGGAAATTGTCTTGCATGAACCCTTCTTTCTTTCTCGAACTCGAACCATGATGACCTTTTCCAGGAATGGAATGGTGATCAAAACATTGGACAATGTCCACTTTTGACTCCTGCTTTGTTGCTGGGACAACCATTCGTGTCTAGGATCTGTTTGCGAAGAAGCTATTGGACCAGATGACGATAGCGTCGAACAACATGTCCTGGGTTGGTGATTCCTCGCCGACATCATGAAGCTACAGTACCAAATGTCGAAAACAGCCTCAGTCACCGTTGTCACTCCCAACGTTCGCGCCTTTACTATATTCGAATCGCCAAATACTTTGAGCATAATTGATGGTCCCTCTACCCCCTTCCTTCAGGAGATGAGGCCCATGATCAACATTGGTGCGGCGCTTGGTGTTCATGGCTCCGGCAAAGAAGGTGTGGGAAAAGGATGTTCGGTCGAGTGTGTAAAGCCTAGGTCCGTCGGCCGATTCAACACGGTCCTGGTGAACGAAGCGCTTGTTCTGTCGCCTCCATTCCGACATCTTTCCTATCCCCTTGCTGTTCATGTGGTTTCTATATTTCTTCCTTTCTCTCCAGATGCTCCGTACTCATGCACCGTTGCGTTCTCGGGATACTGTCATCGAGCACGACAGACAGCAAGTGTTGTTATGGGCTTCACCATCTAACAAAAGGAAAAAAAGAATGGTCCTCCCCAGAATCGAACTGGGACCTCCCGTCGTCAATTAGGTCTACCACCTCCCAGAGAACTTTTACCCATCGATTTAACCAGCAAGGGCATGCGACAGTGAGTATACTGCCATATTGCATCTCGTGGTTGGAAGCTCTGGGTAGCGTAGAGATGTAGCCGTTTGGACTACAAATCTACCGATACGAAAGCGACCGACTTCCTCTGGACTACTGGAGGGTAGCGAGCGATGATTGAAAAGCAACGCAGCTGTGCCCCCAACAAGATTCGAACTTCAGAGGTACGGGCCGTTCGCACGGGGGACTCGGGGGTATGCTACCCGTTACACCAAAGGACCTTGGTAATGTGTTTGTTGGAAGGGGGCTAGGCAGGCGGGCCTATAAGGGACTTAGGGTGGTTGGTGGGAGCCTACGGTGGGCGGGAGGGTTCTGTGAAGAAATGGTGAGTGAATGGTGGTGTTGATGATGGGATCGAAGTCTCAGGTTTGGTGTTGTGCCGTCAGAGATTGTGGGCGCCATGAAGGTCTATACGATTGAGTTCCAGTCGGGGAAAGAGCATTCGACCAACACTTTGATAGTAATATCTTGCTTACCATGTCTAACCACCTGGTTGTGGCTTTGATCGGTCACGGGAAAGCGGGAGGTCAGGTGTATTTGCAAGAGGAGATATGGCTAGAAGTGTTCACTCTTCCTCTCTGTTGGGAACAGCCGTGTATCAAAGGAAGAAAAGAGTCGGCGCGTTGATTTTTGACCAAACTGACTTTGCCATATCTCAGGTGCAGGTGGAAGATCTTCCTCTGGGTTCTAATTTCGTCAAGTCGCAGATGCAATGCTGGTCTTTGCCTTGAGGAAGTGCCGGCCCTCGACCATGAGCTCTTGCAGGCAAGGCAATGCAGTCTGACTAACAGAGGAAAGTGTGAGCCACCACCAGACATATTTCTTTTTGCCCCCGGCCGTTTCTTCCCAGGAAAATGTGTAGTCTTGAAGGAACGGATGTCTTTGAAGAAAAGCACGATCTGCCAACACTGGGAAATGGCAACAACGACCTCCCCGGCCTAGGTTTGTTCCATCACATCTTGGAGACCAAGTAAGTTCAAATACATTACCTCCCTTCACCCAGTCCACACTCTAGTCACTGTCACCAACCATCATTCTCGTCAAAACAACATCAAGTGTTACCAAAGTCATTTGATCGTACTTCAGCAACTACACCATCACACAATACTACACAGCTAAGCCTTGGTTACTGTCCATCAACACAATACCAAACATCATTGATCACGACTACAACAGACAACATCACTCCAATCTGTTTCCCGCATCAGTTCCCCAAACAAACTGCCATAAACAACCAAGCCAACTTTCCACACAAGCACACACCACACTCAGAATTACCTGGCTAACAACACCAAAATGAGACCCTACTCTCCCACCGACGGAAGCCCCGACAACTCCGAGCGTGACCGCCAGTTAAACCGCGCGGGCATCGACGCCGAGACCGGTACGGACAATACGAACTACAACCTTTCCCACCCTCCCAGTCCCGACAGCCCTTCTTACGGTGCTCCACCTCCTCCACCTCGTCCTCGTCCTCGTTCTCCCCCTCCTGTTCCACCTCGTCCTCGTCCTCGTTCTCCCCCTCCTCTTCCTCATCGTTCTCCTCCTCCTACGGGGCTTCCTTCGGGTTCCGCTCCTGATATCGCTGCCCTTGTCGCTTCTGCCGCCAGAGCTGCCAATCTGGCCGCTGCTAGACGTGGTAGCTCGCCTAGCCCGATCGAAGAGGGTGAGGTTACCGCCCGCTCTTCCCGTGACTCCTCTCGACCCTCACCAGAAAGCCGTCCCTCCGTTTCTCCTTCAGACCTTCCGCTTTCCAATTTACCTTTCCCTCCTTTTCCTCCTCCTCCCCCTCCCCCTCCCGCTCCCGCAGCAGCAGCTAAATCCAACACCACCGCACCCTACGGCGGCTCCAAGCATCTTCCTCCCCAGTCCGCCGCCTCCAACAACAAACAATACTCGGTGGAAGAGTAGTACGACACCGCCAGCAAAAAATTCGTATCCGACCTTAACCAACGAAGCCAAATGGCAGAAAAGCAACGCCTCACCCGCGAGGGACGGAACCCGGAAGATCTGAAAATCTTCGAGGGGCGTCGCCGTGAACAAGGGGGATACGTGCTTCGCCCGTTTATGTGCAGGTTGTCGACGACGGATGGCTGGGACTATGAGATGGGGTTGAAGGCGTTGCCGGGGTGTTTGGTTGAAGACAAGGAATGCTGGAGGGCGTTGGATCCGGAGTCGGAGGAGTCCAAGACTACTGGGACGAAAGAGGGCACGGGGCAGCAGAAGGGAGGAAAAAAACAATTACGGAATTTTGATGTGTGGGTGGAGAAGGGGTATAAGGAGAGCGTTGTGCTGTGTGTGGCGGATAAGAGGAATAAATGTAGGGGGGTCGTGGTTCGTTGGAGGGTGAAGGAGAAGGAGGAGGAGGAGGCGGCAGAGGGGGTGGTGGATCTTGATCTGCCTGTGGATGTGAGCAGCAAGAGTGGGAAAAGCGGGAATGGGAGTGGGAATGGGAATCAGGAGGAGGGTCAGGGTCCGGTTTGGAAGGAGGGGGTGGTAGGGCTGAAGGTGATTGATTTTTGGAGACCGGGAGTGGCGGATCGGGAGCTGCAAGGTGCGTTGGGAGATGCCACCCGTGATATCTTTGATCAGCTCGATGATGTGAAGGTTGTTCAGATTCGCGGTGGCGCGGGGCCGTCGATGAGCGGGAATGTGGAGTATCCGATCGATGCGAGGATGAGAAGGTACTTGGAAATGGAGGAGAATGTTAGAAGGCTCGCGATAAAGCTGGGGTATGAGCAAATAGACGAGGAGCAGAAGCCAATGGGTACGCGCTGGGTGTTGGAGTTTCGGCGAGACGCGGTGGACGAGTTAGTCAGGACGATGGACAAGTTGTTGGGGGACAAGACGGATGAAAAGGAATTGAAGGAGGAGGAGAGGAAAAACGACTTTGAGAAGTGCGCAGAGGAGGAAGGCAAGATTGTCAGGGAGGCTGGCGTCGGCGGAGCAAAGTATGTTGAGGACGCGAGTGCGGCTGTGGATGTAATGGACAACCTCATGATTGCTACGATGGAGCAACGCGGCCTTGAGGCGGTCCGGACCAGGAACGACGGCTTCAGACCCATGCCATCGATGCTTAATCTGCCGGTCCGGAACAGGGATAGCGGCGGCTTGGGACCCATGCTGGGGCCTGCTGCACTCTCCTCGCCGTCAGGCAGCGAAAAGTCTGACACGGATTGCAGCATAGTGTTTCCTTGGGAACATAGCCCTCCTGAGTCTGATGGGGGAGATATCTTGCAATCAATCGAGACAGACAGCCCGGAGTCTGGGGAGGTGGAGGAAACCCATCCGGAAGCCCTCCCCGAGGAGTCAACCATGCCGGAGCTCAAGGACGGCACTAGTCCAAAGCCCGGCCAGGCGGAGGAAAGCAGGTCGGAAGGCGACAGCATGTCTAGCCCGGAAATCGCAACACTCTTCAGAGACGAGGAGTCGTCTTCGGATGAGAAGTCTCCCTTTGAAGACGTCGACGAGGGGGACAAACATCACCTACCTGGGTCTCATACTCCCGAGAGCAAGACGGTTATTGTCGAAAGCGTCGAGGATGTGGATACCGAAAAAGCCGAGAGTTCTCCTCTCGATGGAAAGAAGGATGTCGGGGTTAGTGTCAAGTCTGTGGATCCTTCCGATGAGGATGCTTCTTCTCATGACGACAACTCCTCTGATGACGAGATTGTCGATATGGCGGCTTTTTATCTCGATGATTCTTCTGGTAACGAAAACGATCTTGACTAGGAAGGCAAGACGGACGAGAACAACCAGGATGAGAAGACGGATGAGAGCGAGCTTCCTCGGGATGACAAGACGGATGAGAACAACCAGGATGAGACGAAGAAGAACAATCTTCATCAGGATGACAAGACGGATGAGAGCGAGCTTCCTCGGGATGACAAGACGGATGAGAGCGAGCTTCCTCAGGACGACAAGGCGGATGAGAGCAATGTCCCCCAGAATGAAAAGACGGACGAGAACAACCAGAATGACAAGACGGATGAGGACGATATCGGGCTGCTCCTGCGCGATTTGCTTGGTGTCAACAGAACTCCTTCTCCGGACGACGAGAATGAGACCGGCAAGGACAACGAAGCGGAAAAAAGCTCTTAAGATGTCCGGGAGGAGGTTTTTGGCATTGGGTATGGGTGTATCTTAAAACATAACATCGTTTTCGTGCTCGTCAGCGTTTCTTCTTGTATCAATCCTCCGGATATAGCGTTTAAAAAAAAAAAAACATAAATGTCTATTCCATTCTGTCAGCGCTCTAACATGGATGTCGTACATCGTCATCAACTTCCCAAACTCTCCCGTCCTAAGACTTGAGCCTCTCGCTCCTCGCCATATCGTCCTGCGCGTCTCTAACCAAGAAACTGTAACAAGTTAGCTAACATCTCATCTCTCCGTCAGTCAGCTTGAGACAACGGGGATAGATATAGGTACTCACTTATACCAAATAACCGTCGGCACAATCGTGCCCGCATGCCACAAACTATGCGCATCCACACTCCCCCAAAGCGGCGGGAAATCCAACAACTCCAAACTCATGGCCACCAACACCCACGCAACCACAATACCCGGCCACGCCGCCCACCCCTTTTTTTGGTTCTTATAATACCTGGTCCACGAATACCAACTCCACAGCAAATTCTGCACCGCCCCCACCGCCACGTTGGCAGCCATGTTATACGTGTAATCCCACGTCCACATCTTGAGGTACGTGACGTGTCCGACATACAGCATCATACAAAGCGCTGTCCACAGCCTCAAAAGCGATTGGCGGCGGGGGGTATCCCTATCCAGCCTGAAAATCCTCACCACCGTATAATATAACCCGTAAAGCACATTAGCGCCAGCAGCGAAATAATCCAGCTCCTCCGTAACCTTAAAATCCCGCGTGTGGAAAATAGCGGAAAAGAACCAGCTGGTCATGCCGACGTACGCCAACCAGATGTACCATTTTCGAAGCGGGTAGGAAGGTGGGATGGAGGGGAGGATCTTGTTGTAAAGGCCGGAGTAGTGGGCGGCCAGATTGCCGAGGGAAAATAAAACGGAGAAGGGTTCTTGGATGCCGAGGAAGCGGGTGAAGGGCCATTTACCGTGGTATTGGACGACGGGGTGAGGCAAGGGGGGAGGGGAGGTGGAAAGGCGGGTGGTGGTGATGAGGTGTTGGCAGGTGTAGTCGCATTCGGAGGGGCAGGACCAGAGGAGGAGGCGGCGGTGGAGGGCTGTGGTTTGGGGGATACTGTTAGCTTTTGCTGGCTTTTGCTGGAAGGGCTGGAAGGGAGTGATGGGATAGGGGGAACGTACGAATAGGCGTCTGATGCTCAGCGTCCGGACCGCAGTTTTCGCGTTCGCAGACCTAGTACCAGTACAGCATCAGTCAGTCAGCTTTTCTCTCTCTCTATATCCTTTCTACCCAGCCCAGCTTTGGTCCCGTCTCTCCATCGCAACTCAAGCTATCCTTCTCCCACCCAAGTCTCAGATTGGAAGACAACTGAACCCACCCTAATACACTCCTGAAACTCAGGCAATCGATCGCCAATGGATGCCGCGACGGGTGTGGCTAGCGCGACGAGGCCCAAGAGAAGTAATTGTTGTATCGACAGGAAGCTGGAAGAGCTGGGAGAGCTGGGAGCTCCGCCCCGTCTGGACGCGACGACGTTGAACTTCATTGTGTGGGCATTGAATGGCGGAATTTGGTATGATGGTGTTTGCGACTTGACTTCGAGTGTTGGATGGATGGGAGCTTCGGGCTTGGAGGACGGGAGGGAGACGCGTGTGGTTCTGAGGTTCGGCGCGGTGCAGGTGATGTGGTAGCTTAATGGTTCGATAGCTTGGGCTCGGGGTCTCGGGGTGTTGGTATAGACCGTGGGATCGAGTCTACCTAGCTAGCGATGGTTGAGAGCTTTGATTGCGCCCGCAAGATAACCTCTAGCTGATATCGGTCGACAGCAATGTAGCCAGCAGTGCTGAACTCAAGATGTTGAAGCTACAGAAGAAATGTCGAACCCTCAAGTCGCAACTGATAAATCCGTAACCCGGAATTCGGATGCCGCGGTTGGCAGTTGTCACTCACTCAGCGGGGCACGCTAAAGTCTCCGTTACGGGGGGCGCGGGCTGGGCAGCAGCGCTAACCCCACTCGCTCCTGTCCCGCTTCGGGAGGCGCCGAACAGGTGTGCCCGTGGGTCTAAGAAGCGTCGCCTTGCAGCAGCACGTCAACAAACTTCCGGAGACCGGGACCGGGGCCGGGGCTGTTGTCGTCCCGGTGTGGATTTGGTGGAGATTCGGGGGGAGGTGTCTGGGGAAGATCGATGTTACTGGACTTGATGATGGGGAAACTTGGGGTGTGTCTTGGTCTGGAACCTGTTCATGTTTGAAGCCGTGTATTTTTGGAGTGTTGGTTGTTTCGCAACTCACATTCTTCGTTGGACTGTTGGTCTCGTGGGTTGGTGGTAGACATTCCAGTTACACCGGGTGATGGGAACAACAGCGGAATGCAGAGGAGCAGTAACTGTGTTTTATGTCAAGACATGGGCGTAGTTACCAAGTTAATATTGAGCTGTATGCGAATAAGCTACCGGCAGTTTGCACGCCGTTTCAGCCCCCTTACAATAATCGAACAATGTGCGCCGTAGAGATGAGTATTGTAAGTCCAACTATGTGATGAAATAAAATATCCGAATGAGATGAGTAAGGTAGCTCCGTGTAAGCAAGTCCAGAATCTATGTAGGCCAGGCCAGAAGAAAGAAAGAAATTATGCTGTCAGGTGAACTTGGCTATCCACGCCGTTCCATATGGCAAATAATACATGACCAAAATCAATCCGTGAGGGAAAAGAAAAAGAGGTATCGCCATGTACTGTTTTACCATGTGCGATTATACAGAAGAGACCAAAGTAACTACCAAAGTCGAGACGACCAAAAGTCCAAAAAAGTAAATAGGCAAGCAAGTAAGTATGCAAAGAAGAAATGAGCCAGTGAACCAAACGAAGAAAAAGGAAAGAAGTAAGTAGTAAATGTCCAAAGATATCCATCCATCTGCCCTCATAAACGCCATAAACCCCAGACAAGACTTTCTCCGCCGCTCATGCAGTAAGTAGTAAGGAGACAATTAGCACCTCATAACGCCATCCCTCCGTGAAGCATAACCATAGCCAAAAGAATCCCCCCAGAAAATAAGGAAATGGGAGGTCTAAAACGGACTCCCAGACCTCCTACTCCTCCCCCCACTCTCCCCACCTTGACCCCTCCGTCTACTAAACTCCCTCAACCGCTGCCTCAGATCCGCCATCCTCCCCCCTCTTGTAATCTCACTCCCGCTCCCACTTCCACCTGCACTCGCACTTGCACTTCCGTTTCCACTTCCGCTTCCACTTCCGCTTCCACTTCCGCTTCCGCTTCCACTTCCACTTCCGTGTCCACTTGCACTTCCACTTCCACTTCCACTTCCACTCCCACTTCCACTTCCGTTTCCGTTTCCACTTCCACTCCCATTTCCACTCCCACTCCCACTTCCACCCCCACTACTATTCACCCTACTACCCTCCGGTCGACTAGGTCCTTGAAGACCTTGGAGTTCACCGCTCGACTCCTGACTTCGCCTCCGGCTCCCGCCGCGAGCCTGAGTCTGCCCCTGGTTCATGTTCATAGCCTGCTGCATCACAGCAGCAGCTGGTCCACGACCAAGCATTCCCAGATCTACACTCTGTCCGTGTCCCGGTCTTCTGACGTGGCTGTGGCTGTGGCTGTGAATGTGGCTGTGAATGTGGCGGTTGGCAGGAAAGTGAGAGGTGGTAAAGCTCAAAGGTGATCCCAGTCTGGCAGGTGGTTGGACGTTCGACTCCTCAAGTTGAGGTTGTTGGGATTGGGGTTGGGTGACGTGGACATGGAGGAGGGGAGTGAGACCGAGGATGGCTGGCATGCTGATGGAGCTTGGGAGGCCTAGTCCCAGGGGTTCCGAAGGCTGGTGGGGAGGACCGGGAGCGAGTTCGGTGGAGATAGAGGTACCGGTGGAAGTAGACCGTGGAATAAAGAGCTCGTCGAAGCGGTGGCCTAGGGTTGAACTAAATTCCGTTGATCTTCGGCCCCTGGTAGCTGTAGTGACTCCCTCTTCCGTTTTTGGTCTGGTGTCTGCTGGCACAGATGCTAGAGACACATAATCCGGAGCGGGAGCTGGAGCAGGAGCAGGAGCAGGAGCAGTCTTCTTCCTGTGATCACCTCCCTGCGAGTGGGTATTTCTTCGCTTACCAGGCGCGCTGGATCGGCTGAGTCTTACGGGGCTTTGAAGTCTGCCCGTCGTTGGTCGGCTATGTTGGCCTGGAAGAGAATGGGAGATCGTCTGCCCCCGCTTGCGGGTGGTGATGGCGCCTATGGCAGCGGCGAGAGAGGCGGAAGAGGAAGGACCGTAGCTTCGCGGTTGGGCTGCTGCTGGTTCTTGGTCGTCTCCTGCTTCTCCAGCAGAGGCAGAGATGGGAAGGGGGCCGAATAAGGGAGAGCCGAGACGGCCTCGTTCTGGCTCTTGTTGGTCTGCGTCGTTTGGCTGCCGCTGTGCCGGGATCGGGATGGGTTCTAGAGGTAGTGGTGCTAGAGCTTCGAAGATGCTTAGACTTGACCTCGTCAACTGTGCCAGCGGTCCTTGCGGCTGCATGTGCTCTGATGTGCTGAGAGTAAGAGACATGGACATGTCCCCCGTCGCAAACGGCCGCTCCGCCCTGGGTGTCTGCTGCACAGACTGGTGCTGCATCGGAGTTACGCTTCGAGAGAGGAAGCGGTGGTTCTTAGCTGCCGCTGCCGCCTTTTGACGGCATAACTCCCTTAGTTGCGCTCTGGTGGCTGCTTGCGTGTGCGGCCAGCGCATGAAGGTCCCGGCCCCGGCCCCGTCTGCACTTCCACCTGCAGCGAAGCTCTTCTGGGCGTTGACTTGGGAGGCTTTCGACCCTCGCCAGGTGCGAATGGCTTCGCGAGCCACCCGCGCGCACACGCCTTCTGGTGGAATGCAATTCTTGCCCATGCGAAACGGGGTCACTTTGGGGTCTTGCAGGTAGAGGGAGTAGAAAGACCAGAGGTGGTCGTTCATCGGTTTGGTCCAGGGGGCTTTCTTTCTTGCTTGTTTTGGTTTGAGGTTGGCTTCCTTGGGAGTGGTGGTGGTGAATGATGGTTGTAGTGTCTCTGTTGGCTCGTCAAAGTCAACAAGGTCTGCTGTGCCGAGATAATGTAGAGTGTCCTCCTTGCCGTCGAGAGAGGCACTTTCAAGGTCATATTCGTCGGAGTCATCTTCACCGGAGAGGTGGGACCATTGGCTCGGGAAGGAGTCGCTGGTCTGGGTGGATTGGGATGTTGATGGCCTGCTTATGTCGTCGTCATCCTCAGGCGTTGACTCGAAGCTGCTGGTTGAACCCACGGTCCAGTCCGGATATCGACAGGGTGTTAATGACGGTAGCGCCATGGTTGTTGGCACTGGTGTCTTTGGTCCTGCGTCTGAATATGCCCTTGCCCGGGGGATTTGCAAAGAAAGGGAGTCTTGGTATGGTTCTGGGGAAAAGGGACGCATGGTGAAGTCCTCGGGGTCAGATTCTGGCTCTTCGATACTGGGAATGGCAAGGTCTGCTGCTGCTACTGAAGCCAGGAATTGCTGTGACGCAGCGAGCTGGTTCGAAATGGTGCGTCTCTTGACTTTGAGACGAGGTCTGGGAGGCGAAGGAATTTGGGGGAAGTCGACATCTTCTGGAAGTAGGTTTATGGGCGTCTTGGGTGCTTCGCTGGCGTCGGGAAACTCGAGCGCGACGGCATAGCGAAAGTCGCGTGGCATTGTTACATGCCCGGAGGAATGTTGTTGATCCATTATGTCTTATACAAGCGTCATGCGGTATTGGGTTGGGACAAGAAGAGCAAGGGATGAATAAAACAGAGTTGAAACAGACGCGATGTCGGCGGTGACGGGACTCGATCGCGATGTTTTGTTGAGAAGTGGAAGTGTCGCCAAATGAGTGGTGAAAAGGTAAGGGCGACAGGAAGATCTTGGTGGGTGCGCAAGCCGTCTCTTTGTCGCAAAGGCGGTCTTTGTTGTTACGCGACGCGACAACCTGGCCGTCAAGGTATCGTGGATGCGATACAAAAGAGTTGAGATGGCGGACCAAATTGGGATGGCTGGAGTGCGGCAGGCAGGCAGGCAGGCCGAATCGGCGGGATTAAAGGAACCAAGTAGGAAAAAGCACAAGGATGGGTTAGGTCGAACAAGAAGATGTGTACTGTGCCAATTGTTATGCGGCTTTGTGAAACACGAGCGGTCTTGGTCGTGGTCGTGGTCGGCGTGGTCGGCGTGGTCGTTATCGCGTTCTATTGTCGTTGTCTGTAAGGGAAGAGGGACTGACTGTTGGATGGTTGGGGGAAATTAGGTGTTGTCCAATTGTTGTTGGTGGTGATGGTCGTCGTCAATGTTATTTGCGGAAGAGCGAGTGTCGGAGTGATGAGGGTCAAGTGAGCGGAAGGTCTCAGTCGCAAGTGCGCGCGGGCGTCTTTTGATCCCAACTTGTCTTGAGATGGAAGCGGGTGGATGATGCGACCACTGTGCCGGGGGTTGTGGGCAATGCGCCAAATGCGCGCGCCTGTGGTTGAGCGAGTCGCAAAGAGATGAAGTCTGAAAAGAGCCGCAAAAGCCAAGTTTGCGACGAAAGTTGGAGGGGAGGACAAAGTGGTTGCAGACGGATGGAAATGCGATCGATATGCGATTGGGAAGTGGGCTGCTAAGGGTAAGGGTCCGTCAAGAGTGGGAATGGATGTGCTATGTAGGATGGATGATAATGTAGGTACAAGGCAAGGTCGTACAGTAGCTTCATCAGTCTCGGAATCAGATCAGCCAGCCTGAGGGGAACAGGGACAAGGGCTGAGGCATCTCTCTCTCTCTTCTTGTCAAGTCTTGGGACTCTCGGATATGACCTCTCTTGACAACCACACCAACATCAACATGTCAACATATGTATACAGACATAAGATCAGCCAGTGGTAATCCAACAACGACAACAACAACCACAACAACGATCCAATCGTGTACAAAACAACAACTCAAGGGTCCGTTGTCCACCAGTCGCGGCGCGGAATCCGGCTCTTTACTTTGACACTTGAAGCCCGCAGTGGAGTTCGTGCCGGCGTGGAGTTTGTTGTGGAGATGGAGGCCGCTTCACAAGTGTAACCCAGCTTCAACAACATCACAACATCAACAACAATATCATCGAAAGGTAAACATGAGATTCACTCTAAGGAAAGCAAAGGCAGTAATATGGTCAACAGCAAGACCGGCCGTCCGCGGAATCATCATGGTGTGAAGAACCAGTGAGCAGTGATCGGCCTCGGACCGTTTAAACGAAACAAGTCGAACGCGTCGTGGACGCGATCCCAACGTGTTAGCGGCGGCTTGTGATTGGCCAACCACAAAACAACCGACCATCCCGGACGCGTCCACTTGTTGTCAATTGTTGTTCCCAAAATGGCGACACACAGCCAACAAGACTCGCTCGACTCGCCAAAAAGAACCTCAACGGTTCGTCACTCACTGTCACCACGGCCAGGACGGTCCAGTGATGCAATCTGCAGCGCTAAAAAGTCCCTACTGTAACCTCATGTGAGCACTGCCGCCCGAGACAGGGTTTCGTTCTTTTCGATGCCGATTCAGAGCCGTCGTCGACTTTTCAACTTTAATTTTCTTCTTTCCGACGTATCCAACTGAGAGATGGAAATGAGGACGAGAGGTGGAAGGGAGGAAGGAAGCAAGTGACGGCCAATCTGTGAACAGGGAGGGACCGAGGGAGAAGGTGCAGCTGCAGGTCGGCCTTACTGGGTAAATCTTGTGCCGTTTGGACGGCCTGTCAAGAGATCATGTCGCTGTCGTTGATCAATTGTCGCCTCACAATCGTGCCTGAGAAGGTTTGAGGGCTTTCATGGCGTTATGATCAGAAGATGCGGCATCTCATCAACGAAAGATTCGACTGCTTTCCGTCGTCGACACCGGTGGCCGCGGGCGGGCAATTGAAATGGTGAGGTGGGGTTCGAGAACCCGGATGGTCAATGCACGGTGCGCGTACAACCAATGACGCGACGTGTCGCGTTCTGCAGCACTGAATGAACTGGAAGTCTGTTGTTCCTGTTCTCTTGACCGGGGCCTTTTCTCAGTCCTATCTTGGCGGCATTTCTGGATCATGAAGAAGGTTGTCGGTGAAGCTCAGGACGTAAATGATTCAGACTCCATTTGCGTCTTAGAAGTTGTCACTGAAGTCGTCAAGACTCATGCTTCGTCTGGCATTGAACTCGAGCCATGATGACGATGGGATTGGGGTGGCTCGTGCACTATAGCACGTTCAGTTAGAGACCATGCTTATCTGGCTGCGATAAGCTCAGTTTTCTAACACTAAGGATAAGAGCTCATTGCGGGGTTTGAGTAGAAGGTGGGGTCATGATCTTGGGTTTGGGGTTTCCATTCGACTTCTTGTTCGCTCGCTCAATCAACTTCAATCTTTTATCGCGGCGCAAACAGTCCAGTCCATTGCCTTTCGTATTGCTGCTGGTCAGCAATTGAAGCTTGGTCAATCATACAGAGCCTCTCTCAGCCAATTTCTGAATACCCTTTTATCCGGTTCCCTTTCTTTTTTTTGCTGCTAGGTAGCCGAGCTGGGCAAGAGACAGTCAGCTGAAACCAGCTCCTTCCAACTTCTAGGTGAGCTTCACAATTAAGCTTCATTGATTGGCCCGATAGCAGTAGCGTGGAGCTCGTTTGGCGACTTGGGCATCATCGGCGTCAGTTCGATGATCTTTGAGCTTCTCCTCCTTCTCTTCCTTTGGTTTTCGAATTCTTCCTGGAGTGACATCTTCGGTAATTCTTCACCATATCACAAATCCCCCAAAATGGCATCAGCAGCATCAGTCAACTTGGTTACACTGGACAATCTCGACGAGGTCTGGCCTCGTTGGGACCCCGCCGACTCGAACCACCTCTATGCCTTGGTTGATATGGGCAGGTAAGTCACTTGTCCCCTCATGTTGACCTATCATATCCTGATTCCCTTGTTTCTTTCAAAGCAATGGCATCCGATTTTCCATCTCCGACCTCTCCCCGCCACAGACTCGGTTGCTCAAGTGTCTTTACAAGGAGCGAGCCGCCATCTCCCTGTTCGATGCCCTGAGCGAGTCTTCCTCGGGTGGCCCCCTGCTTTTCCCCAAAGAGACCATCACTCTTGTGTCCGAGACACTGGCCCGGTTCCATGCCATTGCTGTCAACGACTACGGCGTACCTCCCGATCATGTGACTGTCTTTGCTACAGAGGCCATGCGGAAAGCGGACAACGCTGCTGCAATGCTACAAGCTATCGAGACCGAGGTCCCTGGACTTGCTATCAAGATTCTGGACCCCCAAGTCGAGACTCTCTTTGGCTCACTGGGAGCCAGATCCGCATTTTCTCGTCCCAAGGGTCTTTTCCTTGACCTCGGCGGTGGCAGCGTTCAGATGACATATCTGGACACCACCGGCCAAGATGCCAACTATCACATCCATGCAGCACAAGCCGGCAAGAGTTTGCCTTTCGGTGCTGCTCGCTTGATCAAGATCCTTGAACACGACGATGCTGACTTCAAGACCAACGAGGTTTCGAAGCTCGAGGAAGGCATGAAACTGGCTTTTGCCAGGCTTTGCGAGACATATCCTACTCTTGCGACCGAGTCCAAGGACACACAAGGCGTTGATATCTATCTCTGTGGAGGAGGCTTCCGAGGCTACGGCAGCATGCTGATGCACAACGATCCAATCTCCCCATACCCAATCCCTCTGATAGGCTCCTACAGAGTCACGGGCGAATTCTTTGCCAAGACCAGCCATATGCTCGAGGTCAACACCAACTACAAGAAGAAGATCTTTGGAATGTCCAAGCGCCGCCGAGCCCAATTTCCTGCCATTGTCACGGTCGTCGAGGCTCTTATCTCGGCAGTTCCACACATACGATCGGTTACGTTCTGTGCCGGTGGGAACAGAGAGGGTGCGCTCATGATCAGGCTGCCCCAGGAGATTCGCGAGAGCGATCCTCTGGATTGTCTCCAACCAGATGCATCGCTACAAGGCATCGTTGATATACTGTCATCAGCTCTCCCAGCCGATTACAGCAACCCAAAGACGGTCTTTGGGCTTGGTCTTGGCCGCCTCTTCGCGAGCAAGATTTGGTCCAACACCGGCGATGATGACCTTGCGAATGCCTCTGCCGCTTTGCACAGTGCCATCACGGAACATCCCGATTGCCCTGGTCTATCACACGCGGCCCGGGCTGTCATGGCTCTGACACTTTGTGCGAGATGGGGCGGCAGCGTCACTCCGGCGGATGAACAGCTGTTGAACAACTTGCGGGCATTGGCCGACACCGTCGACCCTGACGCTGTGTTCTGGGCGGGCTACATTGGAGCCGTAGCTGCCACACTCGCGAAACTGGCACCAACGGCTCAAGATGCCCATCAACTTGGAGACAAGGTTCAGTA
This sequence comes from Neurospora sp. CHS-2018b, assembly GCA_009806015.1. Lineage (NCBI taxonomy): Eukaryota > Fungi > Ascomycota > Sordariomycetes > Sordariales > Sordariaceae > Neurospora > Neurospora sp. CHS-2018b. The sequence continues at coordinate 205,745 of RAOV01000005.1, forward strand.
AGTTGATAGATCGACCAGACAGCCGTTTAACAACGTACTAATGCTATTCGTACCAGGTTTAAATCGACCGTGGAACAGTCCGACGACAACAAAGGGTTTCGAGTTCGCCTCAACCTCCAGATCAGCGAAACAGCTCTTCGAGGCATCGACACCGGAGACTTGATATCCCACTTCGAACCTGTCAGCACGAAGAGGGAGCAAGATTTTGGGAAGAAGGTTGTTGTGGACATCACAGCACTTCCTTGATGTGGTAAGTTATTATGTTGCTGTCGACAGCGATGATTATTCTACCTCTATATCCATTATGCCAAAAATGCCGAAATGGTATCCTTTCCTTCTGGTATCCTTTGCTTCTGGTCCTTTGCTTCAGTAAGTCATTTGCGTTCCATATCTTCTTTGTCAACCAAACGCCAATATCATCAGAAATACGAGCCTCTCTTCTATGCGTCACTCTTGCTTGATGCCTTCATCTCACTGTATTCTTGCCCGCTTTCCTTTTTGCCCCGATTTTGTTTCTCTCCGGTTTAAGACCAGCCTTTCCCAAGTTATTACATGTGTTTTTAGTAGCCCATCTTGGCTGTTCGAGAAGTACCCGTTCTCTAGTTCGTCGTCTATGATTATGTCAGGTCGTATGCTCTAGACAGGGTAAAAATTGCTAACCCATCACTTACAGAAAGCGGGACGTAACTCCATAGTCTTCCGAAAGGCGTACCAAACCTTAGGATCATTACCAAAGACTTCTGGACTATCAATCGCCCTATCCACGCTTCTGGGCACTTCTGCCTTGCGGAAGAGCTGTGAATACATGACAACAATGTTTTCGAAGAGAACATTGGTTTGCTGCTGAAATTCCACCACTAGGGGAGGTCAGCGACGTACCAAATTAAATACTCAGATGTCTTGACTAACTGTTGTAAGGCAGCACCCGTTGAAGTACCCCACGATACGTTAGCATTATCTGCCACAGAGAAACCCAAATTGCGATGACCAGTGCCGATCCTATATTGGAGTCTAGGTCCTCCGTTGTGATCTTTGTCTCTGTGCTCTTCAGGAACACATCGAGTTGCTCCATTATTTGACGTTCGATGGGCGGTATTGCTTTTCCGGCGCGCTGTCTCAAAAAGGTCGACACTGGTTCATCGTTAGCACCGAAAGGCACTCCATTGACGGAGAAGTGCCCAGTGGCCCAAATCTTTGCCATGCACGCCATACGCTGCGCGTTGACCATTAGCCTGTAAAACTTGGCAGGCCGACTGTGTTCAGAGTCTAAATAATCCACGTCAGTCAATCTATGGCGACGAGGTTAGGCTGCTGAGACCTACCGACATGGAGCCGACGAAATGTCTCGACATAGAGCGAGAGGAACGCCTCAAGACAGTTCGGAAAATTTTCCTCGGTGTCGGCATGTACCCCCACGTCACGTTTGCCCCAGTCATAAAGATCCTCATCACTGGGACCCTCATCAGGAGCAATACCTATCATGCGATAGAAGCAGAGGTCTGACCCAAGCTCGGTGAACTCGCATCCCTTAACTACTAGAGGCTGGCACAGGACGTTGGCGCAGCGGCAGATCTGGAGGTCAATGCGAGTAAGGCTGCGGCACTGTTCACGAGTTGGCATGCGTAGCGGGCGATCTGTTAACGGCCAACGGCCTTCATCGAAGTTAGCGATTGTCATTCATCACTATCTCGATTCGGCAACCTACCCTTTCCTGTCCCGAATATCATACACAATGTCGTCCGGTGACATACGACAGTTCTGCTTCCAACCTTGTCGCTGAATGCGACGCAGCGTGGGCAATGGCCAACGGGTTTACACTATTCTTTTGTCAGCGAAGTTGTTGTAAGTCGACATCGGGAAAGGGGAGGCTTCATACACCGCGCTTCTGGACTTTGCATGAGAGGCATGCTTTATTCTCTCTCGTGAGCGCTGTTTCTTCGGGATCTTTCACAATACGTTTGGCAGCTTGCTTGCCGAGGCGGCGTCTGGATGGGGGCTGGGCCTGATCTATGTCCTGACCGTCGGGATCGGATACATCGTTATCGATATCTTCAGACGTTGGATACCGTTGAGGGTCAAGATTCTCGCCGCGCATTGGCTGATTGACGAATGGGATAACGAGGGGATCAGAGGTACCGGCAATGACAGTGCCTTCTGTCGTCTCCGATACATTATCCAAGGCTATCCTCGCATCCTGGTCTCTTGTTGCGGACGGAGCCGAGTGAAGTACAGAGTCCCTTTCGAGAGAGGTCTCGGTGGTGACAGTGGTCTTATCCGGCTTGCTGTAACGGTCGAAGTCAAAGAAGTCTTCGGTAACATCCCTAGTACCCGTGGAACTTTGATCGAGGCCGAAGAGATTTTCGGTACTATCCCAGATTCCTGAGGAATATTGGTTGAAATCCTCGGTAACGTGTCCGACCTCTGAGGAAGACGGCTGGACGTCAAGGTACTCTTCGGGAACATGCCAGGGACCTGGACAATCATGCCTCTGGAAGTCGGCACTTCCATTGAAGTTACGGCGGTGGAAAGGATGGTTCGCCATGGTCAGACCCCCCTTATGGGCCCGGGCAGTTTAGCAGTGTCTGAGGATGTGCCGTTAACTGTAGGTTGGTGCAATCGGAGCCGACAAGGCCGCAGGAATGAGGCAACTAGGAGGTACAACAAAGCAATCAGAAGATTAGGGGAGTTTCGGTGTGACAGAATCGAGCAGGCGGTTCCAAAGGGATTACAGTCTATTACTGTATCGGGCTCGGGATGGTGGAAATAAAGAGGAGAAGAGCGCGGGGCTCAAGTTGGGTTGTCTCACGAGAGACTGTGCCTTAAAACAGCGCTGGCACTCTTTCCTCGAAGCTCTTGTGGGAAAAGGAGGCTCTTTTCCAAATTCCTCCTTGGAAGTCCTCCGTCACGGTGGATGGAAGTCGGGATGGCTATGCCCCGGGTCATGCTTGGCATGTCTCCTATTTCGGTGAATCGTCTACTAACCCATTGGTCAATCTTGTTTACTTTGGGGTTGCACCCTTCCAATGAGTAGCTTGTCGCGACCGAGAATTGCGGTACGTACCGCCAGGGGGTGGAGGGGTTGGAGGGGTTGTGGTCAACCGTCATCTTTTTCACCATGGCGGCAGGTCTAGCTTACAATTACAGGACAAACACGAAGGGGCATGAGGAGTATGAGGCCTCAATCTCATCCAACGCAATACACGACTTTCTGCAGACGAAATTACCCCCAACACACCTGCATATTTTGTCAGGGGCGCTCCGCTGCAGACCGTATTGGTCGGTGTCACCCACAATTCCCCATCATCATCTTCCAAAGAGTCTGACGGGCTCGTCGGGGTAGCTGGTGCCACTCCCCCAGCTTCTGTACCTGCGTGGCATACTTTTGGGTGCCACGTACATTAGCAATGCTTAGCTCCAATTACATGTCGGCGTGCCTTGCGCAAGTGTGCAAAAAAGCCCAATCATGACAACCACCGCGCACCCACGGCGCGCCCCACCGCCGTAGTTCGGCAGGCGGAAGAGGAGCGATGAAGTTGGACTGGGGCAATCTCACCGCCCGAACCCGCCCTCGATCATCTCGGAGCCCACGCTCCCATACCGGTGCTTGAGCCGAACACACGTCCAGAATGGTCGTCGCGTTCCACAGTTCCTTTCCTTTCTGTCCATATGCCATGGCGCAGCAGTCATGAGACTCAGATGCTTACTAGCAGTTGCTCTTCTGAGCCCAAGGTTGGGGTCGAACTTCGGCTCCAGGTTTGGCCGAAGACGTCCCGAAAAGCTTAGTTGAAGCAGCCAAGACTTACATGACATGTCGTCGCTATAGCCATGGCTGCTGCTTGCTGCAGAACCACGATGTCTCACATGACGAAAGCGCCTGCCTTGAAGAAAGAAGCAAAGAGGCCAGTCAGCCCGCCGGCCGGATTGCGGCTCAGTTACCCTTCGTCGAGCGTTAGTCAAGCCGCCTTCGTCGTCACCGGGCAGGCTTGGATGGGCTTGCGCCTAGGGGCCTCCATTCCCGCCCGGAACCATCCGTCGTCGTTGTCGATGCTTCAAGGGCCCTGTCGTTGTCGATGCTTCAAGGCCCCCCTGTAGCATGCCGCGCCGCGTGGAGTGGATCCGCTCTCTTGCAATCCATCATCATCATGGTCTAGACTCACTGCTGAAACATCACTCATAGTAACGCAAGGAGCGCAAGAAGGGGATATGGCGGAGATGACCCATTGCCATATTCGACACTGCGTACATACAGTCTGCCTCGTTTTGATAAAGCCTAGTACGTTATAATCACCGAGCCATCTTTCCTGGTACGTTCCCACCCCTTGTCGTCTTCGATGACCGCTGACCTTGTCGTTGTCGTCTGGATAAGATCTCGCTTAAGGCCGAACAAGGACGGCTTGCAGACATGCCGGGGTGTCTATGCAGGGGCGTATGCATGCACTTTTACTTACCTACTTACCGTTGCATTACCCTTCCACTTGGCTGGACAGGCTGTGGTGGTAACGCACCGCTATCACTTACAGGTAGCTATCAAACCTACAGCGCATCATCACTGGTTACTGGAAGCTGACTGGCCGACGGACTGACTGACCCATGGATGGGTAGCAGAAGCAAAAGTTCCGAGATGTTAATCCCTATCGCCAATCTTAACACGGCCGGCTTATAGGGGGGGGCACGGTGGCCTTCGGGACTCGGCTTTTAGAAGGATATATGTCAATGTCACTTTTGACGTTTCATGACCAACCAACCACCAGGCTTCGGTCCCGGGAGGACAAACTTGCGCAGCAACTGAGTAGGTTGGACCGTCCTCCATGGCGCCGAGGCACACAAAGTCTGATCGGATCGACGGGTGGTGGTGTCACCGGTTGCCCGCTACCGTTACTGACAACTGACAGCGTGTGTGCGAGTGTCGTCCCTGGAAGACAAAAAACCGGTCACGCGCATTCGTCATGGCCGGCCTCATGAAATTTTGTTCCGCAGAGGACGCGCGGAAACTACCCCGCCAAGAATGCGACGGAATTGAGGCCCGCTCTACTGTTTGGGCCTCTAATGCGGCGGACCTTGGATGAGACTCTTACCGGGCCTCAGAGGAGCCTCCTCACGCGTTTCCTGACATGAAAGTGTTTTGGGGTTGAAATGAGCGAGGCTCAAAAAGAAAAAGGCGGTAAGTTGATCTTCCTGTTGAGCTCACATTGGCATTGTGGCAAAGCAGCTTCGCAGGATTTCTGCTGCATGTGGTATCGCTGTTTAGCGTGTAAGTCTGCTTGACCGATTGGATTGCCTTGAGCGGAGACCATCTTTAGAAGCCATTCAGAGGCCAGTTCAGAGGGAGGCCCGTTCGGTGTGAGTGGGCCAAGACAATTTGAAACACTGATTTGATTGAACGTTGAACAGCCGGAGAGAAAAAAAAAAAAAAAAAAAAGGCTGAGACCGCGGAGAGGGTAAGGGAACGGCAAAAGAAGCAAAAGAAGGAAATTGCGGCGACAGCGGTGCAGAAAGTCGGGATACGCTAAGGAAAACCGCAAGGGAAGCTAATGTACGTTCAAAATTGAACCGTTTCCAAGTTTCATGATGGGTTCAAAACGCCATTCGAAGTTTTGGGACGCGATTCGAGCTCTCATTTGCTAGGGGCGCTTATACACGGTGCAATGTAATTTTGATGGTTTGGGACTTCGGGTACCTGACCTCGAACACTCGTTCATTACTTATCTAAAACTTTATTCTCATTCGGCATTCGATGATGGGGAGACGGCTTATCGAACCGTCTCTACAACGGGCGTTCGTGGATTGATGATGTCTTACAAGAAAGAAAGAAAAAAACCAACCAAGATGGTGTGGACTGGCGGGGGGCCTTGTGAGACCTCAGCGGAATTTCTAAAGCCAAACCAGTGATATCATTTGCAAGCTTTTTCTACGGCAGAGGCGGGAGGACTTCCATCCACTGGTGGTACACCCAAAATTGACCAACAGCCATATCACTACAAACGAACCGGCTACAACAAAAAGGTTTAGTAATTGGGCCGCTCTCGGAGGACGGAGCTAATCGTTGGGGATGCAGAGGTGTGGCACAACGGCCAGGCTGGGGATGGCCGGAGACACTCGTGATTGTCCATACTATACCAAGCCAAAATTTGTCTGTAAGCACACATTTGACATCTCCTGCTTCTGCTCTCCACCCCTAAAATGAGAGCTAGTCAAAACGCTAACTGACTGCTTCAATGTCTCCACGCTGGTTTCATGTGTATATATTCGATCGAGAGTCTAGACCATGGCGATCCAAAAACAACGGCGACGGGTAGACACTTCATGTATCCGCCCAGGCGGCGCAGCCCTGCAGGGGGGGAGCTTAGCTCGGAACTTCAAAACAAAACATCAGCGACGACGATGAAAGACCTTAGAGCGGGAATACCTAGAGGCACGAGGCACAACCCCCAAAGCTAACAGGAAGGGAAGCGGGGCAGCCAGCATCAGGGTCGGTAGCACACCAACGAAGCAACTGGATCGTGGCCGCGCTAGCGCTAGGCTTGACTGGCCTCCGACTTTGCTTTTTGCCCTCATGGCAAGCAAGGCAAAGGCGTCATCTGAGACATTGTCATTCTGTAGGAAACAACAGCAGAGGCCGAGTGGCGGGCGGACTCGATAGCGACGGCAGTGATGCTGCCATGCATACAGGCATCTATCTGTGTTTTAACATGGACAAGCTTCATGCCAAGACAACTTCGTTGAATGGTTGAAGATGTGGCCAGCTCAATGCCCAAGATAGACCCCAATCTCAGGCTCCATCTTAAGAGCAAGAGTGTAAGTCCCATGACTTTGCTGCGCCATAGAGGTAACATAGGTATTCTCATTTGGGAAGAGAACCAAAACGCGGCGACCGGTATGGTTGTTCATGCATCTCAGCGTCGGCCGGGAAGCGTGAATATGGAGGTGATCAGCGAGCGGTGAGAGCATTTCTTCATTTTGACTTTCGGGAGTTCCGCTCACAATCTCTTTCCGGGCCGGACGATGGCACGGCGGGGTGTCGCGCGACCGCTGATGCGTGCTATGCGCATGTCTGATTGGACTTTTGCACACTTGTGCCTGGTGCGGTTGACGTGTAATCGGAGCTACTGCACGGATGCAGGCATGGAGTTGCAACATTGGTGACACCTGCGATATTGTCAAATGGTGTTACACCCAACAAACAGTGTTGTGATGGCCCCTTTTCCTGGGGGAGAGGGGGACGTTGATTGCGCCTGGAATGTGGCCTTTGTTGAACTCTGATTCTTCGCGGACATCTACGGGGGAGGGTTAGTGATGGGCGTGTGAAAGAAGTGAAGGTAGCAAAAGATAAATTGGTCGAGGTTAAAGAAATCAAAATATTCAAGTTACAGGACAAGCTACTGGTAATCTCTCGGCAATACAAGTCAATTGAACCGGACCGGCCGGTCCACCCGTGACGAGACCCTGGCATCGACGCATTTATACCGGGGGCCCTCCCTCCAGGCTCTAATCGCACCTCCCATCCTTTCAGTCCCGCTCCTCCACCACTTTATTCCACCGCTCCAACTCGCCAGGCTCCATTGGCCGCAGCCCCCAGCGGTCCAGCATCGCCCGGTCCTCGGACCAGCCAGCACACGGCGTCGTCAGCATCTTCTCGCCCGTAAAGATTGCGTTTGCGCCCGCGTGGAAACAGGCAACCTGTTCCGCTTCGGCCAGATTGATTCTCCCAGCCGCTAAGCGAACCACCGACCTCGGCAGGACCAGCCGGGCAGTCGCGATCATCCGGACCGTGTCCTGGACCGAAACGGCCGACTCGGGCTCGCCGGTGCCCGACCCGGCCGCGCTCGCGTCTCCAAGCGGCGTTCCCTTGATTGGGACGAGCACGTTGACGGGGAAGCTCTCCGGGTGCGCTTCCATGGTGGCGACGGTCCAAAGGAAGCTGACCCGGTCCTCGTCGCTTTCGCCCAGCCCGAGGATCCCGCCGGAGCAGACGCCGACGCCGGCGTTTCGGACATTCTCGATCGTCTTGAGCCGGTCGTCGTAGGTCCGGGTGGTGATGACGGTGGGGTAGTACTCCCTCGACGTGTCCACGTTGTGGTTGTACGCAGTCAGCCCGGCCGCGCCCAGCTCCTCCGCCTGGGCCTGGTCCACCATCCCGAGCGTCACGCACGCCTCCAGCCCGAGCGCGCGGACCCCCTTGACCATCTCCTTGATGTTCCGCAGGTTCGTCTTTCGCCCGCGCATGTCCCTCCAGGCGGCGCCCATGCAGAAGCGGGTGGACCCGTTGTCTCTTGCGATCCGGGCTGCTGCCAGCACCTCGTCGACCGAGGACATCTTGGTCGCCTTGACGCCCGTCTGGTACCGGGTCGACTGGGCGCAGTAGGAGCAGTCTTCGGTGCATCCGCCCGTTTTGATGTTCATTAGCGTGCACAGCTGGATCGCGGTCGGGTCAAAGAAGCGTCGATGTAGGGTTGCCTGGGCACACTGTCAGGGCGGGAACGGACGACGACCATGTGGGATGGTGTGTAATACGTACGGCAGAAAAGACGAGCTCCATCAGCGGGGTGTTGTAGATTTCCCGAATCTCCTCTTTTGTCCAGTCCGTTCGCGGCCCGTCGGCCGCCACTGTCGCCTGGAGGAGCGATCGTGGGGGGGCAGCATTCTGGGGAGCGGATGCCGGGGCGGCCTGGCTGGATTGGGAACGGCGATGGCATGGATTCGAGCCCGGGCGGAGCTGTGGGATGGCCAGACGAGCTGAGCAAGCGCGTCCGCCGTTGACCAGCGAGGCGTTGAAGATTCGATTCATTCTTTAGTAATCGTCACCGAGCGAATCCGGTGATGGTTGGAACAACAAAAGGGTTCCAGGTGTCATGTCCCATCTATATTCCATTTGCCAAGAGGTGGGGCAGAATCAGCATGTCTGGCTGGTGAGTAACCCGGATCGATGCCATGGTAGCAGTGAACCCTCAGTGGGTGGTGTTACTACAAACTTGTATGTAACCATCTCAACATCCAACCGATTTGTCACCGGCTCACCAGACTCACCCGGCTCGACTGCCGAGGTTGAAAGGGTGATTGGAGAGTCGGTTGGAATCATCTTCTCATCCCTCCTAACCCAAAAAGCTCAACAAATTCTCCGGCATCCATCCACCACTATTCCCCTAACCGGGGTTGCTCCACTCGGCAGACTAGGACTGGTATATGTCCTAGTACAGTAAACCCCCCTGCTCATGCAACCCCCCTCGAATGTAAAATCACTATGTAATGTAAGGGATTCTCGTACCCGAATTATTTTACTATGTAAATGCCTACTAACTGCTAATTGCAAGCCGGCTAGCCGGCCCGCTATATAAACTTGTAGCTATTATCGCTAACTAGCACGGCTTACTAGACGCTTCATATTGGGTGTTCAACGACTGAGGTCTCACAGGAATAAGAAAATATCTGTTGGGTAGGTGTGAACCTGCGGGGCTTTGTAAGACTCGAGCTGGTGGCTGCCCGGACTTACAATGCCACTCTAGTGATATTATTTGGCAAGCCTTTTTTTACGGCAGAGGCGGGAAGCTTTGCATCCAGTAATGACACAGCCAAAGACAATCAGCGACGAACCGACAGCGACAAAAAAGTTTGGTAATTGGGCCGCCCTTAGAGGCCGGAGCTAATCGTTGGGGATGCAGAGGTGTGGCACAACGAACGGCCAGGCTGGGCTGGCCGGAGACCAGAGTGACACTCTCGATTTCTTCCACCACAACCAACCAAAACTTTGCTCCTAAATACACATTAACATTATTCAATTCTACACTTTACTCCTAAACCCAAAACTTCTGAGAAATGGTAGTGTGCATGGCTGACAGATGCAAGACACAACATCCTGACGACAACGAACAGATCCTGAAACGCCTTGGGCATACGGCTTCTCCCGTCCGGCGACCAAAAGTTCGCAAGAGCAGATGGATCTTCAATCCTCAGCTCACAAGGACGGCCCCCAAACACCCCGAGAAAGTTGTTGTCATTTCCAAAAGCGGTTGACCGTCGTCGCATTCCTATCTCTTTCGGGCTTTTTGAACGGCGACCTTCGGGCTTGTAACTTGACACTCCCGTCATTTTGGACTCCAGACTTTGGGGGCCAAGGGGGGCCGGTTGCAACCCTCCATCATTATGCATGTTTTGAAACATCTTTGCGACTTCTGCCGTAGGGGGAAACTTTCAACTTCACATCACAACAACAACAAAGTCCGACGATGGATGGAAGTGGTGTGAAGGTTGGATGCCTCCAATACCTAACCTGTCTGCCTGCCACTTCGTTTTTTTTGGTTTTTATTGGAGATCGTTGGATTTCCTTTCTCCATGCCTTGGGCTCCGGGGCATCCCCAAGGGCTGGTGATTCCGCCCACGATGTCCAGTCAGCGCACGCGCGAAGCCCGTTCTCGACCGCGTACGCCTATTACCGCAAGAAGCATCCTAGGAGAACGGGCAGGTTTCCCATTCCATTCTCACCATTCTCATCGGAAGAAGAGCGTTGATCGTTCGCCTCATAACGCAGTTGCCTAGCTCACACCGCCTCCTCCGCCTTGTGAACGATCGGGCATATGGCCTTCCCCTAGGTACCCAAAGACAAATACCCTGGCTGAGGGTTCTCTCAACCACGATGACCAGGGCAGCCATGATCTAGACACACACCACCAACCTCAACAAATATTCATGTCTCAGATGCCTCCCAAAGGCACAGGAGTTTGGCTTCGTTCGGCCTTGCATCAGGCTGGGAGGTAGGTACCTAGCACAGCTTCATCGGTTGCCTCCCAAGGTATTGCAGTCCCCTGATGCCATCCATCTTGCGCGGAGGTTAACTTGATGGTGCCTAGATATCGGACTTGCCTTGGTCTCAACAATACCGCTTTCCGTGTCGTCTGCCCGACTTCCGCCTTAAATCCGATTTAGAACCGGAAGTTAAAAGACGAAGCACAGACCAGAAGATTCTGTCTGTCGAGTCCGTCCACGTTCAGTTGCCAATGGCTCCCCGTCCCCCCATTCGACCCCAACAATCCATAAGCCTCACCACAACAAGCCTGTACTGCCCTGCCCTGAACTGGACTGAACTGACTGGAACGCACATGGACTTTCTGGATGCAGATAGATGGACTTGGACGTGAGATACCTACCTACCTACCCCTCGGCTTGAAGCCTACAAGTCTGGAAAAGAAAGCACCAGATCTGGATACCGCATTATCGCCTCATCGCCTTATTGCCTTATTGCCTCACTTTTCCGCGCGGGATAGGTGGCAATACCTACTAGGTAGACTTGCTTGGACCTCCTATCGTCTTGCCTTACTTTGCCTTTTCCGTGGTGCAGTGTCTCTGATAGCGGTGAGGCGGCTGAGCCTCACTCTCCCAAGAATACATGAAGCACACTCTTCTGTGAACCTAACCCAATGAATACCAATGCAGATCTTCCTTTCTGGCTACATGCTACACGGGTTTTTGTTTTAACATGCGGTACCTGAGCAGAGAAATCGTCGAGTGTCTTGGTAGTAAACAGCAGGCGACAGACTTGCCTCACCCTAAGTGACACAATGCGAATGAAAGATAATGCTTTCCAGGTTTCTTTTCCAGCGATCATTGTCACATGGCCTCATCAACAGACAACATTCATCTTCTTACAGTAGGAAACACATTATTAATCCACAATCTTCAACTGTTATTAAACCCCAAAGGGCCATTATCGTCCCCATATTCTAACAAAAAGCTACGACCTTTTCCTCCATCGCCAGCGATACAATACATAACAACTACAAGTTTCTAAGAAGTCAAACCCCCATGGCATCATCAGCATAACTCAAACAACATCAAACCCTCCCTCCGCCTCCCCCCAAGCCGGTAACTCCTCCTCAACCCTCGCCGCCCTCACCATCGAACTAACCACATGAATCCCCAACCCTTCCACATAACTCCCATGCATCACCACCTTTCCATCCACCTTGACGATATTCACCACCAAATTTCTCCTCAGAAAAGGCTCAACATCCTTGGGGTCCAGACTCCTCAACACCTCCTCCCCTTGTCCTTCCCACTCTCCCTCTTCTCCTTCTCCCTCTTTTTCTCCTTCGCCCCTAAAACCGGCGCCAACGTCTCCGCCAAAGCCAACGAAACGACCACCGACGTTTCTACCTCTACTACCACCTCCCCCGGTTGCGACACCAAACCGCCCCGTCCCCATCACCTTCTCAACCAGCGCCTTGGTCAACGGCACAGTCCCCGACACCATAACCTCATCCATGCCATCCATCTTACTCTCCCCATACCGTTCATCCGACGCAAAGACCCCCATCGACCCGACATGATTCTTCGCCGACGCCCACTCTTTCGGGTCCTTCTTCGGTGCTTCCCCAAGAAACAAATGAATGAAGAACGGCCCATCCAACGCTTGTTTTTTGACCCTCACATTCGCTATCCACTCCCTGTACTGTCCATTACCGCTAAAGACCCTTCCCGCAGGTAGGTTACCGGGGACCTTCTTCCCCGGTCCCAGTCTTCCGGCTCGCAGTTCCTTGCGGTAGAGACTCGAGGGAGTAGATGGACCGTAGAGGCGGTTGATTGCTGCCATCACCCTTCCCCTTGCCCTCCTGGACAGTGCTCGACTCTGGCTGTTCGGTACACTACCCGACACTCCGGCCAGCTCGGGGTAGTTGTATCCAAACCTCGTATGATCGCGGACCATGTCCGACGTCCAAAACGTGCCGTTCTCGTTGAAGAAGAAGGGTGTTAAAGGGGTGGCGGCGTTTTGGAACTCGCCTCGGGACGTGGTATAGGAAGCGATGTAGGCTTGCATGGGGGTGACATAGCTGGTTGGGTACAAGGATTGCCAGATAGCGAAGATGCGATCGACCATGGCGTGGTGAAGGAAAAAAATGGGGTCAAAAGCGGAGTAAGGGATGTAGGCCATGTGGCCGCCTTGAGCGTTGGGTTGGCCTATTCCACCGCCACCGGCTAGGTTGTGTACAGTGTCATGGAGGGCTTCGATGGAGTCGTAGGAGCCATTATTGATGTAGGGTATCCAGGCGTTGTTGCTAAAGGTGCTGTAGTTGCCATAGTTGGAGAAAAGGATGTAGAGACGTTGTCCGAGTGAGTCGAGATTTTGGTCAAAGTTCATGGCCACGAGGGAGTTGTTGGATTGCGCCTTGTTATCGCTGGTAGTAGGGCTTCTGAGAGTGACTGTCCATATATCCCACTGTCGCACACCAATGTCAGCGAAGGTCAAGTTGCCAAGGGCGACATGCACTCACCGGATCCTGAAGAAAGGCAGTAGCATTCAGCGGCTTGAAGGAGTAACTGAACAAAGGGTTGGCAATTCTCTGCACGCCATTGGGGCCATTCACATCCATGTACGGGCTCCCACCAACACTAAGAGGCAGAACGCTCTGTCCAGAAGGCGGGCTGGAAGCCCAATCCCAGTAGGGTATGCGGAACCGAAGCGCAGCTGCCTGGTATCGTTTTCGTGGTTCGCCTTCGGGCCACCATTTGGCAATGTTCTGGATAAGGTTGTAAAGTACTTGCTGTGACGAGTCTTGGGTCAGCAGTCGTCATTGATCTCAGGGACAGAGAGACGTACCTCGTAGAGGACAAGATAAGGGCGATGCCATGTCGGGAAGAGGATCGAGGAGTGAGTACAATATCCTGTTTCCTCATTTCCGGGAGTTGGAGTCACACCGCCCCAGGTTTGGTGAGGTATGCCGTGTATCCCTGGTTGACGTTGCTCGTTAGCATGACAGAAAGCACATGTGTAGCGTGTCAGAGAAGAATGGAGAGGGGGGAACCTCAAAGTGTAACATAAGTACCAGTAATCCCGTACCACGACACCGGCGATGACTGGTCGGTGAACTGCATCAGACTGAGCCCCAGAATGTAGAGCGTCCATAGCTCTTTGTCCTGCTCGAGCTGGCGGACTTCTTGTCGCAGTCGAATTGTCTCCCCGCCCTCTGCTCCTCTTACTACCGGCACCGGCTCTTGCGACGCGAGCTGGCGTTTTATGAACTTTGCTGCGTCAAAGCCGTAGTTGTAGGCGCCATATTGTGCGAGGACCGAGTGCGCGGCGAGCAGGGCGAGGGATAGGAGGGCGATTGGCAACCGAAAACGTGCCATTGGCGTTGTCGCAATGTGAAGTAGTGTCAATCTCTTTTGTCGCAATAATTGAGAGACGCAGTCTTTGCTCGGAGAGGAGCCGGTGAAGCGTGCGAAAGGCTGACCAGAAAGAGATTGGTCGAGAAAGATGTGAGCGAGGTAACGCACGTTGCGGGTATATGGGAGAGACCGGAGAAGAGTGGGATGTAACCAAGGCGGTAATGAGCTGTGATTAGGTGAGGTAATAGTCGTCGACGAAGTCCTTAAAGCCAGAAAGGAGTGATGATGGTGGTCGGGAGTATGGCAAAATTGGGCGTGGCTCAAGTATGCTGATTAGGAGAAGTTGGCGAGATGGATTAAAAGGAAGAAAAGAAGAGAAAAAGAATTCTGGATCCAGAACAAAAGAAAAAGGAAGCAAGCAGCATATGAATCTTGAAGTACGAAACGAGTGAGTGATTGATTGCTGTTCCGGTCACGGTGGACAGTGGCTTTTTCTGATGTCAAGCATGCCCTGGCTACCGGTAAAGACAAAGTACAGATTATGGTAGTAGACAAGGTACTCGACCCAAAACACCAACACAGACGAAGCAGATGACTTGGGATCGCCAGTCAGAAATTGAAGATGTCAGAGAAAAGTTTGAAACTTCCCGTGGGAGGGAAAGCCAGCCAAGTGCCGTGGAGCCGAACGTGATAGTGACGAATATGGAAAGGACGAGAACTTCCTCAGAAGGAGCAGAGTGAGAGTGGAAGGTCAGTACAGAATTTTCACACTGGTTGACACAGGGAAGGTACAGATGGCAAGAGCGATTGGGGGATCCGGATGCCGTGGTTGGAAGTCGGGCATCAGAGAGGAAGGTGAAACCCGACATCGGTACTGAAATTGCTCCTTCCTGGATGGGCGTGTTGCGTGAGAACATTTACAGTAAGTATCCGTATCAGCATTTGTATTCATTTCAGTTGTCGTGTGATTTCAAGTGGGAGTGTCTCACCTGGACATGGTAACAAACTGAAAGTTAAGGTATTCAGTTCTGAATAGCTTCAAGATATCGACTTCTTCCCTCGAGGACAACACTTCCACTATGCTGCCAATCCCATCACGAAATCCCATCATTCAGATGCACCACCACCGTTGACACGCATACCTATCAATAGGGGTCACGGCAGCTATCCGATCGTGTTAAACACAATCTTGCGTCCTGGTGTCGTCTCCCGCCCTTGTGTTCAGGTACACATCATTTCTCCTGTGCTACCGTCGAGTTTGCATTTGTCATCCAACCATTGCTCATGGTGAGTGGCCTGTTGATGACGGGATTCAGCTCAAAGTCGAACTCACTCGAGTGTCCAACCACATGCTGATAATCCTGTTGCTGGTTTCACGATGCCATGGGAATAAGAAAAGACATGCCGATATGACCACCGAAACATGAGAGAAAAAACATTTGAACATTGCAAATAACACGACCCTGACATACTCCCATGATGCTGCTAAACACATAAACCCTTACATGGAAACTTTTCTGTAACCTTTAACCAAACCATACCCATCCATACAGAGATAGACCTCTACCCCTTAAGCCGTCAACATCAACTCCCCCGCCTTCTTCCTCACCAGCTGTCCCCTCCTGATCTCATCCTTCTTATCCACCTTATACTTCAACTTAATACCCATGGCCGCCAGCTCCACATCCAGGTACTTGAGCGCACCCGGCACCGCCACGACGGTAGTATTCTCTCCACCAACCCACTGGGTACCGCTGCCATCTTCCCAAATCTCTCCGTCCATCTGCATGAGGTCCACATCCTCCATATCATCCAGCCTGACCGCGCAGTTTCTGCACCTAACAGTGCTAACGGCCTTGCGCTTGCCGATGAATGGCGAGACGGTGGGTTGCGTGGAGAGGAAGGAGCCGCACTGACGGCACATCCAGCTCTTGGAGTAATCGGAGCAGTTGAGTAGACGATCCTGAAGGAGGAACGAAGTACCGTGAGCGAGAAGGGCATCGCGCTCCATTTCACCAACACGGATACCACCACCCTTCTTACGACCCTTGATGGGCTGACCAGTCGTAGGCACGACGGGACCAGTGGTACGCACTTGGTACTTGTCGTTAACCATGTGACGCAGACGCTGGTAGTAGACGACACCAATGTAAATATCCGCTTGGAACTCCTCACCCGTGATACCGGAGTAGAGGGGCTCGTTGCCGTGGTAGTTGTATCCGGCCTTCATGAGCTGGTGGCCGAAGAAATCGCCGGCCGTGTTTTGCTCGTCGAACTTGAAGGGGGTAGAGTCCTGCGCGAGACCGTGCAGGGCGCCGGCCTTGCCGGCTAGCGACTCGACGAACATGCCGATGGTCATGCGCGACGGGAAAGCGTGAGGGTTGATGATGACGTCGGGCTGGATGCCGGTTTCGGAGAAGGGCATGTCGGTGGCGGGCCACTTTTGCGAGAGCACACCCTTTTGACCGTGACGAGACGAGAACTTGTCACCAATGACGGGGGAACGGGGAATGCGCAGCTTGATGGAGACGGTCTGCAGGGGCTCGGTGCCATTGTCGGCGCCGATGACGCGCACTTCCTCTACGAAGGCGTCTTCCGAGTCCTTGTACCGCTCGTAGTGAGTGACGCCGTCGCGGTTGACGAGCTGGCCGTTGTAGTCGGCGGAAACGGTGTGCCACGCGCAGATGACGTCGCCCTCACGGAGCAGGCGGCCGACGCGAGGGAGACCGTCGTTGTCGAGCGTGTCGCGGGTGGACTCCCGGATGGTGCTGTTGGGCGCAAAGCCGAACATCTTGACGATGCTCTTGGCCGAGCGTGTCCTGCTGTCATCCTTGAGACTGACCTTCTTGGTCTTGTAGATGCTACCGTGACCAAATCCTCTCTCGTGTGCCGACTTGTTGAGAATCATGGCGTCGTCCATGTCGTAACCGGTGTACGAGATGACAGCGACGACGGCGTTCATGCCGTTGGGGAAGTTGTCGAAACCGTACGTGTTGTGCAGAGGTGCGCGGACAACAGGCGTCTGACCCGTCTGGAGACGGTACATCTTGTTGTCGGTACGGTGGGCAAGAGCCGTTGCTGGTGTACCCATAGTTTGCTTACCCATCTGACACTGGTACATGTTACGGGGAGACTGGTTGAAGTCGGAGAAGGGGGTCATGTTGGCGAGGATGGAGAGGATGTTGGTAGGATCGAACTCCACGTGGGTAGAATCCCCGGGGATGACCTCCTGCTCCGTGCAGGCAATCGACATGTAAGGCTGCTCCTGAGGACCGACAAAGTCCTCCTTCTGCAGAGGGAGGTACTTGACGGGACGGACCATACGAGCGGGCTGAGAGGACATGTAGAGACCGGGGTAAGAACCGCCGTTGGAAGGAGGGACGTAGCCAATCTCGAGCTGAAGAGGCACGCCGTTCTCGCCGTTGACCTTCCAGTAACGGAGAGTCTCGGCGATAGACTTGCACTCCTCGGGGGTACACCAACCAACGATCCTGCCATCGAGCATGACGACCACACTCTCGCTGGTGGCAGCCGAGGAGATGTTGACAACGCCGAGCTCGAAAGCCAGACGAGGGATGGTAGAGGCGTCTACAGACTCGGTCATGATCTTGCACTTGTGGGCCAAATGGTTGAGAAGACCGCAAGGAGAACCATCAGGAGTGTGGACAGGGCAGAGGAAACCCCACGATTCGGGCAAAAGCTTACGGACCGTTGTCGTCTTGAGCTGGGCGAAGAAGGAACCACGATGCACCATGCGGAAGTGACTGATGAAACGCAAGAAGTTGAGCTTCTCGGCAACGACGGTGAAGCCGGAAACCTGCTGCAAATCGAGACCGGAGGGAGACACAAGGTTGCCGGTAGACAAGAAGTACTCGAGCGACTGACCAATGTTTTCGTTGGCCCTGCGGAAGATGGCGATAGGGAAGTCCTTGAGGAAAGTGTCGGACTGGAATGATACCGTGGGGTTCCTCCTGAGGTAGTCGCGAAGGGAGGCACGGAAGGAAACGGTCAACAGCTCCTCGAGTCTCTCCTTGATGATCTGGCCGTAGAGGAAACCACCCAGGAGAATCTCCTGGTTCTGGACGGCATCGGGGTTATCGACAGCGCAGTCACCGGCGACGAGGGCGTACAGCTTGCGGCACGTGAAGAGCAGCATGTTGAACTTGTCGGCATCCTGCTGCTCGGTGACGTCCTGGCAGCCGAGATGGACGAGAACAATCTTGCGGAGGAACTCTGTGCCGACCTCGTAGTCGGACATGGTGTCGGGGACGCCGAGAACGACGCGGAACTTTTGGCCGAGGTACGCGCGAGTCTGGGTCTTGCTGTAAAGGCCGTATTTCTTGTAGGTGCGGAGGAGGAGTTCGACGCGATCGGTCAAGAAGGTGTTGGCGACGCCCTTGGACTGGGGTGGGCCGACGAGACCCTCGAAGATTTCCCGATCGTTTGTCTCGACGAGGGCCTTCATGATCATCATGACGGGGATGAGGTACTCGTTCTTTCTCCACGAGAAGCGGAAGGTGACATTGCCGTCGCTGAGGTAGTGGAGGACGTTGGTCTGGGAGGTCTCGTCAGGGCGGACGGATCGCGTTATGATACCGTACGGGGTGTAGGCGGCGCCTCTGTTCTGGAAACTGGGACGGACGATGGCGAGCGGGAAGTTTCTCCGGTTGACGAGGAGCATGCGGATGAGCTTTTCGATACCGTTGACGACGAAGTAGCCGCCCAACTCTTCGGACTCTTCCTTTCTTGCCACCAGCTGGGCAGGGGAGTTGTTTTGGAGGTGGCACTTGTTGGACTGTTTTTGACCACCAAATTGTTAGAAGAATATCTCTCCGTCTTCAACCGTCGGGTATCATTCATACCTTGACCATGATGGGCATCTGGCCGAGCTCGCGCACAAACTCGTGAGGCTCGCCATCGTTGATGCGATATTCAAAGGTGGCCGACAGCTTGCCCCTGTATGAGACATGTCGTTCTCTGCACTCGGCCGGGAAGATTTCGCGATTCTTGGCCCAGCGGTTGGTGGGCGGGACCTGAGACTTTTGCAGCTCGATGCTCTTGTAGCGGATGGTGAGCTTGTTTTTTCCGGCAGGATCAGCGCGCTCGTCGCCGTCTAGGAATGTCTTGGTGCCAATCTCGGCCAGGGCGTGGTCGAGGAGGGAGGGCTTGCCATCGTCGCGGAAGAGGGCGTTGAAGGACTCGATGTGGGGGTCGACGGCGGCCTGGAGGGCGGGATAGGCGGTGCGGTCGGTCGGGGGGTCTCGGAAGAGCTTCTCGCGGCGGACCTGGTTGAACTTGACGTCCCAGTCCTGGCTTGTGGGCTGTTGTTGGGAAGCCATTGTGGCGTGTGGTGTGTGGTGTGAGGAGGGAGGACTCGGTCCTTGGGTATCTCGGGATATGTGGGTTGGTGTTTTCAAGGTGGATATAACAGAATAGGTATGCTTTCTAAGCAGCGCCCTGTGAAGCCGACAATAAAGCGCTCCTTGGGTTATTCCTTCATAATCTGCCGGCTGGGTATTTGGGTGGTTGATATGGAGATATGCGCCGGGGCATTGATCTGTAGAACTGGGTATATGGTTTGTTGACTTGGACTGCTTCCCTTCAGTCGTGGTCGCGGTCTCACAGTTGGAGGCGTGGGCGGGCACCTTCAACTTTTCGAGCGCGTACAACGAACTGAATGCGCCCAGCGCTGCATGATTTTTTTTCTCGAATTGTTAGAGCTTATCGCTTATCGGACAGCTGCCCCACAGTTCGATTTTGTCTTGGATGGCGCTAAGCCGGAGGAGGAAGTACCAGCAAGGTTCTGACGGCCAGTGAGGTGCTTGGTGCCTGCAGAGTGCTGCAGTGGGTACTGAGTGCTCACGGGCCACCCACAGACTGTGAATGGCACGAATGGGTGTTGTGCGAGGAGAGGCACAAGATGGTACAATCAAGTGGCACTTTTTCAACGGGCACGCAGTGCAACCTCAAAATGTTCCATCCCGGACATGTCAAGATTATTGTGCACAGCAGGTGGTTCACTTGTTGATATCAGACCCTTTGCACGCCGTTTAAGTGTTGCCGTGGAGTTGTCATGTTGAGAGACTGTGGTTGAGCTCCACAGCACCAGGGGACTCTTTCATTGGTCCAGTGATATTTTGAAGAGAGTTGAAAAGAGAGTCGAGAACGAAAAGTCTTCTCAGCCTCTCTTCAAAATTGGATGTTGTTTTCTTCCAACGGCCAATGTTTGCTTTTCTGGTCGAATCCCGTTCTTCCCGTCGCTCAATTGCAGTAGATTGCATTCCCCGAGAGGCCATATGGCGGCCGTCTTGGAGGCCTAACCTCATGGCTTTCCAGTCCCACCTCCAGCCTCTTCCTAGTTCGTCGTTCTCCCGGCCGAATGAGAAGTGGACTTTGGACACTTTTGAGTCGTTTTCGGTAATTATCATCAGCAAAAGAGCTCATGGCCCGAATTAGGCGACCACTCTGCCCGGCCCTATCGCGGTCTGTGTCAGTTTGAAGAGGGAGTGGCCGTCGTCCTATAAGTCAGTCAAACCAACGGCAATCTCAAACCTCATTCATCCAATTCAAGGCCGCAAAAACGGTCAACACAAGTGAAGTGGATCAAATGTCATCACTTCGTCTTCCTTCATCCGTTCGCGTCCTGCATTGTGCATTTCGTTCCTCTGCAAAATCTATGCAGCTGCCTGCCCTCATGCTGCACTGCACTCCTCCCCACTCAGTTCCGTCAGACGGGATGGTCGTCTAATCAACCATTGGCAATGTTCGTGGGTATGACTGGCGGGTTGTGGCATTGGTCGATGATGGACGGGAGTGAGCCTCGAGTTGTGCCTAGTGGTGGAGGTTGTCAGCATCACTGGAAGTAGGTACAGACAGGTATCGTGGACTGGAGCTTCAAATTCCATCCACTCACCAAGACATGCATGGGCTTCTTAAGCCCGAGGCAAGTGGCCCTGTCTCTTGGTGACCCTCACTCAGGCCTCTAAAACAACACGAGCTCCTCGGGTTTCACCATGGCCTTATTGAACGGGAAGCAGTTCGAGTCATGATGGCACTGCAGCATTGCACCGCAGGAGAATCTTCCTTAGCAATATTGAGGTCGCCTTGTGGTGACTGAGGCCTGAGGCCTGGTCCTTGACCTTTCTACTTGATAATCTGAAGTCGAGAAAGGGCTCCATCATTGGCCTTGAAAGCGTGTGGGGAAACCTGGAAGCTCAATAAGCCAATCAGAGGAATGCAACTACCCCGCTGTTGCGTCTCCAGCTGTTGGTGGCCTCTACACTACAACCGATTACACCTTCTTGTTCCGTAGGCTCTTCAGGTCTACCTTACCACTCAAGACTCCAGTCGCTGCTACCTACTCTACTCTAATGACAAAAGTCTTCAAGGTTTTCACAAACTTGACTTTGACATCTCGGCCTCATATCACTGCCCGTGGTACAGTCAGTATCCTCACTCAACCCTACCAGTAGTACACACGCATATCCGGCAAGCGGAGGGTCTTTTAGTCACAAAGGAACACAAACGACGGTTCTCCAAGGATACACAGCTTTTGGAGAAGAGAAAAGGGACTAGAGCAGGACAGATCCATCCGGCTACCGAGCCCTGATCTGATCTGATTGTCACTGACGACGGAGCGAGATCCATCCCAGTTCCCGGTCCTTGCTTGATTGACAGACGGACGAACCATTTGGCAGCAGCCCACTCGAGGTCCAGTCACTGCAGACGACCAAGAGAATCCAGATCGGATCGGCCTGGAACATCCAACGAACAGTACCCGGAGGCAACTTTACAAGACTGTTTTTACAAGTGTTGATTGCGCACAAAAGCAGCACTCAAGCAGAAGCAACAGTCCCTGCAGCAAGCAGCATCTGCCATCTGCCATCCCATCCCAGCATCAGCATCCCACAGCGGCAACCTCAGGGCACCCAGTTTATACACCTTTCCCATCCGCCATCCACCATCCTACCTCAAAAACCAAGGCCCGCCGATACTACCTGACTCTTTCAGTCTCTAGTCTAGCCTAGTCACCTTGTCTTGTCCAAGACTTGACCTTTTTGCACACCGTCTTCTCTCCCTCGTGCGACCTTCAGTCTGCTGCCGCCTCCGCCTCTGCCGCCGTCAACCCCAGTCTCCTCCCCCGAGCTAGTCTCTTGAGACCCTAGCATTGATACTTTCGACAAACCCTGCTCTGCTCTTCCCGGTCCCTCTTTTCAGACGCTCTCGTCCGTGATCACGGGCGGGTATCACACAGTTCCCATTTCAGTTCCAGTTCGCGACTCTCCAGTCTGTCTCCCCCGCCGATGATCATCTCCCAGCATTTGCTACAACCTCTACTACCCTCGCTCGTCGATATCTGCCTTCGCACGCTTGCAGTCTAATCACCGCCAACAACTTACTACTGCCCTGGGAGGGAAACGAATGAAACCCGAGTCTTAGCCGCTCTAATCTGTGTACTACAGTTAACAGTACATCGTCAATCATCACCGCTCGAGGCACGGACCACAGAAGAGAGAGGTCATTCATCATCTCACCTTGGCGAGCGGCGGCCCGTACGGAATCCCGGTCGCTCTCACACACAGTCAAGTCACTCACTCAGTCACTCTCACACCCGCGCGGCATCCCAGTAGCAGACAGACAAGACAGAACAGCCCCGCGTCGGCTTCGGACGGACTACTATCCTCAACCACCCCATATCCCCATATCGCACAAGAACTGCATCTCCCACCTCGTTGCGAGATTGCCAGCCCGCGACGGGTGTGTGCCCAGAGTCATACGAGACATTCTACTTTTATTTTCTTCTCACTATCTGCCCTCTTTGTGTGTCCTGTTACCTGTTATATCGTCTGCCTGCAGAAGAAGTATTATCCCGACTGAGACCTGCCTGCCGCTCTGCGTGCGCTGCTGCTATCAATATCCGGACCATACATACAACCTGTTGACCAGTCCAGTCCAGTTCTACGCCTACCGCCATTGTCTATAACTCCTTTGGATCCCGACGATTTCATTCGTTCTCAGTCCTGTTGTTCATCTACTACTAGTACCGTCATCACATTATCTCACATCAACCACCCACCCACCATGGCCGGGCTATTCAAGAAAGTCTACGACTGGTTGCTCAGAACCTTCTGGTGAGTAGTGATGGGAGTTGCCTGTTTGTTTGATTGTCAGTCGCATCGATTTGCTCACATGTCAGATACAACAACAGGGCGACGGAGATGGATGTGACCATGATCGGCTTGCAGAACGCAGGAAAGACGTCACTACTGAGGGTTATTTCGGTGAGTTGAGTCGCCAACGTCATCCATCCACCTCTTCCATCACTGAAGCTTTTCGCTGACCATTTCCACCTAGGGCGGAGAATTCACCCTTGAGTAAGCCCACCTCTTTCTCTTCCCCATCCTATCCCATCCCATCCCATCCCACCAACCCCCCTCTCGATCCCCCCCATCCCCTCCCTTTCCTCATCCCCCACGACTTACTAACACCCACGCCACACACAACCAGCTCCATCCCAACAGTAGGCTTCAACCTCAAGCGCGTCCAACGCGGACACGTCACCCTCAAATGCTGGGACCTCGGCGGCCAGCCGCGCTTCCGGCAAATGTGGGAGCGCTACTGCCGCGGCGTCAACGCGATCGTCTTTATCGTCGACATCGCCGACCCTCCGCTCATCCCGCAAGCGAAAGAAGAGCTGCATTCCCTCATGCGAAACGAGACCCTGGGGGGAATCCCCTTATTGGTGCTAGGCAACAAAAGTGATTTGCCGGAAAGATTGTCTGTCGACGAACTGATTGACGCGATGGATTTGAAGTCAATTGAGGGGCGAGAGGTCAGCTGTTATGGGATCTCGGCCAAGGAGGAGATGAATCTCGATGCGGTGTTGCAGTGGTTGATGCGGTTTTCCGCTGGGAAGTGAGGGGATGTAGGAGCGTGCGTGTTTCTCAGGCGTGCGTTGCGAAGCGGCGCGAGAGAGAGAGAGAGAGAGAGAGCGAGTGTGTTGCACCAGCCAGGAGCCGTTGAGTTGAGAAGGCTTTTTTCTTTTGCGCGGTTATACCCCCATACCCATACCCGCCGCGTTTTTGGTTCGATTCCCCCCTATACCCAGCGACGCTATATCACTGGTACAGCAGTCCATCGACCCGGGTTTTGCTCTTTTTCTTGATTTCGGACTTTCGAGTTTCGAGTTTCGGTTCGGTAATCAACCCCCTTTCGACGCGGGAGAACAAAAGAGACGCTTTTGCTTCTTCGGTAGAGGTGTATCTTTCGGTCGGCAACGACGGATCGGATCGGATCGGATCGGTATTGGGCTTGCGGTACGCGGTACTTGGGAAACGTGTGCTGGCGATGCTTGCTTGCTTGCTATACGTTGATGGTCGTTTTGGTACGGTATGATGGAAGAGAGCTGTTTCATGATGACGGAAAATCTGTCCGCTGGCAACGAACGGCTGGACGAACAACGAA
Organism: Neurospora sp. CHS-2018b; assembly: GCA_009806015.1. Lineage (NCBI taxonomy): Eukaryota > Fungi > Ascomycota > Sordariomycetes > Sordariales > Sordariaceae > Neurospora > Neurospora sp. CHS-2018b. The sequence goes on from RAOV01000005.1 coordinate 230,303, forward strand.
CAACGAACAACAAGGAACTTTAGAATGGAAATGGCACTCGCCACACTCAAACTTCACTGGAAGGAAGGAAGGAAGGAAGGAAGGGGAGTAGGGTAGGGGTAATGGGGCATGGGGTGGGGTGTTTTTGTTGTTCTGCTTCTCCTAGGTACTTTTGGTCTGTTCTTTTTCTTCTTTTTTTTTTTCCTTTCTTTTGGATACCTGGTGGATGGATGGGAAGGGGAAGTCGGGAGTGGGTTGGTTTTCGAGAAGGGGAATAGGATCCCAAATGATGATGAGGAAGAAAGGAGAAATTCTGGGTTAGCAACTTGTAACTTTTTGCCTTTTCCACTACTACTTCTCTTCTTGTAGCCAACTTTGAGCCGAAGCGAAGCGATCGTGTGAGGACATCGACGGAGCAGACAGGAAGGAAGGGAAAGATAAGGAGGAGGGTAATACCACATCATGGCTTGACGAGCTTTTAAGGAACTATGTCGACAATGTGAAGTGAACACGTCGGTGTTCGACTGTAAGAAAGTAACCAAGCAAAGGCGACGGGGACCACCCGTACAGACAAAGGCAGAGCCATGGAAGTCATGAATCCCGATGACAGCGAGGGCCGAATAGCTCATCGACTCGAAAGGTGAGCCAGGTGTGTGTTGTAGGTGAGTGTAGGCGTACCCAAAGGTGAGCGACCAGCGATTCTGGCCAGGCGATTGGTTGAATGGTTGTTGGCTGCACTGGTAGGGCTGGGCTGGAAGGCGCGACGAGCCCTTCAGTTGCACGCAACCAAAACACCAAAAGAAGCTGATGAAAAGAGGAAAAAAGAGACAACGAGCAAAGCAGGGAGGAATCGCCGCTTGTATATATCTTTTTACCACTCCTTGTTCATTCATCGCCCTTTTTGGGCGCCCTGGGTTTGGGAACGAACCGGGACTGACATGGACCCTGACCCGACCCCTCGAACTGACTGACTGACACGACTCCATCGTTTATTGACGTGGGTCGGTCTGATTGGCTGGAGCAAAGAGTGCAGTTTGGAGGGGGGATGGATTGCTGGGATGGCTCAGATGGGCACTGGGATGGGAACATGGAAGACATGGGACGGGACTCTCGCACTCGCATTTTGTTCACGAACCTGCACAGGTTCTCGGCTTCTCATTCTTTGCTCTTTCGCTCTGAAGATGTGATTTGTTTGTGAAGAAACATAAGTCGAATGTGATTAAAGAGCATTTGTAGGAAGATTGTTGAAGAGTCCCTACCAATGCAAGCAAGAGATGTAGTAACTACCTACAGTAGCCGGGCTGAGAGTGCACCGTGCTGTAAATGTGAGTGAGGGTGTAACATCAGGTGAATCAGAGCAAAGCTCACAACAACTCACAGTCTCGTTCTTCTGCTTTTTTTTTTTACGTTGGAGCGAAGTGATCTGACCTCCATGGGGTGTAATGCAGTGAGTGCTCAGTGTACCTAGCGGATTGCAAGCCTTGGGGACTGGGAAGAAAGACATCACGACAACCGACATCACTTTGCTCGGCTTGGTATCCCGATTTGTTCACCTCTGGCACAAGGCTACAAGATACGCAGTGGTTCGTTCGGAGGTTATCACGATGATCGTAGGGCTGAACTGAAGGGCAGCTGACTTCCACGGAGCAGGTATGCCAGTGTCAGAGAGACCTCGAGACTACAGGCCGACTACTGCATCATGCCATTGTCATTGTCACTGACTTCATAGCCGCGTCCGATAGGCGTCGTGATGGACGCTGCGGAAGAACAAGAACAGTTCTGCGACACTGGCCGGAGATGTCGACCAAGAGGAACGCCTGAAGGCTGTTGGCGAGTCCTCATAGCCTCCTTGGTACTCGTGTTCAGAACAGAGGCTCGCTCGGTCGGCTCTATGGTTAGCATCAGTGACATCATCACCGCGACTCACCGGTCACTCGCTCGCCTGCTGCCTCCAGTCAAAATCGCATAACGGCACAAACACGGGCACCGCAAAGGAACGTGAAATGGCTTGATCCTTCTTATTGTGTGGTGTGCTGGAGGTTCGATCGCTGCAAGTTCTACCCTTCGAGCTCTCTCTCTCTCTATGTGACGTTGCTGAACCGGTCGTTATGTATCGTCGTTTCGCGCATGATTTGATCAATGAACCACCAAAAATTTCGGACCTGTTGTAGTGTAATAGATGTTGTGGTATCTCTTTCGCTTTTTGGGAGGTCTGCAAAAAAAAACAGAAGAAAGGACTCGAGTCTTTTTTTTTTTTTTTGCAATTCCCTCTATCTCTGGCCGAGATGCGGCAACACACGGCCGCGTGTTTGTTGCTGATAATTCCTCCCTCAGCAAACAAAGCAGCAAGCCATATCGTGGTCGTCGTCCGGAAAACTTGACTCGGGTCTCTCTCTTCTTGATCAATGCAATGCCGAAGAACGCCGTCCGCCGTGTCCACGCATCATGATGCCCGCCAACAACAAAAGCAGCCAGCGCACAACCACAACCATCCAAACACCACCACCACCGTCGTCTCCAAGTAGCCCTTTAACGGTAGGACTTCTGGAAGCGAGAGCGGGCACCCTTACCACCGAACTTCTTGGGCTCGCAACGCCTGGGATCGGCGACGAGGAGAGTACGGTCGAACTGGATGAGGGCGGTCTTCAGGGTGTTCTTGGAGTGCTCATCGACGTACTTGGCGTAGTAGGCAACCTGTAAATCCACCAAAAATGCCCTGGTTAGTTTTCTCGTCTTTGCGTTTCTTCGGGTGCATCGCGTCATGGATTTCGGCAAAGTGTTATCGGTCGGGGAAAAGGGGGATCGAAAATCGGGGAATACTGACAATGGCCTTGGCAATCTGTAAACACACCATTTGGTTAGCACATCTGTTGTCGCAAATCTTGTCGGAGTCGCGATTTTCCAAACTTACAGCCTGACGGACGGCATAGACCTGAGAGACGTGACCACCACCGGAGACCTTGAGGCGGATGTCGACCTCGGCGAACTTGTCGGTGCCGAGGAGAAGGATGGGCTCGTAGAGCTTGGCCCGGAGGATCTCGGGGGCGTAGAGCTTAAGGGGAACACCGTTGACCTTGATGAGGCCCTTGCCCTGCACACAGCGGGCGACCGCTACATTTGTCGCAAAGATGTCAGCAATTGTCGCTCGCTCTGAAATGGCCGGAATTTCCAAAAATGCAATATCTCGACATACCCGTGGCGTTCTTCTTCTTGCCGAAAACCTGGACCGCTTGCGTAGCCATTTTGTCTGGATGGCAAGATCACGACGATGCGTACGTTCGGGACTTGATAATTTTCAGAGTCGTTCCTCAAAATTTGTGTGGGAGGGGAAAACGGAATGGGGCTAAAGTCTGTCACGTGCTGACTAAGCGAGCCAGCTGGTGCAGTGGCCTTTGGGCGAGTGCGGCTGCTGGGCTGCTGGGAGCGTGTGGTCACTGCGGTCGGTGCGCGCCCACCGCCCAGAGACGTGGTCGAGCCTGGCAGAATCTGGTAAGCGGGCCGCCAACAGCTGCCAGCACCTAAAGCGTGGAGTTTGTGCTGCACATTGCTTGGCATTCTTGGCAAGGTTGTGCCTAGCAAGTGGGTGGACAAGTGAATGTTGTGCAGGATCCAGAACGAATGAATTTCATTTTGGACTTTCCTCCCTTTTGCATCATCGCAATGAAACATCACCATAACACAAGGCCGCTGTCATGCCACTCACTGTTTCGTTATCTGCGCAACTGCAAGGGACTTGGCGTACGGGCGGCCTCTCAAGATTGATGGACGATCGCTTGATGCGCAATGCCATTTGTCGCACCGAAGCACCCAGGCACCGTGGACAGGAACAACGTTGAGTTTGATGTTCAAGGTTGATACGTCGATGTCGCGTTGCACCTCCACTCACTCGTCCACTGCAATCTTATAATAAGTTCCCATTTGGGTATCTTGTTCACTTCGACCGACGATGCCAACAAAGGACATTCAGTTTATTCATGCCACGGACCTTGCCACAGGCAGACAGACAGCCACACTCGGTGATGGGTCGTCATCATTCCAATACTCCCGTCTCTCTCACGAAAAAGGAATTGGGTTAGAGTACCTTGATTGGGTAACACTCCCCAATATCAGCGATATGTAATGGATAGGCGCAGCAAAGCAATGAACAGGTATGTAATACGGCTAATATCGCAACCATATGGCAACCACAACCACATGCCATTCATACTAGTACCATACGAGCTCGCCGTCGTTGCAGCGGGCGGTTGGTTTCTCTTTATACATAGCGCCGCCCGTATATAAGCAATATTGGAACACGCCGGGCATGCTGGATGCAACCGAGGGAGAGTGTGTGTTGGACTGTTGGTTACTTGTTGGCCGCTGAGTCTTGTCCGAGATCACGACGTGAGATCGGCCCATGTTTTAGCTTCCTGGTCTCGGCTGGGCGGCTTGGCAGAGGTGAAAGTCCTCGCTAGAGAGGTGAACCATTGGGCAGACCATTGGTGACCATGGTGACCCCTATTTTAACCACCATAGGATTCGCTTAGACAGGTGAAATTTGATGGCAGTCTGAGTTGGTGACCGAGGTGTTTGTTTGACAGTGTCGAACATTCAACATGTTGCTCAGTCAGCCAGCTAGCTCAGCCACTGCTTTGTCTTTTCCAACCAGGCACAAAGGATTGACCAGAAACTGAACAAGAACATCGGACCCATTTCTCCGGCTTTTTCACGGAGCTGCTAGAGGTGCCTAGAACGTCCGGGTTGGAGCCCAGTGGTGCCTCGCTACGGGTACAAGCGTGGCCGTCAATCCTTCCCCAGCTTCCCCGTCACTGCCCTGAACCTGTGACTGTCTGAGCCCCTCCTGCCACGGCGCCCTGACGACGCCCTGAACATCGGACTTTTAATCCAACGTCACCCCCCAGGGAAGGAACGTCCCGTCGAACCACTTTCTCTCTTCTTTCACTTTCGCATTTCCTCACTTTTGACCTTGACAGTCAAAATTCCAAGACACAATCGAGTCCTCCGACATCGACATTGTTGTCGCAGCAAAGATATCGAGATATCGCAATCTGACATCCGAATCAAAGGAAATCCACCACATACATCCCCTCCCGCCAACAGCCCGCAATGGCGCCTCTAGCAGAGATGGCCAACCAGGTCCACGAGATCGCCAAGCGAGAGTAAGCCATATTTATTCCCTTTCGCATCACCAACAGCATGCATATCCGACATCGCTAACGTGTCTCTAGTCGTTGTTTCTATGATTCGTACGGCAGTTACTACTGTTATTCCTCCTGGTACTATTACGGCCGCTGGATCCTCCTAGGCGTGTGCATCCTTTGCGTTTTCCTCTCGGTCTTCCTTATGGCGTACGTCCCCCCCAACCCTCCCAGCATCACCTACCTAGCCATCACCACTAACATCACATGCTGTAGACGAAGAAACACCCGTCGCCGTCGCATGCAAGGGTCGCAACCCATGTACGGAACTGGCTGGATGGCTCCCGCCCCTCCCCCTTACGCGCCTCCTCAGTATTCCGCCCAGCCGCCGCCGGGTAGTCAAGCCCCAGGAGGGTACTATGCACCACCGAATGGCCAGAAGCCGGACCAGAACGGCGGGTACGTTTATGGTGGCAACCAGCAAGAAGGTGTCCAGCTCCAGCAGCCGGCGAGCGCATACCACAGAGGTCCGGATGAGCAGTTTGCCCCGCCTGAGGGGCCGCCGCCGAACCAGGCGCATCGGTTCCAGTAAGCTGGGTTCTAAGATTCAGAAGGAAACGGAATGTGAGACGATGCGGGGATGGAGATAGGTCAGACAAGCAGCAATCAACAATTCAAACAACCATCAATCGATCGATGAACAAACAATGGCGAATGTGATACCTATCCAACAACGGAGAAGCAAGGCAGACAATGGACGAGACTGGCGTTGGGGGATGGCAAGGGTTTGCGGATGGCGTTCAGGATCTTTCAACGTCCGCATGGGGAAACAATGCAAGCAACGGTCATCGTATCTGCATGACGGATGAAGAAGATGACGTGAATGATTGCGATGGGATCTTGTCTGTGGTTGATGAACAGGCAACAAGCGGCATGGCAAGCAAAAAAAGGAACAGACACACAGACAATGGAGACGTGCAGAGTTGTTGCCCATGCAAACAAGCAATCAACATTGGAGGACAACCACACAACAACAGCGCTTACCTATTCCCCTACTATCTTGTCCATCCAGCTCCTACGTTTCAATAATGTTATTTCATGTTTTAATCGTATGTCTGATCTTGTCATATACGTAACTTGGTGATGTTGAGTTAAAGTATCACGAAACCATAGACATGCCGCCCTTGTCGACGTTGTGAAAGATAAGGGTCCGTCCCCTTGCATCTATCTCCACCTGCTGCTGTCGTGTGTCGTGTGGGGAGAAGAAAGTTCCACTACTGCATTGCTGCAGATGCAGTGTTCTTTGCTTGCTGATTGTTCACCCATCAGAACCATCCAAACAGAACCCCGAATGTATCTGAGTCGTACCGGGCCCTTCGGCCAATTGTTGGTGGCAGTGATGGTGGTTGGTCGGACGAGCAGAGGGGTTCGATTGAAGAGGCGCAGCTGAACCTCACGTGCTTGGGTGGCAGAGTTGAACCGGGAGAATGACTTGCTTGAGCGAATGCTCACTTGATTCCCGCGTATCGCAGGGAAAGGGTCGGAAATCGGAAGATTGATGAATCAGCCAACCGAATCGCTGACCGTTGTCGCTACGGCGTGACGGTAACGGCGGGGGAGATCATTGGATGACAACATTGTCAATATCGACATGGCACGATAACTGCACATCGACATCTAGAATACCATAAATGAAAGATGCAAGACAGACAGCATTGTGATTCACGGTACATAAAGGCGCAAAAACCAAGAGGAACAGCCTTAAGATGTAGGGAAAGTATCTTGAGCCAACCCGACGGGAACTGCAGACACTCCAAGGCAGCACGAGGCTTTACAAAGATGATCGAAGCATTCCCTTATCACCACCATTATCGCCTGTGCTTCCAAGTTTTGCAAGCTGACCACAGTTCAGAGAGAAATCCAGACAGAACGATTCTTGCATTGAAATGCCATCCCTCGATCAAATGTGCCTTTTAACACTTTTTTTCCCCACAGATGGCATCATGGCTGTACAGGCTCATCAGCATACACCACCATCACCCAAACCACTAACGTGCCAACGTCAGCAACGAAGTACATAAGGAACGAATACTCTAGGTTCCCCCAAGTCCCCGTCCCCGTCTCCAGGCAACACCAACACCAACGAGAGATCCAAGTGGTATAAACCATCACAATGCTCACTCACTCACGAACTTTCCGGGTCATAAGTCTCAGGAATAATCTCCCCCGCCCCCTCCAGTTTAGTCTCCCTCCCCTCCAACCCCCCCACCCCATCCGGCAGTCCCTCCTGCAACCTCGTCGTATTCTTCTTGCCCTCCCGATACGGATTATATTCTTCAGTGGCCATCATGTCCAGCGTCTCCTTCAACCCTGCCCCGCTCAGCGCCCCGCCTTCCTTTTTGTTCTTAGCATCCAGCTTCTCCGGGGCGCCCATGTTCTTCTCCGCGCCCAGCACGTGCGAGGGCCGGAGCGCTTCGTCAAAGGGGTGCTTGGGCTTGTCGGCTTCGTGCTCGGCGCGCGTCTGCCCGCCCGAGGGCTCTTGGGGGCCGGTGCCGCGCAGGTCGTGGTGGTGCCGGGCTTGGTGCGAGGCTAGGGGGTTGTTGTAGGTGCGGGTGATTTCGGGCATTGTTGGGTGGGTATATCTGATGGGTTTGTTTTGGTTGGTTGTTATGGAGGTGTGAGGCTGGTGTGCCTTGGACTGGAGATCTTCTGTTGGAGATGTACTTGCTGTTTGGTCTCTCGAGGTCTTTGTTGCGAGTTGTCTTGGAAGAAGAAGAATGTGGTATTGGGTATGACTTGGAGAAGGCGTTGTCTGGTTTGATTAATTGCTTTCAAAGAGCTGATGGATGTAAAATCGCAGAGAAGTGTGTTGTTTAGTTGTTGTTGTCGAGTGGACGTTTAGATGTGCTGCTGCTGCTGCATCTGGTCCTGGGAGAACAGTTGGTGATGTCGTCATTGAGCGAGGTGGTTCGGCGGAGACAGGAACTACAGTTATCAGTCTATCAGGCTATCGGCGGAAATCAGCGCGGAATCTGTTAAGGACTGATCACTTACTCCACCCCGTTTGCTGACGTAACCCACGGGACCCTGAAGGACCTCTCTCTATCTTTCGACTGGATATCACGACACTCGTTCCACCACACCGGCGAAATCCAAGTGAGAGCGAGATAAGCCGAGCATCACCGTTGAGGTATACTTCACCTGAGCCTTCTGTGGTTTCAATACAAAGCTCAATGCCGTTGTACAGCGGAGACTTCCCGAGTAACCCCAAGTGGCATCGCGAACCTCGGCGGACAATTAAACAACACACTCCTTTGTTCCCGGCTCTCCGGGTAACGTTCCCGCTCCTTGGTTTACTTGATCTCCGTTTACCTTTGGCAATGAACCAGGAACAATGAAGCGACTGAACAATGGCTTTATCAGACTCAATGCGAGTTGTTCGGTCTCTTATAAGGAACGCAGCTGCTTTATACGGGGAACAAGACTGAACAGCATCTTTCTGGATACTGAACCGAGGGAGATATAAATCCGTTGCAATATCCTCTTCGAAAGCGTTGGGAGTAGAAAAGGAGTTTGTCAAGCAGAAAGCTCGGCATTGCAACAACACCAACAAACTATCATCAAAATGACACTCTGCGACTACGACTCTTCTTCCGACTCGGACAGCTCGACTGCGTCCTGCCTCTCAGATGGAAATTTCCGCTACCCAGTACATAATGGTACATCGCGCAGCCGCAGTTACGCTGCATCTAGCAAAAAGAGAACCTGGTCCGAAACAGATGACGAGAGCGACCTCCCAGGCGTACCGGACTATCGAGCAGGTGGCTCTCATGGTCGCTACCTCTACGATTCGGATTCGGACGAGTTTGAGGACAGTCGGGAAATCAAGAGGAGAAGGGCCGGGAACGGCAAACCGGTAACCCCGATTGCTGGAGGTGTCAGAGACTTGGTCGTCAAGTGTCCTACGCCTGCGCCGAGGCCGACAACTGCTCTCAGACCGAGAGTATATCAGCCGTCGGCATCTAGATTCGTTAACAGCCTGGATGAGGATCTTGAGTACCTCGCTCTCAATGATCCGTCACCTTTGGATGGTAGAGAACACGAGCCTGTACCAGTAGCTGTCTGTCCAGCACAAGCCCGGCCATTCGTCCATTTTTATCCGGCGCCAAAGCCTACGACGGCGTTGAAGGTGCGGATGATCAAGGCAGCTTCGCCTATAGAGCCAAAACCGGCGGTCTTGAAGTCCGCTTGGCTTGGGGTGACTAGTAATTGGTCTTTTCCTAGCTTGTAGGGTCATAAAAAGGATGCACTGGCGCATTTAAAAGCTACCTCTAGACATGGTAGCATCCTAGATGTCGAGTTCTTTCATCATTAGACGTGGTCAATACATAAAGAGCATCATACAATCAAGAAGCTTGATTCCATTTTAAATTTTCCTTGCAGCCAACGTGAATGTTCTAAACCAGTACGTGATCATGCCTAATCGTACAGGTAGATTTCAAGCTAGTTAACCATGTTCAATCAATCCACTCTCTTCAAGTGATGGCTTGACAGGTGTACGGACTGCAATGTTGACCTCCAACACACCTCAAAGTCTTATACAACCACTTAGTACCTCTCTCCGTCTCCCTCAAGGCTTGTCTGGTCTTGTTCATTCACCTCGACTCGCCCAGGTGGTCTTACGGCACTGGCGTGCACAATTGCCAACTTGAATCCATGGCGCCGATCAAGAGATGGACCATGTTCTGTTTACGGTACCTGGGCGAGCTGGGGAGATGAAGATATTGGCTTTGCTCGTGATGAAGGTGGCGATACCGTGGTGCCTGATGTCGCCGGCGGTGGATACCGACCAATGCCCGGGGATAACGGCATCCCCATCCCGTAGCGGGGCCGGGAACCCCGGTGCGCTAAGGAGCACCTGTGGAGCCACTATTTTCAGGGCCAAATGTCTTGGCTTGACGGATGCGGGGAACCCTGGAATTGATCAAGTAAACACAAGACAAACTCCAACAGAAGAACCGAGGTTGAAAGACATTGTAGACTAACCCCTCGCGACAAGCCCGGGAATAGTCACTCATTCATTCAACAGACACGCCAATCCCACTTATATCACATCCATTCACAAACCGCAAGAGAACCATGAGTTCAGCTTGTCTCCGCTTCACGACGAGAAGTGGCATCGGCAGTAACTTCTTCAACTTGTCAAGACCCAATCTTGGACATCATCCGACACGCGCGCTCAGCAGTGTTTCCAGAATCCCACAACATCCAACCCGCAGTAGGACCCTACTTGCATCCCGATCCCGCACATCCCGATACAACCCTCCAACACCAACACCAACGCGGACCTTCACCACCACCATGCCCCCAAAAGCCGAAATTCCACCCCTGAACAAGGCCTCGGGAACCGGCGGCCCCCTCCCCATCCGCCCCTCCTCCTCCGTCATCCTCCTCTCCCCCACCAACCAGGTCTTGCTGCTCCACCGCGTCGCCAAATCCACCTCCTTCGCCTCCGCCCACGTCTTCCCCGGCGGGAACCTCTCCGAGTTTCACGAGGCTGATTACTACCCGTTGCCGAAGGATGCCGAGTTGCATAGGGATAGTGAGGCGTATAGGTTGGCGGCGGTGAGGGAGACGTTTGAGGAGAGTGGGATTTTGCTTGCGAGGAGGAAGGGTGGGAAAGAGATGTTGGAGTTGAGTGAGGAGGAGCTGGAAGAGGGAAGGAGGGAGGTATTTGGGGATCGGGTCAAGTTTACGGCTTGGTTGGAGGGGAAGGGTGGGGAGGCTGATGTTGGTGAGTTCACTTGCTTTCCTTTGGCCCTGGTTCACAAAGAAGGGAACGAGACATAAGAAGCTAACAAAAAAAAAACAGAAAACCTCATCCCCTTCACGCGCTGGATCACGCCCCAAAACCAGCGCAAACGGTTCACCACGCAAATGTACCTCTACATGCTGCCCCTGAACAACACCAACACGGCCGAATCGCAGACCAGAACGGTGGTCCAAACCCCAACCCACGACGGCGGGGTAGAACACACGGCCGCGCTGTTTGATTCTCCTTCAACCTGGCTGGCTAAGGCCTCGGCGGGCGAAATCATCCTCTACCCGCCGCAGTTCTACCTTTTGACGTTGATCAGCCGGTTCCTGCTTACTAAGCAATCTTCTTCCAACTACGACGAGCAGCGCGAAAAGCTTGTTTTTTTCTTGCGCCGGGTACCGACTTCGAGTGTCAAGCACCCCACCTCCGACATCCCGTGGGCGGAGAAGGTCATGAGCCCTGAGGTGGTGAGCTTCGCTAAACAGGGGAGCTATGGCAACGGGCGAGTGATTCTCGGATTGGCAAAGCCGGGGCGGGAGTTGATGGATAGTGGACGGGGAGGAGATGTGGAGAGGGTGGTGCTGGTGGATTTCAGGAAGGAGGAGGTGGAAGAGGTGAAAGAGGAACAGACAGAGGGAGGAGAGGTGGTGAAGAAGGTGGTCAAGACGGCGGTGAGGGTACCCAGGGACTTGGAGGTGATGGAGAGGGTGGAGGCTATGGCTATGGCTGCTGCTCCTGAGAAGAAGGGGAAGGGGAGCAAGCTATAGTTGGTTGGTTTACGGGTAATGGATTACAAATAGGAGGAAAGGCAGTCCTCGACGGTCTTGATGCAATCGATGCTGTCCGCTTCCTCCTTCAGTTCCCTGGCCCGTTTCCTCACTTCCCGCCCCTCCTCCTCGTCTATGATCTTCTCGACAGCCTTCCCTAGCTCCTTTACATACCCCTCGTCTCTCCACGACCTGGTCAATTTAATCCCATGTCCACTCCACTGCACCCTCGCGGCATTCTCCCTCTTGTCCTGTTCTTCTCCTGCGACAACCATCGGTACTCCGTGACCAAGGCCGTGCATCACGGCGCCGTAGCCGGCGTTGCTTACGAAGACGTCGGCATAGGGAAGGATGGCGTCGTAAGGGAGGTAGTCCGCCACCTTTGCGTTACCGGGCACTACCACGTCCTTTGGTAGTTTTCGGCCGCGGTGTCCCAAGATGGCCACCACCAGGGTGTCTTCTCGTCCGCCCAAAGCTTGGATGGTCGGAATGATGAGTTGCCTCGCATTGATCTCCACCGTTCCCTGCGCCACCACAACAACCTTCTTCCCTCCTTGTTCCCTCGCCAGCTTTACCTCATCCACCAAGGCTTGCTTTGCCTCCTCAAGACGAACACCAGGAAGAACCGACTTCGGCACCGCACCAACAAACCTCCAATTCCCCGGCCACCCTTCTTCCGTCTTATAAAACCAGCTCTCAACACCAACCTGACAAACATGATCATACCCGACAAAATTCTCCCCGCTCAAGAACGCCCAGCTTTCCCGACCCTTTTCCCTTTCGCGCGCCTCCATGGCTTTGGCAAAGTCCTTCCCGCCTGCTTGTTCCACCTTTTCGATCAGGAGCTCTTTGATATCCCTCGTCTCCACCTCCCACTCCCTCCACATCTCGGCGACCCGTTCCCGGTGAGCAGCAGAAGTGGTACCACCAAACTCGACCGGTTCGGAGATCAGCGGTGGGACATCCACAGAGCGAAGAGCAGGGATCATGGCGACGAGAGAGATGGAGCCGATTGGCATGGGAATGGAAGGGGGGAGGGGGGCTCCGTGGAACAAGGGGAGGAGGACGTTGGACATTGATTCTGCCACTACCACCACTCCTCGAGCAGCAGAAGAAGAAGGGGAAGGGGGAAAAAGCTGGTGAATGTGGATTAAGGCGGCCAAGAGCGAGCGGTGCCGAGCCGGAATGGGGGAGGTGAAGAACCCCCGCATGTCGGAGAAGACGCGGTCGCGCCAGGTTTTTGGTTCCGCGGGAGTACCTTCTTGGACCACTGCTTCTCCGGCATCATCAGACTGGGGGGCAAAGTACGCCGAGTCGTTGATATCTGCGTCGTCGAGAAAAGGGAGAAATTGGACTCCCGTGGCGGATATGGTGGCCTTGTGGGCGGTAGGACCAAGGTAGAAGACGGGCCAGCCGCGAGCGTGGAGGGCGGACGCTATGCGGAGGGTGGGAGTTATGTGGCCAGTTGCTGGGACGCTGGTGAAGAGGAGGATGGGTTTACCATGGTTGACTTGGTGCAGGGAGCCCATCTTTGGGTGATATTGTGGGTGATGTTGATGCTGGTGAGGTCGATTACGGTCCAAAATGGTATCGGTATGCCCCCTTAACATGCCCCCCAGCGGAAGGCATTGCGTTGGATTTTATAACCGTGGGTTGTGTGGTGGTTTGGTGAGATATGTGCTGGCACGCAACACCCACTCTAGAAGTGGGTATCGCGACAAAACGGCCAACTCCAGCTCATACTCACGGTTAGTCTCTATGAACAAACCAAGCTGAACAAAACGTGTCTTCGAATTTGTCAGCCCTCCCCATTCTCTTTCCCAACAGACTTCAACAGTCTCTCACAAGGCCAGAAAACGAACGACCCCATTTCACTAAACCATAGGAAGAAAGGAAGGCTACACAGTAAGGCAGTTTTTGGGCAGCGCCTTGCTGTGCTGGCTGTGCATAACTCCACATGGGAGTCGGTCGATCAGCTGAAAAGAAGCGGACCCCATACAAAAACCACGCACGCACTACTATACCCAAATCACATAACGCACGAGTCATATTTTGTGACTGCCGCACACGGTCAGAAGTCTTATCGTCAGCGGCGAGTCAATCCGGCGACACCTGGAGCCGTGAGGATGACAGAAAGTCGGGCTGTTAGTGAGCTACCTGTAGGATGTAAGTCACTCCGGCTTCCTCGATTGATCTTGTCTATTCAAATAGGAAACTGGCCAGATCATAGTCAAGGCCTATTTGTTTGTTTGGATATATGTTTCAATATCCTCCATTGAACCCAGGTTGGTTGATGCCGAGCGTTTGTTCTCGTCTTGACTTTGTAGTGGCATAACCCCTGAGCCACACTGTCCGCTGTAAACGCCGAGATAACGACTGTTCGGATCAGACAGTGAGCTTTCATTGTGCCAATCAAGCTGTTGACCGTGGAGACAAGATGCTTGGATCGACAAACTAAGGTAGTCTTTGAAAGTGAGTATGTAAGCGTGGTGAAAGGTGAGTGAAGACTTGCACTAGGTAGATACGGTCAACACACCGAGGTGAACCTTGGCTCACCGAGCTCACCTTCCCTCATCCCAACCACTTGGTCTCCTCGGAACTAGGTAGCCATCTTGGCCACACACGGCTGAGGCAATAGCCGTTTCACATGACAGCTTCTGGAAGAACAACAGGGTGCGCATTGAGCACTAATAATTGTGGGGGAAATTAAACTTTGGAAACGGGAGAAACAACCAAGCACAGAACAGAACCGACGGGATACTGTATGCAACATGCTGCCGGCTGAAGTCAAGCGACGTTAGCGAGATTTGTCGAGATGTTCCCGGCCAGTGGTTTGGGTCATTGGTCATTCCAAGGACAAGAGAGTTGCAGCCCGGTTGGGAGTTGGAGGTCTGGGTGAATTTGGGACGGAGGAGAAGTCGCTTGCTAACCCGACTTTCTCGGCGTTTATACACGTTATAGCCAATGTACTAGCAAGTCTAAAAATCCTCACTTTCAAAATCCTGGGTTTCCTTGTTCAAAAAGTAGCTTTTTTGCCAGCCAAAGAGCTTCGGAAGTGCTTCCGTCGTTGCTTGCGGTCTGCGCGTTGTAGTGAGGGCACGCGCTGCCTAGTCTCAGCTCAGAATCGATGCCCACCCCATTCAAGTAACAGTTGTTGCAAGCACCATTAACGATACCGGGCAGCGAACAGCAGGTCTTGAAGATGCCGCGGTTGGTGCAAGCACCGCAATCGATCGCATTTCCGACCACCGTAAGGAGCAATGCCTCCATGCGTGTGCCCCGAATGTTGCCCCAGGTGTCGGTGACGTGATCCTTAAATTCTAGATGGCGTTGAGGCTATATACCCGTTAATTGATGAAAGGTAACGAAAGTGAGTGAAAGGGATTGAGGAAATGACTTACGGGCATGGCAGCGAGCTTTAACCACGTGTCGGGGATCTCGACATCCATGTCTTTGTACTTGATCATAAACCAGTCCATAAAGTCGTTGCCATCGATAATGATCTCGCCCATCTTAGAGGACTTCATGTCCTCAACGCGGTGGAACGCATCCTGTGCGGCCTGCTCGAGGACTCGGAGGTCTTGCTCGAAGTTATCGTCGCTGTACATGGCGTGTGAGACGTGACTGAAAGTGGTGTTAGTATACTGCGAAAATAAGCGCGTGTGTGTGTAAGGTACTTACTGGGTTGTCCTTGATGCTGTACAGACAGGCGCGCACTTACGGGCGCGAGGGAAGGAACGAGAGGGGGGCCGCAAGTATGGGGATGTGGTGGTTGCGGGGAGAAAGGGAGAGAGAAGGAAGCTGGTCAGAAAATTTTCGCTAATAAATGGCTGGCCTCCCCGAACACTACCGCAGAATCTGGGGGCGTTGGGTTTTAGGTTCCCAGGAAATCAGGCATAATCTGTACACTTGAGGAACCTCTAGTATTGCATATGCTCGAATTCTCTACCAAAACCCAAACCCTAAGGCACCTGATACATAAAATCTGCCAGTTAGGCCTTGGAACCTAAAACCCAACGCCCCCAGATTCTGCGGTACCTCTAGTCTCTTTCCTGTCCGTCCCAACCCATTTCCATACTCGATAATTTCAGAATCGAAACACAAAACAATGGTGGGGTTGATGAAGGACATTTGAAAACTCCACTGTTCTTTCCTCGTAGGGCTCAGTGGTCTGGGATGTGTCCTCTTCCTCGTCACCCAAACCATGGCGGCGATCCAGGCACCGACAGCGATGGTGGACTCCTCCGCATTCTCCACTTTTCCCGTGACCCCACTTGGTCGTAAGTCTGACCAATTGGGAAGCTATTCGCTTTCGCATCGAGCCGCTCTTGTCTGTGCGCTTGCAAAATACAACCACGGCAGCATCTCACTCACCCATTTTTGCCATCTTCCGCCTCGTGTTCATCTGGCACGAATTGGGCTTTTCCTGAGAGGAAAGAGAGAATGAGGAATGAGACATACCTCTGAACTGAACACCCCGCGAGCATCCCACGGCCGTACAGACCCGGTCGGGACTTGTCATCTCTTTTCTTTTTCCTTGTGATCGCCTCAGACATGGGGTCAAGATCCGAGTCTAGGTAGCCCCAGGCCAGCATCTGACAAGCTGAAGAAAACCTCAACCCACGACATGTTTGAGAAGATGCCACAGATTTACCATGTCTACGTGACAATAGAGGTACTCATGGGATCCAAGGTGCTCAAGTATCAAATCCCCAATGCCTGAAACCAATCATTACCGGTGAAGGCTAGTCTGGACTGCCGGTACTATCGGGCAGAGTACCGGCAGTCCAGTACCAAGCTGCATAAACAGCAACCGTTGCATTGGCACCCGCCCATCCGCCTTGGGTTACCATGCTTCCCCAGAAATGGCTTCAACTTCCGCTGCTACATACTCTCCCGCTCTCTACCTACCTAACTAGGTGGCTTCGGAGCCATACTTGTATCCGCTCTTCCCCCCCCGGACTCCCCTTCTCATGAGCTTCACTTCCACTACCCACGAAGCTAGTCTTCAAACCGTTGTCGATCTTCACAAACGACAGTCGAGAACAGTGTCGAGGTCGGGTTATCAGACTTGGGGCCTTGATCTACAACAACAACAGGAAACGATATACACCCACATACGATGATGAATAGTACTACGGCACCAGTAGATGTATGCGACCCGTATCATACCTGGCCGCCGGCAAGTGAACGAGGACATGATTCCCTCAGGCCGAATATCTACGCTTCGAGCGTTATTTGCTGGCTCATAGCCGCTCTTCTTGTTGGGCTGCGGCTATATACGAGGGGAGTCCTCATTCGAGCATTGGGGCCCACGGATTGGAGTATCTTGGCTGCTTTGGTGTTCTCGCTGGCTACGAGTGTTGGGACTATAGAGCGTGAGTAGTAGTATTTTATTCAGGGCTTGCTAGCAGATGCAGTGGGCATACTGACTGACACTGACTGAGCAAAAGAGGCTATCCACGGTTCCGGCCTCCACGTCTGGGACATTAACTGTTTGGATACAGCAACGGGAACTGGTTGGTTCAGGGTACGTTACGTTCCTCCGTCCCATTCTTCAACAACAGGAAACAAAGAAAATAACATCATCTCTCACAACAACAACAACAGGCCTCTTGGTACTCTCTGGTCTTCTACACCCTTTGTCTCTACTTCTCAAAGGTTTCCATCTTGCTACTCTACATTCACCTCTTCACCTTCCGCTGGGCCCGGCTCGGCGGCCAGATCCTCCTCGCCGTCGTCACCATCAGCCACGTCTACATGCTCGCCGTGTGCTTCGTGGCCGCCATCCCCTTGAATTCCTACTGGGACTTCACCATCCCGAGAAAATGGACGGCGCCCCAATCAATGTGGTGGTCCAGCACGGGTCTGCACATGGCGACGGATTTTCTGATTTTCTTGCTGCCGTTGCCTGTGGTGTGGACCATCATGTTGCCCAAGAGGCAGAAGATTGCGCTTTCCGTGGTCTTTGGACTGGGTTTTGTGTAAGCCTTCCCCCCTTATGTCGCCGCCCCCCTTTTGTACTAACTCAGGTAACAACAACAGCATCTGCTTCATCTCCATCCTCCGCCTTCTCAAGCTCCTAGAAGTCGAAAACACCGCCAACCCTCCAATCGACTGGACCTATACCGCCGCCGAGCTCACCTACCTCACGGCCGTCGAGTGCAACGGCGCCATCATCTGCGCCTGCGTCATGACTTTGAAGCCCTTCATCGTCAAGTACTTCCCCAACCTCCTTGCTGCCTCCCGTTCCCGCTCCTCCCGCAACGGAGGAAGCAACGGACAAGGCGGAAGAAGACTGAGTGATAGTATCACCCCGCCTACCATTGGATCGAAGCCGTTCAAGCCGCCAGTGAGCGCGGCGGAGGCAGAGTACATGCGACGGGGGAGGACGAATGCTTGGATGATGGATGGCGGGTATGTGGAGCTGGATGATACGTGGGAGGGGGGGTCCGAGGGGACAACGGTGAATGATGTGGAGATGAAGGAATTAGGGGTTGGGAGTAAGAAGGAGAAGAAGGAGGTGGAGAAGGAGCATTCGGGGGTGAGGAAGTGGAATAGTCTGAGGGACCACCACCACCACCACCATCCGAAAGGGAGTAGGGGTACTGGAGGAAAAGGGGGGATCCAAGTGAGGAAATCGGTGGATGTTACGGTGCAGGTTGAGCAGTCGATGGAGAGTGGGAATGGGATAATGAGGGAGAATGAGTATGAGAAGGGGACTGCGTTGTGATTTTGGGATTGTGGAATGGATGATACCAGGTTACGGGCTATGGGCGTTGTATGTTTATGAGCGATGATACCAAAATACTTCTATCAAGGTACCTTACAACTATCAACTCGCAAATTGCTCTAGCAGGTTACAGTAAACCATCAAAGGAAAATCAGACTAGAAAGCATCGAAATTTCCCACCATCAGCTCGTCCACCATGACCATTCAACTTCACACAGTAACTCAATCTTGCCCGCCCGCAGACCTGTAAAAGCACCAACTATTCAACATCCCAATCCCGAACCTTCTCATCCCCTCCTTAGTGGTTGTACGGATGCGGCTCCCCAGACATCGTATGCCACTGCTGGCAATACATACACTTTCCCCATCCCAGATTCTCCTCAGCCTTCTCCCCACTCTCCCTCACATCCTTCCAAGCCAAATTGCCAAGTGCATGATAACTCTTCCTCGGCGTCTCCTTCTCTCCCCTTCCCTTCCTCCACCCGCCATAACGGACACCGTTGCCCCACGTGCGACTGTCGGGCTTGGAGGCGAAGGGGGTCTCGTCATCTGCGAACCGTTTCACCTCTTCTTCTTGATCTTCCTCTTCGGGGGCAAGTTGGTATTTGTACTTGGATCCCATCTTCATCTCGCCCAGACGCTTGGCTACGTCGTTGGCTTCGGGGAGAGAGACGAGCGTGCGCTTCTCTTTCAGCTTGTTGGTGGCGATGATGTGCGCGTTGAGACGGCCTTCGGTTTCCGTGGTGAGCTTGCGGCGTTTGGGAGGGGACTGATCCCGGGCATGAGCTTGGGTTTGGCCTTCGGTGGGAGGTGAAGCGGAACGGGATGGCGGAGGAGTGCTGGCCAATTTGGCCAGATACTCCTGGCATAGAGCCCACATTCGGGTATTGTGGCTGTTACCATGTTGGTTCTCATGCTCGCGGTCCCGCTTTTCCTGATTCAATTTCATGTTGTTGAGAAACACCTGCGGCGTCTCTTCCAGCAAGTAGCGGTAGCCTTCGTTTCCATGCCGGTATGACCGGTAGCGCCTCTGCTGCACGTGTTCGCCGTCCGACGTTACTCGGCTGGAAATGAGCTCATCGTGGACCACTTCGACGGGGGTCCGGCCCACGGCGTTTTCGCGGAAGAGCAGGCTGGGTTGGAAGTCCAGCACGGCTCGGATCAGCTTGGAGCTGGTGTGTGAGGTTAGCATGTCGTGCAGAGGGGTGTCGCCGGAAGCGTCAAGCATGTTGAGCGCGGTGGTCACCGCCTCAGACGACATCTCAACGAGGAGGTTGAAGACGGCGACGGACTTGTCGTGGTCTTCGTTCCCTCCGATGCAATTGAGCCATTGGTGGAGTGGGGTGCGGCCATCACTGGCCAGACTGGAACGCTCAGTGATCATGCGGATGACGGCCTCGCGGTCGAAGAGGCTTAGCAGTTCCTTGAGCTTGTCAACCGGTGGCGTATAGAGCAATGCGGCGTGCAGGATATTGTTCCACGCGCTAGTCTTGACGTTCGGGTCTGCACCGGCTTCCAGCAAGATCTTAACGAGTTCGATACGGCCCATGTAAACGGCCTGCACCAGCGGCGTCACGTTGTCGTGTGACTTGGCCTCCAAGGCTTCCGGGCAAGCCTTGATGAGATACGAGACCAGATCACTAACGTCAAGTTGGCCAGATTTGACAATGACGGCGTGGATGATCAACTCGCCTGTATGCTTGTTAGCTTTTATCTATAAAGCGGATGGCAACGCGGAACTTACCCTGGTCATCAAGCCATCTAGCGATCGCACCCTCCACACCTCCGGGGGCCCGTCCCAAGTGTTGCATCCTGGGGTCTTCCTGAGCAGCCTTGGACTTGGCAAACTCGAGGTAATGTCTCAACGGAGCATCGCTCAGGAACCACTGGATACTCTCAATGCAGCAGTCTTCTGCGGCTCTCAGCAGAGGCGACGTTGTGGAATTCTCGTCGCGTGGTTGTTGAGCCACTTCCCGGCCGGCATTCGCCCAATCCTTTCTCTTCTTTCCATACACCGACAAGCCCTGGTAGTAGCGCGGCTGCTCCTTAAGCTCAACACCGGATCCTTCCACCAGGTGCTCCAATGGCAAGCCCGCACCCGTACGTCTGATCAGCTCAGCCATGACCTCAATGCGTCCCTTCCGAATGGCGGTGGCAAAAACTTCATCTGACACGGAGAAGAACTTGGGAGGCTCTGTGGCCGGGTCAAGCTGCAGGGATCCAAAGTGCTCGCCCATATCGAGCACAAACTTGAGGAGCTTCAAATCGTTGTTCGTGACGGCATACGTCAGCGGATCCCACGTGTCCTCGCCGTTAATGAGAACCTGGCGACTGCCGCCGCCCCAAACGCTGGTGGCCGTCCTGCCCTTGAGCAGGCTCACTGGTAAGGTGTGACTCTTTACCTGCATGGACACCTGACCGATGGTGTCAATGGTAAACTGATCGTCGACAGTCTCGCCCACAATTCTGGGTGCAGACTCGTCCGAGGAACTGTCATCATCATCTTCCTCGTCGACCTCGCCGCTCTTGTTCATCGTGTAACGGGTCTTGGCCTTCTCCGGAGGCGAGTACTGCGCCTGAGCAATCTCTAGCACCGCCTTGGCGAGGTCGTAATGACCACGCTGCAATGCCAGAGTGAAGGGATTGTGTCCGTTGTGACCCTCGACAGCAATCTTTAGTGGCGGCTGCTGCTTGGCGTCGTCCCAAGAAGTCAGGGTGAACTTCTTGACCTTATCGAGATCACCACTCCACACGGCCTCAAAAAGCTCCATATAGGCAGCCTGCTTTGTCTCAGTCATGTCCTGAACACCGGTGAACACGAAGTCATAGTGATACGGCTCTTTCTTGGAGGAGTCTTTGTGATGACGATAACCAAGATAGTACCCATGACGACTGCTGCTGGAGTCATCATTACCGTCCTCCTTGCGGTCGGGATAGAGCTCCTTGAATGTCTTGCCACCCTTGGAGATGATGCTCTGCTCGATTTTCTCCAGCGTCGCAATGGCGTCCCGGATAGCCTGCTCCTTTTCAGGAATGCCCTTCGTTCTGTCAAGACATTTGAGACCTCTCTCATAGTCCTTCCGCTTCGCCGGGTCCCCAATCTTCTCAAGTTTGACTCCGCCGGATACCGCCCAGTGTTGGTAAGTGCCCTCCTTGAACCGTTGGAGATAGGTGTCCAGTCCTAGGCGCGGCTTGGGCTCCTCGAGTTTTGTGGTTTCTCCTTTGTATTCTCGAAGAGCCTTTAGCTGCGACCGCACCATGTCAAGGGCAGTTTTCCCCTTCCATCGAGAGCTGTAACTATTGTGCAAAGCCCGTACTGACTCGGGGTGGAGGGTATTCGGATCGCACCCCCGTTCCAAAAGTTCAAGCGCAATGCTCGGCTCCTTGGACCGTAAGGCAGCAAACAATGGGCGATCAAAATTTTCTTGGAACAATCTCTTGTTGCTCTCAAAGTCGCTGAGCCGGTTCTCCATGGCCGATTGTCTGGCGCTCTTGAGCCAGGTCTCAAAGTCAATCTCCGGCACAGCGCCCGTCTCAAGGAGCTTCACAACCATGCCCAGGTTGCCATCCTTGATTGCAGTTAGCAATGGTGTCTCACTTGGGGACCATTGCTCGCACAAGACGTGGTTGATTGCCGTCTTGTAGCCTGCCTTGTCGAGCTCATAGGCCAGGTCCACGAGCGTCCTGGCATTTCGCTCCACGTAGCGGGTGAACACAGTGCAACTGTTCATGTCCGCCTGGGCGACCGTGGCACCAAGGCTGAGAAGCGTCTGAGCCATGGACTTTGCCTTTTCGATGGGAAGGGCCATGACAAGAACTAGCGTCAGGAGGGCCTTATTCTTATCCTGAAGGAACTTGACGGGCAGTAAGACATCAGCTCCGTATTCTTGGCACAAAAGCTTGACAGCTTCATCGTGCCCCTCCAGAATGGCAAAGTGCAAAGCCGAGCACGGAATATCCCATGCAACTTCATCCACTTTGTAGAAGTCAGGGCCTTCCTCATCTTCGGCTGGGAGTGTGCCATCAGGTGCTGGTGTCTCAGGAGTCTTGTCGACCTTGACAAACGAGCCTGTCGCGATGCTCATCTTATCGCCACCGGCATCAGACTCGGTATCGTCAGCTTCGATCATTTCGATGTCTTCCGAGTCGTCCTCCTTCTCATTGTCGACATCCATCTTCTCCGTCTTTTGCTCTCGAAGTGCAGCCCTAGCCTTGCGACGTTGATCTTCCAGTTCCTCAAACTCTTCCTCATTGGTGTTGCTCTTGTTCATGAGGATCTTGATAATCTCCACATCTCCACGAGAAGCGGCGAGGTGGAGTGCGGTTCTTCCGTCCGCAAGACGCGCAGTAAGGCGGGCACCAGCCTCAACGAGGGCACGAACCACTGCTGGCGAAGAGGACATGACAGCAAGGTGAAGGGGAGTCCTGCCTGTGTGGTCCCTGGTATTGGGATCGGCGCCCTCCTGAGCAAGCCAGTCTTGGACGTGCTCAACATCGTCGTCGACAATGTCCTGGCACAGCCTGGCAGTGTTGCCGATATAGGCCATTTCCGTCCAGTCATCATCGGTCAAAGGGTTGAAGGAGCCAATCTGTTGTCTTCCGGGGTCGTCCTTGATGAAGGAAATCCTGCCAGAGACGTAGATCTTATCCTCCTCTTCGGCGATGTCTTTCTCTTCATCGGTCTGGGGAACCGGGCAGTGTCCGCAGCAGTCTTCAACGACGTCCTTGAAGCGGCCAAACTAAAAACTGGTGAGCGAAGAACATCAAGAGTATCCATTCGGAAAGACTTACAAAGGCAGGATGGCGGTGCAAGTACACGGTCCGATCATCGCGCTGGTTCCACTCGGCATTGAGCAAGAGATCCCTGGTGTAGCAAAGCTTCTCGATCTTCTTGGCGTGGAACTTGGGACCATAGGGGATGGTAAATGTGTGGTAGTTGGACACTTCCTCCCCGTTGACCCAATCGGCGATCTCGTCGTCATAGTCGTCCTTGATGTTTCCGTACATGGCCCGGAAGTTCTTGCGCATGAATCGGTTAAGAGCAGGGCGACCTCTTTCCAGGCGACGCTGGTCGACATAGTTGTCTCTAGCCTTGGCAGTTGGCAGTCTCTCCAGCACGAGAAGTCGTGCGAGACCAAGAGTTCTCATAAAACTCCGCTCGAAGATGGTAGGGTCGATGCGAGAACGGTCAAGCTCAGGCCAGTAGACCTCGAACCCTCTGCGGCTGTACTTGGAAAGGCGGTTTTCGTAGGAGGGACTGCGGCGAGTGAGGTCGATGTGGTTGGTCTGAGTCATATAGGACTGCAGAGCGCGAGGGGTACAATAGACTTGCTTGCCGTCATACGCAGCGCCGGAGCAGTCGATGTCGAAGCCGGTAAGAATTTCGGACACCGACTTGTAGATGCGAAGAACGATCTGAATGTGTCTGGTGGGATACTGGCTGCCTGAACTGGTGTAAGCTTCTGATATCAAATCACAGGAGCAAGATGGGGAACTCACAGATAGTAACAGCATGCTTGGTTCTGACCGTGGTAGTCTCGCAAAGCAACGCATCCCTCACCTGGCTCTCAATCTCCTTGATCTTCTCAATCGCCTGCTCCTCGGTAAGGCCATACAAGAACAGATCGACATCAGAAGCAGGAGAGAACTTCTCATGGTAGAACTCGCGCATCAGCCTCTTGGAACCGCTATACTTGTTGGGAACGGGCAAGATGCAGTTGACAACGGAGGAGCCGGCCGCAACGACGTTGTCCCAGTTCAACTCGACAAGAGCAGACTCGGAAAAGATGTTGAAGTTCTTCTGGAACTCCTTGTGGGACTGAACGACGGCGGGGGACTGGTCTGGACGGCGCATGTCTTTAGGAAGGGGCATGATGTAGCGTGCTCTCTCCTCTTCGGACTCGGTCTCAATGTTGCGGGCCCGAATCTTAATGTCGGAGGTGTTGTCTGTAAAGAGAGGCAGGACGTTGACGTAGGGGTCCTTGAGCAGCTCAGAGTTCGGCTCTTGAGCGTAGGCCTGGCGAAGACGAGCCTCATAGTCACGGTAGGGCTGGATGAGGTCGACCATGGGGGTCTGTGGGTGGTTGGCCATGTGCTTGACCAGGTCGCTGTGAGGGACCGGCAGCTGGGGAAAGGCTGATGTCGCCATGTTGAAGTGCCTGGAAAAAGACTTGACTTGGTGTTGATCTTGGGCACAGCGAGAAAGATGAAGAGACTTTGACTTGACAGTATCAAAGATGGTGAAGAATGGGGATGATGAAGATGGGATGATAGAGAACGGATGAGATGGTAAAAGAAGAAGAAGAGCGAGTCATCTTCATTTTATAAACTTGCTGTCAGTACTCAGTCGAGGCAGGTACCTTCGGCACAACTTGACGATCGACCGCACCTTCCTTCCCGCTTCTTTGGACGCATCCTCCACCCACCTCATGCCTCACAGCGATGGCGCTTTCCAACCGACTTCGTTGATCATTTGTCAACTTCCACTTCCATCAGGTCGTCCCAGGAAGGAAGGAAGTCGCCAGGGGGGTGTGCTGCCTGGACAACCCACGTCAACAACCTAGGACAACATGGGACACCTGGTCGCTTCAACCGCGCACCCATCGCGGATCTCGCGAAGCTGGCGCGATATCATGTGAACTCGCGTAAACAGCCTGGAGAAGGAGTGTCATTGTGGATGTGATGCCTGGAGTTGCCTGGTGTTTGCGGGGAACTCGTCGACATTGGTTGAAGCTATCGCGGCGGACCCACTTCTGCTGCCTAATTCATCAGCCCCCGTCCCGTCGTGTGTAACCGCATATGTGCACCGGCAGGCACTGGATATGCACATTTAATTCATTGACATTTATCCTGCAACTGATCAAACATGTCGATTATGACGAAAGAGGGTAAAGTTGATTTTCTCACCGGTCTGTTGTGTCTAGTTGATCAGTCGCGCTAGGTTATGCCAAGTGTTTAGCTGTTCAGGAACCTTGAACTGGCATGGTATCGCGACGACCTGAGGCTCATCGAAATGCGGCATCAAAACAGGCAATGAATGACAACCAGCGTGACTGCAGATGATAAACATGAATTCTTGATCCCTAAGACGCCGTGGAACAGGTCAAAACCCAGCTCGACTGTCTTCCTCCAACCAATGACTCTGGTGGACGACGAGCCTCACACAGTCGTGGAGACAACTCGTGCCATTCCAGCAACCGATCGATTATTTCTTGGCGCGGTGATGACGGTGGCTGGTGCTCGGTGAGAGAGAGTTCGATCAAGATGTCTTGTCAGCACCAGCCCTAGTGTATGATCACCGTAGCCATCAACCATGCTTCCGTACACTATCTCCCTTTCTTCCTTCATCCACCCTTCTCGTAAAAAGAAAAACAAAACCCCAAAATAACGCCGTATTGTTGTGTGCTGTCCCATGAACCTCCTCTTCTAAAGCGTCGCGTCGCAAAGTCTAATAATGCTTGCTTGCTTGCTTGCTGTAATGCCTGTCGTTCTTTTCCCCATAGTCTTCGCCATATATCGCCGTCATTGTCGGGTGCGTGTGTAGGTATAGGTAGGTATGCTATTCGTCGTCGTCGTCCTGTCGAACCACCTCATAGCGCAATAGCCCCCCTCCTACCCTCTCGCAAATGCAACAGCCCTTGGAGACCGCAGAAGAGGAAGAAGAGCTGTCGTCACATACCACATGTCAGCAAAGCTCTTAGTATATGGTACTCGTCCCGGCTGCTTTCGTCCTTTCGTGTCATGTCTCGTCTCGTCTCCCCATAGTTTGTCCTTCCAATCTCGCCTTTGGGCTGAGTACCCAGACCGAAACAGAACTGGGGGGAATGGAAGGATGTAAACCTACCGCATAAATAGCAATAGCCATCCCAGCCGTCGCCGCCACCTCCTTCCCATCTTCCGGATCCTCCGTTCCGCCGACTAGCTCCGGATGGTTATTGTTGAAGAGGATGCACAAGATGCCGAGAATGAGCATGGCAAAGGCGGAGATGACGGTGCTGTTTTGGTGTCTGTGGTCAGCTTTGGTTCCTCCATTTGTAGTGTGGGTATGATCGAGGTGATGGTTTGGTATGGTATGCGACGACAACTGCGCATCTTCCTCCCGGCCGTTGTTGCGCGCTGCTGTAGCCCGTGATGGCGAGGCTGTGGTGTAGTTGATGAATGGGACGAAGGACGAGATCCAGATTGCTTACCAGCTCCAAGCCTGCATGGCTCCCACAAGAGGCTTCATCTTGACGGTATTCTAATCGTTTGGCTCGAAAGTGTCGGTTGTTTATGCGGGTTCGAATGCGACAGCTGGGCAATCGATTTCTCGTGGTCGTCGTTGTGATCTCTTGTTGTTGTTATTGATGGCGATGCAGTCAGTGTGATGGAGAATGGAGACCGGGACCTGGCCGCGCAGCAGCACGCAAGTGGACGTCAAGCAACCTAAGCACGTCCCTCGTCGACCGGATGATGTCGTTGCGTTGGACCTGACTTGGATCCACTTTAGAGACCCACAGCCACAAGCGCAGGCGACCAATCATTGGTTGCGGTAGCGCAGTGCGCTTGGAGAGGAACGACATTTGACGACGATATGGACGTGATGTCTGTAAAGAAAACGAGAGAATAAGGAGAAAGAAAGGTATGTGAATATGAAAACGGCTTTTAATGTCTACGAAGATGGAGTTTCTTCTACAGTGAGAGCGCAATGAGGCCGGCATCCCCACGGCATCAAAAGTCGCTATCTGATATCATCAGTTAGGAACCGCACAGTATCTCTACCAAAATTCTATCAAGCACTATCACCACCTAACACTAAAGAGAAAAAGCCATCAAGGTTCTAACATTCACACAGAGCAAGACAGCAAGTCCCGTCAATCCAAACCCACGACAGTCTCGCACTCCCAAGACTACCACCTTGGCCTCCTCAATCGCTTACCCTGTAACTATCTCTTGGAGCCATCAACAGAGACACACCGTTTCCTCCTCCCCCCAGGGTTCGTTATGGTCCTCAAAGACCTTCCGGGAGTAGTAGTTTCGAAAGAAGCCCACGCGTCTGTAACAAAGCTGCCCGTGTCTATTTTGTGCGCCCTCCTCCAACATCAAGACCAGTCCCAGGAAGGGGCCGGGAGAGCCGTTTCCTCTCATTAATAATAAAAGGAGCACTGAGTCGCCCACCTCTGGAGTGTGGTCCCAATAAATAGAAAAGTATTTGAATCCGTCTCCGAGTTGCACGCTGAAATCTTTGAACGGCAGCGTTGCGAAGTGATATGCACTCACCACCCCTCTCTCAACTCCACCCTTCAACGTGAGTGTTATTCTTTCTTCATCCGCCTCCGTACCCGTGTATCGAGCTGTGGATGTGGGACTGGTGAACTCAATGACCTGTGCCAAGTAGGTGATTTGGACGGTATGAAACCAGGAATCCAGTGAGAGAAACGTTTTGTTCCCTCTCATAGCAGCCCAGGACCACGAAGGGACCTTCGATATCGAAAGGTTCCTCGGTTCCTGCTTGGCAATGCCCGCGCCATCGTAAGACCACAACAAGTCGATGGGCCAGAGTTCCTTCCATGTGCCAGCGACGTAGGTGAATCCTTTGCTATGTTCGATAGCCTTGGCCACTCCAGAAAGAGCGATGAGCCTATCTGATTCGTAGGTAAATTCGGTCTTTTGATAATCCCTGACTATTCTTAACCAGGCTTGGGCAAATGTAAATTTGGGGTCCTGTCTCCCGCATGGCAGACCTTGAGGCACCTTGTTTGATTCAGGTTCAGATGTTTTATGGCCACAGAGCAACTCAAAATCCGACTTGGTGCAGTACTCCAGGGCTTTCAGAAATCCGGCCCAGTTACTGGCATGTTCCGATCGTAAACGCTCCTGTCTGGTCGAACTTGGTAGATCCTCCGAAGCCGTCCGCGAACAGCATTCCCAGAACATTTCCTCGGCTCCGATATAGAGAACCCGCGGAGATAGAAGCCTTTCTTGCATAATCCAGCCTCGCCTCAAGAGAGGTACATTACTGGTATCTCTAAGTTCAGAAAGACCGGCGGCGTAAACGCTACCCATATCCTTCTGTTGCGTGATTCGGCACGGAAAAACCCGAAGCGGATTCCTTTGCACATAGCAAGTGTCGGCTCCATCAATTCCTAAAGCAGCAATGTTGCACGACGAATTGCCATAAACACTACTCATAGTAAGAGCCTCCCTGTGCCAGTCGCTTTCCGAGTCTTGCATGATGCATAAGGAATCAATCCAGATATATCGATATCCAAGTCTTCGTGTTAAATCCATGGCATCCTGGAACGTTCGCGGGAGGTCT
Organism: Neurospora sp. CHS-2018b; assembly: GCA_009806015.1. Taxonomy (NCBI): domain Eukaryota; kingdom Fungi; phylum Ascomycota; class Sordariomycetes; order Sordariales; family Sordariaceae; genus Neurospora; species Neurospora sp. CHS-2018b. The sequence goes on from RAOV01000005.1 coordinate 259,035, forward strand.
TTGACGGGTATTTGCTTCTGCAGGTGTTGTATGTTTCCACTTGTCAGTTTCAATGTCGACTTGGTTGAAGTTATAGACCATGAATGACTCAATGTCAGATATTTGATCGTGGGGGACATAGAGGTAGAAGTGAGAATTAGTCGTGGTGCAAGTTCGCCATCGGCTTTTCCCACGTCGATTAGTCTTGTAGGAAACCGTCCATACTCCGTGCTGTTTGTGCTGAACGCGTTTCGGCTGCATTCAGGGTGATTCCGGATACACAGATCTATCCAAGACCGTACGGTGGACATTGTCTCTAGAGAATTGGTCGAGGTAGAAAAATTCGCATCTTGGTCAGGAGTTCCTGCTGCCAGATAGTACGCTTCTCGTTGATCTGGAGTGCTTATACTTAGAATACTTCCATCCAAATGTCAGCCAATGGGGGCAGGTGGTGTTTACGATACCTTCACCCATGATCCTCGTCAACCGGAACAACGAGGACAAAGTCTCGGACAAGTTCAGGTTCGTTCCCAGGCGTTCAATCTCGGAGTCCATGCAGTCAAAATCGTTCAGGAGCTCCTCTGCAACATCAATGGATGCGCGGGCGAACACCAAATATATACTCATGTCTTCCCCGATCTTACTCATGTCTTCCCCGATCTCCTCGTATACCAGAACAGCTACAATAGACTGATAGTTTCCGCCATCGGTATCCGAACGCATAGCCAAGGAACAAAGATGGCACCCGGCAGCGCTTGACTTGGATAGGTAGCTAAGACTGCGATTGTGGAAGAATGATTCCTCATCATAATTTGATCCCTTGGTGCGTAGATACTGATCCAGCCTGTTGTCTGAGAGTGCCTGGATGATCTTGGACTTCTTGACGATACGAGAACAGCAGTCACACAGCACGTGTGGTACCACTGTGTTCGGCGGAGGAGGTGGTTCGGAGTCGGGGGTTTCCGGTGGTCTGGTCGACATGTTGGTTGAACTGTAGATCAAGGTCGCTGAAAGTGATGAAGAGATTGATGTGTCGAGGATAGATAAAGCATGACAGGAATGAGATCCGAGCCCAACAGAACCTTGCCTGTAGTCAGGCGCCTGCGAGTCTCAGCTTCCCCGCTCAGCCACACTGTCAGTCCAGTTTGTGCCACACGCCTCATCAAAGTTGATTTGTGAGAAGAGGAAGCGAACTTGAATGGCGAGAGAAGTGCTGATTGGGTGATGGATGAGAACCACTTAGATGTTGAAAGAAGGCTTTGGCGGGGCATGACTTCCTCTGAGACCTAATCACTCCAGTTGGGCAATAAGCACCTAGCCTGCCACTACCTGCTACCCAAGGACGCCCCTCCACTGGAGAGAACAAAACAGCGACTCAAAAGACAGACAAGAAAGAAAAAATGAAGGATGGGGAAATGAAACCAAAGCAGAACAGAGAAGAATGGCAACAACAACCACAGAAAAGTCCAACCATGCACGCCCGACTTCGAGCCGGGCTCGCCGGGGTAACAGAGGGCCGAACAACCTAACATCAGTCAGTGAGTGGCTTGGTGATTGGACGATGATGTTGAGGATCGACAGCAGTATCCAGACAGCTCAAGGGCGTTTTGCTGTGCTTAATCATGATGGCAGCAACGAGATCGATGAAACTGAGCCAGTGAGATAATGATGAAAATGGATTGGTCCGCCTACGTTGAAGTTGATGACGGTAACGGCAAGTTGGCGTATCGGCTGCTTGGAAGGAAGAGGAAATACTGTAGAGATGGAAGAAAGGAGATGGGAGAAAAGAGATTGGGAGAAGAGATTCGCGTTAGAAACCCGTGTTTTGTGCCCCGCCATACTCGTCCCCGACCATCCCACCGCAAGGTCACTTCCTTGACACCTTCTTTGCCTTTCAGTTCCCGCCCATTCCTCCCATCTTAGCTGCGCAACCCCATCTGACCGAACGGTAAAATTACTGTTTTTTGGAGGGAACCGTGCATTCACAGATTATTACATATAAACGGTTCGAAATCTTCATAGTGTTGTATCGCAATGGTTAGATGTTTTTAACTATATGAATTTCTACCGGAAAGACTTTTTCTTAGCCGTTTTGACATGGGAACCGTGAAATTCCAATTAAATAACGGTTTGCTACCGGTAATTTTCTAGGAACTGTAAGAAATCGGTTTGCAATGGGGGAATGGTGAAAAGCCGGTGGAAACCCTTAGAGAAACTAGAAAGGTAAGAGAAACAAAAAAAAAAGGTAAGAACGGCCACCACTACTTCCACTATTATAAGATCCGCCTCGGAGCGGAAAACTTTGCACTTCTTTTTTTTCATCCTTCAACCAAGAATCGGGACGGGAGTTGGGAGTCGGGCAACTATCCACTAAAGGATTGAGTCTTCCAAGTGGAAGTGCAGCCAAGTGGTATCGTAAGTTTAATACTTAGGTAGTTGGAATGCCCAGTTCTCTTTCTCTCTCTCTCTCTCGCCCTCTTTCGATAGTTAATTGATATCATCGTTCCCAAGTAATCCTAACTGCATCTTTCCCAAGTGCATCTATTGAAGTTGAAAGTGCATTTCCCTGGGCCTGGGCCTGGGACCCTTCTCACCTCTCCCCAAAATCACCGTTCCCTAAAAATCACCGTGCATATCACCGTAAACTAACTATTCTTTTTGAAACAAACCGTTTTTTAGTGTAAACCATTCGTAAAATAATTACCGTGGTTCTTTAGTTATTTTATGCAAACCGCTAAAGCCTCCAAACCTTGTTGGCACCGTGAGATCACGGTTAGGTCTGAGGGGGTCCCACAAGATCTGTTTCATCTCTCTTATCTCCCGTATCTCCAGTCCCTCGTTTGACGCCGTAAATAACCCCAGGTCTCCAAGGATTGAACCGACATGACGAAGTCGACGGTAATGCACGCAGTGTATATGTTGCAAATGAGCAAGCAAAGCCGGTGTAATAGCGTCGAGGGATGAAATGATGAGTTCAAGTTGCCAGGAAATACTAATGCCGGAGCTTTGACAAATACGAACAAGGTCGCCGACCAGATCAACATGTGAGATCTAACCGAGCAGTAGCTTCAGCTTCATCCTCCACCAACTTAGGGTATCGGCTCGACCCTCAGCACAAATGAGTAACCTCTTCCGGTACGGAGTCAGGAAACACAAGCCGTTGTCCACGACGAGGTTGAGGGCTATAGTCCTCCCATACGCCAACGCGCAAGTACATCTGTTGCTTGACCCTAGATCTAGGAGCCATCTGCCTTATAAGAACCAGCCCAGCCTGCTGCTCGTCGCCGAATTCCGTCCATCGCATGAGCAATAAGAAAAGGAGCTCGTACTGCGGAGGGCGTTTCACGTCCCAGTGGACGTGGACACCGCTTGTGCCAATAAGAGTTTTGACCCTCCCTCGCAAGACCTCTCCTCTCAAACTGAGCTTTATGTCACCATACTTCGCTTTGACCAATGAATGTTGCGTCATGAAATCCGGACAGGAGAAGTCGACGACTGTGGCCAAGTAAGTGATGGTAAGTCTGAGCGTGACAGGGTCGAAGAGGTGTTGGTACCGCGAAGGAAGGAAGTGTACCGCGGGGTTCGCCTTGGACATGGGGTCAAAAGTCTTGAAAGCCCAGGACCATGAAGGAATCACCGGCTTGAATCTGTCGTCGCGCCAGCGAAGGTCTATGGATTTTGCGTCGGGCTCATATCGAGCCCACAGCAAGTCGAAGGGCCAAAGTTCCTTCCACGTCCCGGCCACGTAGGTCCACCCCCTTCCGGCTGCAATAGCCTCTGCCACTCCCGCGAATGCAATGAATCTGTCCTCTTTCTTGGTGAAATTCATCTTGCAATAGTCACTGACCATTCTCATCCAGCATTTGGAGAGATCGATCATGTTCTGGGCTTCATGTTGCAGCTTGTCCCCACCAGATTCAGGTGTCTGGTCACAAAGTGCCCGAAAATCTGATTTTGCGCACACAAGTTGGTTGTAGAATGGCACGACCGGGGCGGAGTTCTCCATGACCGGTAGTCCTTCTGAGCGCCTATACCGAGTGCACTCCCAGTAGAGTTGAGGGATTCCCGTGTATATCACACGGGTTGACAGCAACTTTTCCTGAACAACCCAACCACGACGAAGAAGAGGTGGACCTCCGTCAACGTCTTCCCTTGAGTCCAAACTGGGGTTGTAGTGTCTGAAGGCGTAGACACTGTCCTTGCTGTTCGGCTTCCCCCCGCCAATGTAGCAAGGAAAGAATTGCAAAGGATTTCTCTTCACAAAGCAACTGTCTCCAGGTTCTCCCAAGGCAGCGATGTTGCAGGAGGTATTACCGTAGACATCTTTCATGGTAAGAGCCTCTACAACCCAATCCTCCGGTGAATCCTGGATAATGCAGAGAGAGTCGATCCATATGTACCGGTAGCCCAATCGGCGAGTGATATCCATGGCATCTCGAACCGTCCTTCTGAGGGACTCGACTGGGATGCCGTGTTCCAGGAAAGTTGTGTAGCTGTCTTTCGTCAACTTTATGTCCATATCCAGATCTCCCCAGCAGTGGCTTAATGTCAGGTAGTGTTTCTCGTCCCGGTTGCGGAAATCCCTGGTTTCCGCAAGCCGCGGCAGGAGTGGTCCTTCGACTTCCCCGACATCAATGAGCCGCGTTGGAAGCTTCCCTGATCCAGCGGTTTTGGAATGATACTGACATTCGGGGTGGTTTCGTAGGCATTCGTTTAACCAATATCGAAGTGTCGCAACCGACTCTGGAGAATCAGTCGAAATAGGGAGCAGGGGACCAGAGCCCGATGTCGACGGCGGAAATATAAGGCCTGTACAGCGTTGTTAGTCACCGCTTACGGTAATACTGAACCCGAAACAACGCAGCAGTGACTGCATAATGGGGGCGTGGTGGGTGTACCATTGGTCTTTCGCAAAGAGATGACACCTAGAGATCTTCCGCCTCTCCAGCGCTCCCATCCTTGCAATCCACGGAATCGGTCATTGAGAACAGAGTCCATCTGAGCAGCATTTTTCATTTGACTTGCGGATGTCTGCATGTCCGTCAGGATGTCGAAGCTCATGATTGCCTGCCCGCTTGTCCATGCCTCGGTCACGGATACTTGAATGATACCACTTGAGTGCTCAAGCGCTGAGGCGGTTCCGCTCTGGTCTTTGTGCTGGAAATACTTGTCCCCGTCCCAGGAAACGATGGAGCAAAGATGGCAACCAGAGGCAATTGACGACATGATAGTCTCGAGCCTTGGACTGTGAAAGAAGATTTCTTTCTCTGTCGGTTTTCTCTCTGTCGGACCCGGCATGATGTAGAAACTATTGTCGGAGGCGGTGACGATCAAGTGCTGGATGATCTTGGATTTGTTAACAATTCGATCACAGTTCCCGCACAGGCGGTTGGGAAACACTCCATCTGTTTGGCAATCCATATTCGTGAGAAAGGGTTCGTTCGAGAGATGATTAAACCAACCTGTAGTATCATGTATAGATGAAAGCAAAGTGTCGACCTGAATGAAGATGTAGCGGAAGAGAGACGCAGCCACACAGCCCAACGGTCATGCTCCCTCCCAATCGAGATATAATTGGCGTGATACTCCTCCAGGCAGGCAGGTTCTCATTAATGAACAACGAAAAAGGGCCAATCGTATGGACAGCGTCCGAAGGGCTCAGCCACCTAGTAGGACTTCAGCTCCTAGGTAGCCAAGTCCCAAATACAGTGACCGTCTGTAAAGCGCCATGGTGTCTGATATGTGCGATGTAGTCGTTCGCTTGGTCTGGGACAGTCGAGTCCTGGGTGGCCATAGGTGATCCTCGAGGATAGAATTGATGTTGTGAAGAGGATGGAATTCGGATTGTTGACTTTGGAGTTCCACTTTGGAGCGCGGATTGCTTGCAGCCGAGAGGGAAATCTGTGCTAACAGGAATGGGCGCTGCATTGTTGCGCTAACGATCTCAATTGGGTGTAAAACTGCTTTTACACTAACAGCCTGTTAATACCCGTACCACTCTGCTTGGGGGAAAAGCGGGGATTGCACTAACGCACTAACAGACAAGATTGGCCATACCATGAGAACGAAGATCGACGCATGACAATACCGAACGCAGAGAAATTATCGAGTTGGGAGGAGGATGTGGTTGAGTTCAGAGCATTAATACCGGAACCGAAAGGGGATATCGATCGAGTGAGCCCCAGGAAAGAAGAAGAAGAAAACAACTTGATGGAAATGCGAGAGCGGCGGCGCCAGATGAGTATCGGTGACTGAGTGTCCCTGGAGATATGAAGAGATGATAGTATTGTCGAGAAGTGAACAGGCAAGAAGAAATTCTCACGCCCCGTCTCAGAACCTCTCCGGTCATTCCTCTACCCCACTAGGCTCGTCACCAAGCGAACCAGCTCCCTCGTTCTTACCCATTAGACTACAATTCGATTCCAGAGTTCAGACAGTCGACCATCGTGCCTTCCCTAACTACCTAACTCAAGGTGATACAGTGACATGAGTGTTCACCTCCCGTCCACAGCAACGTGGTCGGTCTCAGCAGCGGGACCCATTGCTCTGCCCCAGTCTTTGGAAGGGAAGGAAGGAACCCAGCTGAGACAGTCTAGTTCTTCAGTCACGAGCGAGATAGTAAAGATGGAAACAACCTACGGGGGTGTGTCTCACTCCCTCCGTCCGTTCAGGCGACTTGAATTAGCTCCCCCGCCGTCGTAACAGTGGCACGCACACATTCGGCTTAACATTTGTGAAGCATGGAATGTTTTGATGACGGACACCACACAGACTGAGTAGCCCCCCCCCCCCCCCCCCCCCGGGACTCGAAACCCCCTTTCCTCGTAGAAGACTGAAAGTAATAACACTTTACGGCTTTTTTTCCAAAAGGGAGAGGACTGGAGAGACGTTCTCATTCAGGTTCCGTCCATGTCCCGTCATCACCCCGTTCGTTCCGATCAACTCTGATGATGTTAACACGGGGGAAGGCACAAAGATTCGGGCCGTGGAAAACTACTACACACAGTAGACTAGACGCTTATGCCGAGATGCGGAGACGACGTTCGGTAGAACCTGAACTCAGAGTGAGGCAGTGAGAGCACTAGACACCAAGCAAGGCACGAACACGGGAGCAGTTCTTTTTGCCACAAGTGAGATCAGTACTACAGATGCGATGAACGCGACGAAATGCAATGAATGCAATTACCCTATAGTATAACCACAAGCTATAAAACTCAACGCCATGGCTCCGGCCATCCATCGTTCTTCCCTTCTTCTCTCTCCCCACTTCCCTCCTTGACTTCCAAAAGCCGAACTATACATGATGTGATCTTGTGAATGTGAAAGGAAAAGCAAAAAAAAAAAAAACGCCATAGCTATGCAAATGCTAGTTTTCATATGATTTCAAAAGTGATGGGGTATGTGTAAAGCGCACAACGACAGAGCAAAGAACATGAAGAGCACGAGATGAAAAACAAACGTGAAACGCAACGCAAACGGAGGGATCAACTCCCGTCCCTCTTTCTCCCCTTCACACAGTCAGCCACTGCCCCCAGGGCATCTCAACACCCCCCCCCCCCCCCCCCCCCCCCCCCCCCCCCCCCCCCCCCCCCCCCCCCCCCCCCCCACCCCCCCCCCCCCCCCCCCCCCCCCCCACCCCCCCCCCCCCCCCCCCCCGCCTAAGGATTCCTCCACCTAGGCCTCCCATCCTTCCCCACCGCATTCATCCCCAAACTACTCCCACTCCTACTCGCACCACCAGACATCCCCAGTGAACTTCCACTCCTCCTGCCAGCAGCAGTATCCCTCCCACCCGTGCTCAAACCCATCGCATGTCTCGCCCCCGCCACCGCCTGCGGGCTTTCCCTCCCCGTCGTCAGTCCAGGGGTAGTAGCCCTCCCCATGCGGGAAGTCACAGGCTGCGGAAGCATGCTCTGTCTGCGCGAAGTAGCCATGGAACTAGCTGGTCTTACTTGCAGACTCGGCTCGGACATGCGAGGCGGTTGGAGCGATTGGCGCTTGGGGTTGCTGCGCATGTTTTGGGAGTAGGTGCCGGAACCGGTTGGGGGTTCGACGACGCGGTCGCGGCCGCCGGAGGAATGCAGAGAAGTGTTGGAGGATGAGGGGGGGTAGTAAGAGTGCGATGTCTTGGACTGGCGCGGGGTGGCGGTCGGTCTGGTAGCGCTGGGACCAATGCTCTTGGAGAGGGTTTGTTGAGAGTAAGGACCGGGAGAGGAGATGCGGTCGCGGAAGGACATTCTTGAGGCTGTGGCATTCGCTCTTTTGATGGTGGGACTCTGCAAGTCCGAGCCGTCGACGGAGGGAGAGGCGGTGGTGGCGCGGTTCAAGGGAGAGCGGGTTTGCGGTAGCTTGGAAGTGGAGGACTGTCCTAAGGAGGAAGTAGACCGGGCATAAGGCGAAGGGGTGGTTAGGCTCAGAGGCTTGAAGTTGTGACCTGTGTCGACGTCGGATGGGCTAAAGGTAGCGTTCCAACGAGGACGGTTGTCGAGTTTGGAGGATGGGCGAGGGGGTTGGGCGGAGCGGGAGGTGGAAGGAGTAGTTGTGCCTGGTCTTTCGCGGTAGTCCGTCTTTACCGGGGTGGTGGCAAAGATGGTGGACATCCGGGGATTGGATGGTGCGGCTTTGCGGGTGACAGTTGAGGCCGAAGCTGGGACGGTTGACTGCCGGCGAGAGGCAGGGGGTTTCGGAAGCTGGCTTCCAGGAGTACCCGCCTGTCGTGACTTGGACCGAGAAGCAGGAGGAGCGTTGCGTCCAGTCATGATGACAGACGAAGGTGGTGAGCTCTGGGGAGTCTCATGGCCGCTACCCAATGGAGACCTGTCGTTGGACAAGATGCTGGAAACAGAATCCCGTAACTGTTGTCCCCTCGAGTAGAGCTCTTCCACGACCGCATCCACATCAACCATATCCTCCTTCAGCTCCTTCCACTTGGCCTGCATCTCGGTATGCAAACGCAGAATCTCTCCGTTGACCGTCAACCGATCCTTGACGCCCTTCTCGATAATCGACAGAACCCTCTCGATAGCAGGCCCGTAATGAGTCTTCTTAGCCTCGTAACTTTCCAGCTTCTTGCTCATCATAGGCTGGTTCGTCAAGTGCATTCCCGTGTCGAACGCCTCCTTCACTCTCTCCAGACTCCTTTGGACCGACTCATACATCTTTTGCGCCTGTCTGCCTGCGCCCCTGAACACCAACACCCACCGATCCTCACCCAACTCCTTCCGCAGAGCCTCGGCATCCTTCTCCAGCTTCCTGTACGTAGCTTCGAGACTGTGCCTCCGCATCTCCAACTCGTCAGAAGCAGTAGGGAAGATATCCTCCGCCCTTGACTGGAAGCCCGCCAGTCTCATGGGCAGAAAATCCAACGACGCCCTAAGCGGCTGCATCCTCGCAAACAGCGCCAACAAGCTCGAATCATCCATAGAGATCCCCGCCGACGGCAGCGGTGACGTCGGGCTATTCGGAAACCCGGGGAAGCTAAACCTCCCGTTACCATGCGCATTAGCTGCCTGCAGCCTGCTCACCAGGGACGTCGGCGCCTCCTCAACAATGGTCTCCAAATCCCCGATATCCACTCCATCGCCCGCCAACATGGCCGTCTTATGCCTCCTCTCCTCCATCTCGAACACCAGCTTGCTCAAGTCATCCACCTCCATCTGGATATCCCCCAACACCACATTCCAAAGCTCCTCCCACTCCATCGCCAGCTCTACCTGCGACTTGACGGCTCTCAGCGTCTCTCTGATCCGCGCCCACTCGCCCAAGATGCTCTCCATCTGCGCCACCGCCCGCCTCAGGTCCTCCGTCGACACCTCATTTATGTCTTCGCGCTCCTGCAATTCCTCGATAGCGCCCACGTAGATGTTGATCAGCTCTTCGAACCTCACGATGGCTTTTTCGACTTCGTCTACTCCTTCGCGCCCGCCAGCGGCCGCCCACTCCACATCGTCATCTGCCTCGAGCCCGCCGATTACTTCAACCGCTTTGTAGATCCACCCGCGAATCTGCTCAGCGGCACCGATAAGCGCCCGGGCGGCTACCTGCGCGGTCGGGATGGCGGCAATTTTGTTGGAGAGGAGCTCGGCATCGGGAAGGGTGATGGAGGTTAGTTGGGCCAGCTGGTTAGCGAAGGAGGCGCGAGATAAGGTGTAGACGGATTGAGGGCGGGAGAGGCCGAGAGGGTTGAAGGAGATGTTGTCCGGGTTGAAGTAGTCGCCATTGTTGGAGGAGCTATTGGAGGTGCCGCGTTGATGTGACTGTGAGGGGTATGTATCCTTTGGTGGAGGCGGGGGCGGCACATCGTCGGAAGACTGTGATGAACTTCGGCGTGAATCGCGGGCTATGTGCTCATATCGCGTATCTCGTTGTGCCTTGACGCCATTGCCGTTGACATGATCGGGGAGTCGGTATTTGTTGGTGTCCATTTCTGTGTTGCTGTGTGGTGAAGTGGAAGCGCTGTCGTCGTTATCGTGATGTTCTTGTTGTTGAGCTAGTACGTCACCACCGATGGTGGCGTGTTGTTCATGGGCGGCCTCCTGGGCTTCTTCGGATTTGTGGTGGTGATGGAACAGCCTTGATGCCTTCAGGCTCGACGATGATGGAATGCGAACTAGAGGGCCTTTCCAAGGACGACCGCGTCGCTCGATAACGAGGGCTTGAGAAAGCGACAAGTGGTGCTCGTCAAGCTTCTTCAGTGTCTCCTCGGGGAGTTTGCCGATCTCGAGTTCCCGGTGTTGGGGCGGGGATACAGGTTTGCGCTGGCCGCCGAAACCGAGAGCCTTCAATCTCGCAGCAAGACCCGGGGAGGGCTTTCGAGTGGCGCGAAGACCGGGAGGGGTCGGATCGGGAGTGAGGAGGACGTCTGTCGAGAAGTGGGATTGTCGCGGTGTTGAGGAGGAGGTGGGCGCTTCGGGGTCGGGGTGAAGGCGATGGTCCCGGTCGTTGTTGTTGTTCACGGAAACGTGAATGTGATTTGTATTATTGTTAGTGGAAGCGCTGGAGCTAGTATCAGGCCTGCTGTCGCTATCGTTGTTGGCAAAGGTAAATTGTAGCAGCTCGGTAGGGATCTCTGAAAAGGTCAGTTCGACGGCGCTATCCTTGTGACGCTGTTGCTGTTGGTGGTAGCTATCCCGGTCTGACTGCTGTGATTGTTGATCCAGATCAGAGTCGCCGTCGTCGTTCACCAGTCGGATGGTAAAACCGCAGTCACCACTTGCACTGGCTGGAGGAGGGCCAGCAGCTGGAGACCTAGGCGATACACTGGTGGTCATTTGTTGAGGATTATTTTTTCTTGCTGGGTGTCTTGGTGGTGATTATTGGTCCAGCTCGTGACCCGGATTCGAGACGATGACTGGTTCTAGAGCCGAAGAGAGGCCAATCGACGCCAGTAGAGTGCCACTGAGATAGGTGCTAGACCACTGACAGGCTCAGATAGGCTAGGCGATGTTGCGATGCTGCAGCTTTCCTGGTCGCAGCAACTTGCAGCAGGCAACACTTTTCTTCACTCCTTCACGCGAGGGAGCAGCGGGCGTGGGCGTGCATGCAGCAGCTGCCTCTAGGTACCTCTAGTGTAGTCTCGTCACCTTGCTGTGTGGACGGTGTTTTTCCTTTTCTGATCGGCGAATGCGGTAATGGGTTCAGGCTATGAGGTCAAGTCTCCCGGCGATCAGGACGGCTGGCGGTTGTCGCGATTGGAGGTTGGCTGACGTTAGGGTCGGGTATGACAAGATATGTTTGCGCTTGTGTTCGCAGTAGGTAGGGGTCCCGTTAATACCGGCGAAGTGTTGTTTCGGAGCAAGCAAAGGGGATGCGACAAGCCTCGAATAGTTTGCGAATGGTGGCACAGTCGAGTAAGTTAGGTTGAGATTGAGGACCGAGAGAGAAATGCCGAGGATGAGATTGGTGACAGAAACAGAAGAGTGAAATTGGTAGAGTGTGACGCCGGGCTTGGCAAAAGTTGGCCGTGAGTGTGAACTGAGTGAGGATTGGATGCCGTCACCAATTGGAGAACTGGAGTCTTTTCGTTAGGTTAGGATACCAACAACCACCAAAAAAGAAGGGTCTGGCCTTTTAGTCCCAAGATTACTATGATTAGGTGAGAAATGGGAAAGAATCAAGGACACTCAAAAGGAGGAGAAAGGAAGGGGCTTATTTGCTTATTTCTGGAAACCCGTGGTCGTCGAGGTAATTTGGGGAATTTACGCCATTCTAGTTCCCTCCAAAGACCGGCACCCCCAGAGTTGTGATGGGTTTCAGCACACCATCCACTGTGGCAACAGCCAATCACGTTGAGCCTTTGACAAGACGTGCGAGAGTCAAACACCCGGCTTTGAAACATTTCACCACAAGTCATGGAAGAGAGCTCGATCAGGAAGCTCCGAGTGGTGACTGGGAGAAGAGATATGAAGGCACAAATGTCCATCCACGAATGGTTTCATCTGCATTCTCTATCTCTCCCTCGATAAGTGAGATGAGTTCCCACCACACAGCTCGTGATAACAAGACATCGCCAACAACATAAATAATTGCCGCTCCCCGCATTCTCCATCCACCAGCGTTACGTGATATCCTCTCCTCCTCTGCATCCTGACATCTCGACCAGTCCATCACACGGCCATCACCATCTGGGGGATCTTCCCTTTTCTTCGTCTCTAGCAAATGACAAGGTCGCACTTCAACCAAGCGATATTGATATCGGCTACCCTCCCACTCGGGTGCGCAATTACAATTACCACTCCCACTACGGCGGTTCTTCATCACCAAATCTGCCAGTTCAGGGGTGTTGTCCACCCAGAAAATAAGGGTACCCCTGCACACAACAACAGCCTTGGGGATCTCGGTAAATAATGTTCATCGGGGTGTGAAGCTAAACCGGATGTGGTAGTCAGCTCAGAGGCAGGCAAGTGAGGAATGCCACTTTTGCAGATTGATTGCTGAGACATGGCAAAGGTCAAAGATATCACTGCGTATATCGCGGGTTTCTCGGCAACAAGTCTCAGTGAAGTGGAAAGTCAGGGCGCACTGAGACAGCATCGTGAAGAATGCGACAAGGTAACAGAGTTCCAACGGGAGAGACATATCTAAAGATTTGCGTTCCAAGAGGTAGGCGTTGGATGGTTGAAGAAGTCAAGGGAAGCCCCAGCTCTCACATCTCATTGAGCCTCTTTCATGTCAAAAAAAGCTGCAAAAAAGCCGACATCGCATAGCATCATAGCCAACAGCTGCACACTCCCGTTCGAATGCAAGCACACCCAGTCAGTCGGGTACGTGCCTGAACTTCACACTTCACCTCGCACCTCACGGCTTCGTACCTGACATTGCATGCTCACAACGGCGAGTGGACCGTTAGTTACGCAGTAGTGGCCCTGTGGGGTTGGCAGTCTTCCGTCTGAATGGGTGACAGGATGTTTCTTGGACGTTTCTTGGGAAGGACAAGGGTTCTTGAGCTTCTGTTTCACAAAAGAGCTCTGTGTGTTTCTTGGAACTAGTCTTCTGTTTGGCTCCTTGTGTTTCTTCCTCTCCCTCAGCTCGTGCTACCGCGGCACCAACGGAGTCCTCTCTCCATCTAGCTATACTCGTAGCCAAGCGTACAGCTTTTCACGACGTTGCGACTTCGTTGTGTAATGTGTTGACCGAGGTTGCTGACCACAGACAGATCTTGCAAGCTGTCAACATCTGAAACTTGAAACAGACATGGACTCACCGGCCGGAACGGGATGAGGGAATATGCTAGATGCTGGAGATACGCCAGGCAAGGAAATTGCAGTGACTCGGCAGCACCCGCTCTTCTTCCGTGCTTGCATACACTACGTAACGGGGCCACGGAGCTTGTTCGGAATATACGGGAACGTTGGACTTGGATAGGTCAGAGGTCAGGATAGGTAAGCACCAACTAGTCACTGGTCTGACGGGCCGCTCGTTGATAGTCGAGTGTCAAGGTCAAGGTCAAGTTAGAGGGGATTCCCTAGTACACTACCTAGACAACTGTTAGTGCTATCACAAGGGAGGCCACGGAAGAGTTGCCAGCCAACCCCTGAACGCCATCCGTCCAATGTCAACAAACTAACAAACCATCTCGATCACCTGAAAGGGCTACGGAGATTCGTCTCACGTCAACGCCCTCGTACTGGTCTGTTTGCTCGCTTCAACTATAGTCTTCTCCAACAAATCAGATTTCCCCGAGGGGCGGAGATGGATGATGGCGATGCGAGCGATGAAAGGAAGATCCTCCGGAAATGTGCCCTGTGACAAACTGTTAGTGTAGCCCCTGTCAGTGCCACTGCCCAGGTCTGTCCTTCCACTTCCCCGCTGCTGTCAAAATGTCAGGCCTGTCGCTGTTAGTGGAGGCATGCAATGGCCCGGCCATTTCGACTGACACTGCCGTGACTGCACTAACGCCGCCTAACAGCCAAAGGCCTGCAACTGCCTGCTGGGTGCACGCGTGGTGCTCCGCTTCCACTTGGCTGCAACTGCAAGGGCAGCACCTGCAGCAGCAGAAGCAATGGGCGGGGTGGGTGCTTTACCGTAACATGTTTAGGTGCTAGCAGCCTAACGATAGCACACCACACCGTCACCCAATCTGGATGGGCTCCCGACACTCCAACATTTGCTTCTCTCTTCGTTCTCTCCGTCCACTTTCCGTCAACACACGACAAATCACCAGAAACCCCTTCCTCATTTCCTGTGCCCATGTACACAGCAGAGGCAAACCCCTGACTCAGTCACCATCGACCTGTTCCTTCCATTCTTCCAATCTTGTTTCTCCCACCCATCGCTTCCTTCCGCTGTGGATCTCTTTGGGGCACAGTTCCCGGACAAGGCTTCAAACTTATTTGACAATCTCTTTTCCAAGAGTGTTGGTCATCCAGCTTTAACTGTCCACCTACCCATCTACATACACCACAGCCTCGGTCGAACCTCTGATCACTGCCACTGCCTTTTCTCCGTCTTGGGGCATGTCAAGAGGACAATAACGATCGACATCCTCGCTATACGTCAGCGCCCAATTCGAGACTTCCCCTCCTACCTTAAAGCTCGACCGCCCACGACCGCCCACGACGAGGCCAGCAGATACCCGAGACCTGCCAACGGATATATACACGGGTGTAACCTATCGCCGAGAGACATTCGAGACATACCTCAAGCCACCCGCGCGCGAACATATACCCGAACCGCCAGGATGAGCGCTTCACCAGAGAACGCCCCCGTCGCCCGGTGCGAGTCGCCCGAGGCTCTGCCCTCGCCGGCCGTTGGCGCTCCCGCTCACAAGTTCATGCGCTGTGCCTCTGCCACCTCGGCCATATCCCACGGATCAGTATCCACGGAGCGCTCGCGCGACTCCCTCGCAAGCGACGCCAGTTCGGCCTTTTCGCGCTCCTCGTCCGGCACCTTCCCCATCACCTCGCGCCGCTCCGACATCAGTACGCTTGGCCACTTCTTTCTCCGATCCCGCGATAACTCGTGGATACGGGATTCTACTGGAAGCTTGGACTCGTTGACGGCTAACTCCTCCATCTCGTCAGGAAGCAGCAGCAAGCGACGGGGCTACATGCGCCCTCAAGGAACCGACTTTGCCCAGAGCGCCCGCCAGCGCGAATCCGTCCTCAGTCTCGGAAGCATCGCCCACCTGCAGTACTACTTCGCCCGAACGGGTCTTTTGGACGGTAAAGGGGCCCAGTTTGCTCGGAAACGCCAGAACAGGCAAACACTCGACCTGTCCATGCTCGAGGGCGGCGATTACACGATACCCAGAGTCTTGAACTTTGAGAATGATTCGAGTTATGCCTCCATGGGAAGCAGTCCTAATACCCCAGGGCTCGAGCCCGAGATCATGTCGCCCACAGGAGACGAGCATAACATGGAATTCCAGCCGCCCGAGGTGGAGTACGGATCGGATTATGATGAGGAAACAGACCAGCAACATATGCTCCCGCCGACGGTCTCGACGTACAACCACCGCGAAAAGCCGATACCTAAGCCTCCATCGATGGAGGAGCTTCGGTCCGATCTTACAAGCGCCCTTGATGCCGCCGAGCGATCCCTAAAAGAAGCCAAAGAAGCCACCGCGCCCGCGGGCGAGTCTTCCTCACCCACCTCCGACCGAGTCGTCGTCCCACCCGCCATCCTCCTCTCCGACACGTCAAAGCACAACTCCTCCGAACAAGAACCTTTCTCCCCGGTCACCCCAACCGTTCCCCTCAACCCCACCGGCTGGTACGAAATCCAAGGGATGCACATCCTGGACGTCATGACCCTAGCCATCCGCGCTGCCAAGATCTACTACACCTCCCACGAGCGCCCAGACCGATTAGACGCCATCAAATCCGAGAAAAACGTTCGCTCCGATCTCCTATCAGTAATGGACATCCTAAAGAGAATGGCCACGCGCGGCTTCATCGGCGGCATGCGCGACGACGAGTTCCAAACCATGAACCAATGGATCAAATCCCTGCGCGACATGCTCTCCAAAGAAGACGAAATGGAAGCCGCCGAGCAAAAGGAGCGCGAGTCCTGGACCTGGCTAAAACCGGAAAACTGGCCGACCGACGAGAACGGGAACCAGATCGAGCGCGAAGAAGCGTTCATTCATTCGATGTTCGCCGGTCTACCTTTGCCCCCGCCGCTGTCCAGTCTCCCGCCGTTGCCGAGGTGGACGCCTATTGATCGCTCCTCTTCAAATCCGGAACCGACGCCGTTTCTGAGGGAGCTGAGTAACGGGATTCGGTTGGTGCATTTGCATAATTGCGCTGTACGCAAAAGTAGGAGGAGGTTTGGTGCGATTCCGAGTTTCCACGCAGACACGCAGAAACCGTATCGGGCGGCGGATAATTTACGGTACTGGATGAAGGCGGCGGAGCTGAGGTGGGAGGTGATGATCAAGTGCGATGCGCTGGGGCTGCAGTATGCTAAAGATGGCAAGCTGGAGAATCCGGAGGAAGGGGGTAGGATGTGGGTGGAGTTTGAGGAGGCGGTGGTGAGGTGGTGTAGAGGGGTCAGGGAGGAGGTGGAGGGGGAGTTGAGGGGGGATGTTAAGCCATAGTGTCAACCAAGTGAGAGTGGAGGAGGAGGGAAAGGGTGAGAGTGGGAAGGAATGAAGAGGGAGGAACAACACTATATATATGAGAGAAAGCCTGAACATGAGACACAGAGACGAAGGCTGAGCCTTGGAATGTTCCCCCGTGGGGGAACAATGGCCAAGTTAGATATTATGGGAGGATGACACACACACACACACACACACATTTTCATGCATATGGCATTTTTTTTTTTACATATACCACACTGGCACAACTGGCACACATTGGCACAAACTGGTTACTGGATTACATTACACTCATGGAGGAAGGGACATGAAAGAGAGAGCATTTACCTAGCATCATTTTTCCATTCTTACCTGTACAACTGGCACTGGCAATTTTGCATTCAACAAAACATCGTTTTTACAATTTTGGCTACGGAAATTTTTGGGGAACCGGAGGAAGGAAGGGTAATAGATAACTATAACTATCTCAACTACCTTTGCGAACACGAGGACGGGAGGGAGGCATGAAGATACTTACCTAGTGATAGCATTAAAGATGAGAGACGCAAGAGAAAAGAAAGAGAGCAACTTCTTAACGGCGTGAACCATTCCATCCATGGCTACCTTATCTCTAGAAGCTCTCCGACTTAGTGATGATGATGACGCTTACGTAACCGGGACCATTTCACTGAGTGGTGTTGTAGTGGTTCATGAAACGAGAGCTGGAGGCTAAGGTATGTACAATAGCCCCTTTTCAAAGTAAACAAACTACCGCTTACCACCAGATACGCTGCTGCGCATCACCACCTCAAAATGGTCACTCAATTTTCACCAGAAGCTTCAAGCGATGTCTTGAACTTTAGCAAGATCAGATAACTACTACGGAAGCCATCTACACCAGCAACTCCAAGTCACCTCACCGTTCTTCTGGTACTGCTTGATCAGCTTCAGGCCTTCAGCAGGGCTTGAACCTTGCTTGAAGTCACACTCCTGCAGTCACTCCTCTTCTAAATGTTGAGCCAAGCCGTGCATCGGCACCATTGTGAAGCTACCTACTACCGTACCGTAGACTATGGGAGTGATTCGTAGGAACTAGATAGATTACCAAGTAGCACTCGTTGAGCTTTCGTTAGTCGGTAGGTAGCATCCCATTCATCTCCTTTGCCCTCGTAAACCCTAAACCCGTGGCCTCTCTCTTATACTGACGTTATTCGTGTACCTAGGCCTGTCTGTCGTGCTATAGAACTAAACACGAACGAAATCCTTATGTCAAATCCGCCGATAAGTCGCGGTTGCGGTTTCGTGAGGGAGCAGCGGGTTTGAAGTTGGGGCCGGGACGACGGTCGGCCATTAGCTCGACGGTCATTCCTGGCCTGGCCGAAGGAGGTTCAAGTGTATGAATCCGGGCCACTACCACCACCAACACCACGGTACCACCTCAACCTCTAGTCCCATAGCAGCCACCACTTTAACAACTGCACTGCTCCCGCGTCGCATAATCCCTTGCCATTTTCTGAAAGTGAATTTTCGAATATCTTAAACAGTTGAGATGATAACGTCGAATGTCCTAGATAACCAACCGACTCTGCTGCTGGTCCAGTTGCTGCTTTGGTTGCTGTTGGTAGTGCCGTTGGTGGTGCCGATTTGGTTGTCGGGCTGGCTGAGGGTTGGTTAGATGGGTTCTTGAGTGATGTGTTCTTGATGGTGTTTGGCTTTTGCTGCTTTGGCTTTTGCCGCTCCTCGTGCTCACACCCGCTGTTGATGCCGCCGATTTTCCTGATGCCCGCCTGACGGGTTTTGGTAAAAAACACCGCGAAAAGAGAAAAGAGGCGAGGGGCTGGGTATTTACATGCATAATACGGCCGGGGACACCTTTGCCGGTGCTGGTGGGGCCTCCCGTGGCATTACAGATTCCGGTGTCCTGTTGAGCCTCGTGGTACTATTGCTGCCACTGGCCCGATGCCCGCGAAGAATTTGAAAAACCATGCCAAATATCAAGGGTGAGCAAAGTGAAGACTTCCGTTGTTTTGATGCCCCCTTTTCGCAAATCCACCGACTGCTTGACTGCCGTATCCTTTCGACTTTTCCTTTCGACCTCTCCTTTCGACCTCTCCTTTCGACCTCCCCTTTCGACTTCTCCTTTCGACTTCTCCTTTCGACTTCTCCTTTCGACTTCTCCTTTCGACTTCTCCTTTCGACCTCTCCTTTTGACTTCCCCTTTTAACTTTCCTGACCTAAACTCCACGACGAAAACTCCACGAATGATGAATGATAAAACTCAATGCTGCTGAATGCATCCCCCATAACATAGATAAATGCGATAAATGCTCATGCAGTAAGTGCCCTATAAGTCCGCTAAAGTTTAGCGGATATTTGTCGTGTCAATTTCAACTGCCCCCCATGCATCGGAAAGCCTTGCAATAGAGCATACTCCAACGGGGTGAATTGGCGCGGAATGCATTGCCAATCTGCTTTTTGATGTAGTTCCCCGCGAACTTGTGATGCAGCGGAAAGCCCTTTAATGAGGCATAACATTTATCCCTCCCATCCCACCAAACCCTCCAGCACCTCCTCCACCAGCACCTCCTCCCCTTTTCCCTCCTCCTGCCCCTCCTCCAGCACCACCTCCCCTAGACCCAGCTCCTCCCCCTCTCGCCGTCTTCGGCGCAGTAGACGCACCCCTCTTCCTCGTCCCCTTCGTCCCACTCCCACTAGCCTTCCGTTTCGTAACCCCACCCCCCGCACCACCAGCAACCGAAGAACTAGCTCTCTTCTTCCTGTAATATTTCTTCCCCCCTCCACCTCCTGCTCCTCCTGCTCCTCCTCCTCCCCTCCACCCCGACCCCGACGCTCTCGATGCACGACCTGAGCCGTAGCTACCTTTAGAGGAGCTGCCGCCTGAGGTACTGTACATGGAGAGTTGTTCGCGGAGTCGAGCGTCTTGCACGGCTTTGGAGACGGGCGGACCTGTTGAGCCGGAGAAGTAGCGGGAGGATTCTAGGTCTGAGTCATCTTCTCCGTTATCATCGTCATCGGAGTTGTCGGAGGCGGTGGTAGCGTCTGGATCTACGGCGTCGTCGAGGTCGCTTAGGCCGTAATCTTCTTCTGCTTCTGGTTCTTCTTCGATGGGTTCTCCGCGGCGGTTTACTGCTCGGCCTTTATTTTGGGTTTGTTGTTGTCCTCGCGCATTTTGGGCGGCTGCGGCTGCTGCTTGTCCTCGTCCTCGTCCTGTGGTGGCTCCTCCCCGCCCCGGATTCCGTGATGGTGGTGCACGAGGTCGAGGTTCATCCTCATCACTACTAATTAAATCCACCACCTCTTTTCCTCCCCCCTTCTTACTTCCCCCCTTCCCTCCTCTTCCATTATTCCCCCTCCCTGTCCCCTGATCTTCCTCGGCACCATCAGCCACACAAGGATTATCATACCCGCCCCCCATCATATCCCGATAATTCCCCCAAAACCGCTCCACAAGCGGTATGAACTTGGCCCCGTACCGATCCACTTTATCCTGATTGATATCCGGGATCGCGCGCATCGCGTCCAGCGTGCGCGTCCACCGGATCGCCATTTCTCTATACTGGGTCTCGGTAAAGATGGGCTTGCGCATGTGATTCTTGTTGCGGAAGTCCTCCTCGAAGACCTTGGCTTCTTCGACAAAGGCATCGACAATATCTTGGTGGACCTCGTCCAGCTGGGCGAAGCGGGGGTTCTGCATGGTTCGGGCATCGATGGGGGGTCCCAAAGTGGCGAGGTGTTGGGACATGGTTTCGGAGTGTTGGGTGTGGGAGAGGGTGTCGTAGAGAGTGGTTTGCCGGTGTTGAGGGCGGGTAGCGCGGGAGGCTGGACCGCGCCGTGAGGGACGGACGGGCTCGAAGGCCTCTTCTTCCTCGTCGGGTTCAACGTTGTCAGATACGACGAAGTTGTCGCGCTCGTAGCCGTTGGCGTGGAGAGGACCGTGAGGACCGTCGGAGCTGGGCTCTTCGTAATCGGCCATGAGGGTCGGTAAGACCTTTCCAGAATTCCGTTTCTTGGTGGCTCGTACGGGCGAGGAGACATTTGTTGATGTTGGCGGTCGTCGCAAGGTAGGAAGTTCGGGCTCGTCCATGTCCTCGTCGACACGACGACTCCGCTGCTTAGGCCGAGACGGCGGTTCGACGGACTTGTTGGAGGGAACTGGCAGTTGCAACCGCTTGCCATTGTAAAGGTAAGCACCAGCTTCAGGGCCGGCCTGCAAAAAAGCTGCAGTGTTAGCACAGCAAAGATGTAAGTAAAAAAAGCGGGCAACCCGGGCAGCACTCACAACATAGTAAGTAATAGGCATCCCCGCCCCATTCATAATATTATCCTCGCCCAACGCCTTGTGGAAGTTCAGCTGCAGCACAATCCTCTGCAGCTCCCTCTGCGTGCTCCCCTTGGCAATACCAAAGTGGCACACCCCGGCATGCTCGTTCTTCTTCTTGCCCATCAGGATATCGCACAGCCTGCCCAGCGTGATGGGCTGCTGGCTCTTCACCACCTCGATCGCAGCGAAGGCGATTTCCGTAAAATCCTTCATCTCCGTCGACTTCGAGATGCGTCCATTCCGACAGTTGTCGCATCCGTCTTTGCACTTCCGGTAGTCAAACTCCTCGCCAAAGTAGCGGAGCACTTCTTCGCGCCGGCACGTGTGCTGCGATTCGCAGTAGCTCACCACGCGGTTGAGCATTTGTAACTGGCGCTCCTTTTGCGAGTAGTCGCCGTCGCCGTCAGCAATCATGCGGCGTAGTGATTGAATGTCGCCGTAGGCGAAGTAGAGGTAGCAGTCGGATGGCTTGCCGTCGCGGCCGGCGCGGCCGGTTTCTTGGTAGTAACCTTCAAGGGACTTGGGGATGTGCTGGTGGATGACGAAGCGGACATCGGGCTTGTCGATACCCATACCGAAGGCGATGGTGGCTACTACGACTTTGACTTGGCCGGCTTGCCATTCGTGCTGGACCTTGATTTTTTCGTCGGTGGTGATGGAGGCGTGGTAGTGCTTGGCTTTGATGCGGTGTTTCTCCTGGAGGTTTTTGGCGATGTTCTCCGCACTCTTTCTTGATAAAGTGTAAATAATACCCGTCTGGCCGTCATACTTCTCCTGGATCAACTCCGCGATGCGGCCAATGAGGTTTTGCTCTTTCACCCTGACCTCATAGTAAAGGTTCGGCCGATTAAAACTCTGCGAGAAAGTCTCGCAGGTGTCCATGGCCAGGTTATGCTTGACATCCATAATGACGGTTTTTGTTGCCGTAGCCGTCAACGCCATGACCGGGACTCCGGGGAACTTCTTACGAAACTCTCCTATAGCTTTGTAATCAGGTCGGAAATCATGGCCCCATTGACTGACGCAGTGAGCCTCGTCGATAACGATTCTGGCCAGCTTGTTCCTCTGGTAGAGCTGTTTCATCTTGTTGACGAAATTCTGGTTCTTGCTAACCATCTCCGGGGTGACATAAAGCAATTGGAGTTCATGCTCTGGATGCTCAGCATCAAGCTTTTGAAACACCTGTCGGCGCATTTCCGGGGCCATGTCTCCGTTGAAGGCGTACGCTTTGATCATCAAGTTTGCCAAATGGTTCACCTGATCCAGCATCAGACTTAGCAGAGGGGAAATGACCACGGTGATACCACGGGTCTTGCCACTCTTGACCACAGCAGGAAGCTGGTAGCAAAGACTTTTACCACCACCAGTCGGCATCAGCACAAAGGCATCCTATTTTTTCCCACGCGTTAGCACATCTCTTCCGCTTCCATTTCAAGGACAGGAGACAGCTCACCTTTCCTCCCAAAGTAGCATTAATAGCCTCCAACTGATTCTCCCTGAACCCTGACATCCGAAATCTATCCTTCAACGCCTTCCGCACATCATTCGACCACGCATGGTTCATCTTTTCGGGCGGCATCGACAACTTAGCCTGTAACGACTTGGCCTTCTTGGCATTGGCGTTCTCGTTCCGTTTCCTCGGCTTGATCGTAGTCGCCGTGGATGTCGACATCACCGACCGTGATCGTAACTGATTGTTGGTGGTGGTGGCCGTGGAAGTATAAGTCTCGACGCTGTCGACTGCTGCCAGGAGATCGGCGTCGTCGTCTTCGTCGTCGAAGTAATCGTGGCCGTGGACTGGTTTGGACGGAGCGGTTTTGAAGGGGCTGTTGCGCTGAGGAAGGGTTGCCTGGAAGGGAGCCGAAGGTGGAGGGTGCTGTTCCATGAAGGGGTCTTCTTCGTCGAACATCATTGCTTCTTCCGCTGAGATATCAGGAAAGGAGTTATTGGTTGGTCGGCTTTGATACGAGGCCGGTGTTTGGCGCGACGTATGAAAACTCGGCGTTGGAGGCGGTGGCATTCGCTGAGCAGCTTGCTGCACAGCAGGATGTTGAGTCTGCAATATGACCTGCTGAGAATTAGGGTACTCCGTCGTCGGCAAAACCGGGGGCTCAGTGCTCCTCGAAGGCGTCGGAGTCGCGATGATGATCGGCTTCCTCTCCTCCTCCTCCTCCTTGAGGTTGAAACTCCTCTCTGTGATCCCCGCCGCCACGATATTCCTCGTCAGACTCCTCTCGATAACCTCAACCTCATCACTCAACTTGTCCAGCTGCGCCATCAGCTGCTCTTCGTAAGCCTCGTCTTCTTCCGCATAAGCGCGAACAATTTCATCGTTAATGGAATTTCGCTCTTGGCTTTTCTTGACGTACGACTTGTGCTCTTCTTGGAGGGCTTTCAGCGCAATGTCCCGTCGCTTGAGCATTTCCTTTTCCTTCTTGACCTCTTCGCGGGCCCTGTCTCTTTCCTCCCTGGGAAGTCGCAGACAGTCTCGCATCTTGACCATGTTCTCCTGAAGCTCGTTATTAACGGCGCTCAGTTCTCTTTCCAAGATTGTGGGTCTGTCAACGAAAAGTTTCAGCAAAGGTTTGTGAAGCTTGTAATCGAACTCCTCAAAGTTGCTGTTCTCCCTTGTGTTGAGAGGGTCTTCACTTGGCGGCGGCATTGATGGTGGCAGGGAGCTTTCGGCGAGTGTACTGCTTTGCGCAAAACTTTGTCCAATAGTACTCGCCGCAGTGAAACTCGGTCCAACGGACGGCTGCTGTGTTGGCCTTTCCACCGACTCAAGCAGCTGATTGCGCGGTGTGTTCAGCGGTTCCAGAGGTTTCCGTGATGGTAGATGCATGGGCGGCGGTGGTGCTCGACTTTCCACAGACTCTAGGGTTGGCAAGGTGGACTCGACTGGTGGCCTACTAGGTGTGTCCATAACCGTGTCTTCGTCCAAGCCCAATTCACGTGTGGTGGTCCCGCCGCTTTTGGAGGACTCCGCACTCCTAGGCAGCGACCCAGCAGAAAGAGGAGTGAAGGCCTCATCCTCTGAGTCCATCACTTCACTGCGCCTCGGCTTTTTGGCGGTAGTCGTACCTGGGACATCTTCCATCTGTTTTGGTTGTGGTCTTGGCGTCCTCAAACCTTTCGGAGATCCAGATGACTTTCGCTTGCGAGAGTTGTCGACATCCGGACTCGAGAGAAACGACGGTTCGTCATCCCTTTCAGTATGTTGCCGGTTTTCGGTCGTGCGCTTTTCAAAAGAAGGCTCCCTCCTCTTAGGAGACCGACCCCTTTGCAGCGCAACCGTAGGCGGCAGTCTCGTCGACACAGACCGTGATGTAGCCTTCGGCCTCGGCGTGGTGTCCCGATCGTCCTCAACCAACTTATTGATATCCATAAACTCGTCCTCCTCATCATCGTCGTCAAAGAGGGAGACATCCTCATCCTTCATGTTGTAGTCATTCGATATCTTCCGCTTCTTGACCTGGCGAGGCCTGCTCCCACCTCTTTCATCCACCGGATCCGCTCTTTCAGCAAAGTCCTCCCGCCACAGTAACTTGTCATCGCCGAACCCTATTAGCGAACTCGAAGCGACTGTGTTATCGTTGTCGGTGTGCTGGTCTTTGTCTTTGTCGTAGAGATCGTGATCATACTTGCTGTCGTCATGATCGAGTTCTTCGGTAAGATCGACGGCGTCGGAGAAAATGTCGTCGTCCACGAGAGGACTGTCAGGCGTTGGCACGGGGTGACGGAGGTTCTTCTTGTTCTTGAGATGTAGAGCGTGGTTAGCTGGCGAGTCGGTCTTTGGACGGATCAAATTGGTCGAGGGAGACTGCCGAGCAGCTAACGAAGCCGAGTATGCGCGTTGGAACGGGCCGACGCTGGCGCCGGTGGTTGAAGCAGGTGTGAGTAGGTTTTGGGGTGGCCGTTGTTGGGGTGTAGGCTGGGGAGGTCTTTGTGCATATGTAGTATGTGCATGTTGCTGTGCTTGTTGTTGTTGCTGCTGCTGCTGCTGCTGCGGTTGATGATGCTGCTGATGGTGCTGCTGCTGCTGTTGTGCTTCTGATTGCGACCGCTGGCGCTTTTGTTGTTGTTGTTGTTGATCAAGGGTACTGGAACTGGCACTTCCATGCTTAGCGGAAGCTGACCTGGATCCTGACCCAGACCCCGTCGACGACAAGGAGACCAAGTGCGGCCGTGGCAGGGTATTCTTGACCGAGAGCTTCGCCATTCCTCCAACTCCAACTGTATCCTGATCCGTCGATGCTACCTCCGGGGCAATCTGTTGGCGTGTAGCGGATCGGGCGTCATTTGTCGAGGATGTGTTTGTTCCAGGTGTGGAGTTCGTGTATCTCGAAGTCGCATACGTTGAGGTTGAGGTTGGGTTTGGAGTTGGTTGTTGTTGTGGTGGTGGTGGTGGTCCCAGTGGTTGTTGAACTGATACTGGGGGTGGTAGCGCGGGTACCGCAAAGGCTCTTTGCTGTGAAGGGGCTCCTCCTCCTCCTCCTCCTCCTCCAAGACTTGGGTTGGTGACAGCCGGAGTCGGATATAACAAATTATCTTCGTCCTCGATCGCGCTTGTTGTCGCACTCGTGTTCGCACTCGTGGCAGCAGGATATACAGGCCCCCGAGGAATGGCAATAGTATTTCCCGATCTCTTTAACCAAGAAACTTGCTCCCCCAAATTGTTGCGCGTCATGAGCGTGGATTGCGCTGTCGAACTCGTAAGCAACCGGCCGAGCACGCCGTCGGACGCATTGGGATTTAGCACTGTAGTAGGTTCAACACTACCGCTCGCAACAGAGGCAGCAACTGAGCCGGCAGTGAAATGGTAAAGAACTTTCAAGGAATGTGGCACCCAGGATGACAGCGACGAACTAAAAGTGGAAGAAGACGAGGAAGGCGGCACCTGACTCTGAACCGAGGAAGTCGAAGAAGTGGAAGTCAACAACGACCGGGAGCTACTCTCGCTACTGCTACTTCCAGAGGAGGACGTCAACGACGACGACAATTGATTGGATCGCGTGTCAGACGTGTTCTGCGGCGGTGGGGTTGAACAAGAGGTTCCTTCCCGTTCCGCCATGGCGCGACAAAAACACACACCCCCCACACAAAACGCGCCGTCAGGTGCTTGCGCGTGCCGCTTCACCTAAGCGGTTAGTGCAGGTTTTGGCAGGGAAACTCTTATCTGCATATGTCAAAGCACCTACCCACTGTTAGTGACGCACTCCCCTTGCTGCGTGTAAGTGTTAGTGCAGTGGTAAAGCAGGTGAATGTAATAATTGGCGATTGCAACACGGCGAGATCAAAGGACTGTTGTTTCTTTGGTTTGTCTTGTCGTCTTGTAGGAGTGGGCGAAGAGGTGGAATGGATTGGGTCTCCAAGCAGCTGCGCGAGATGCGAAATCTTGACTTAGGAGCTTGCAACTGTCTTGGCCGATAACCTCCATCCACAGTCGAATCCGTCGTTCACCCCTATGATAGCAGACCACCTCAACCAGAGCTTTGCTTTTCTGCTGTTGCTGCTGTTGCTGCTGTTGCTGCTGTTGCTGATGTTGCTGATGTTGCTGATGTTGCTAATGTTGCTGTTTCTGTTGCTCCTCCTGTTCCCGTCCTGCTGCTGCGGCTGTTTCTGCTGCTTCTGCTATTCCCGCCACCGTCGAGAAAGTCGCCACGTAGAAGAAATCCCAAACTTCGTAGTCGCAAAACTCGTTTGAAATCGAACGAAAGGGGCCCAGTGATCGAATGACCCATAACATCAAGGCCCAGCCCTGGGAAGTTTCTCTCCAAACGAAAAACCCAAAGTCAGACGGAAACAAGCCTCGCCGTCGTTACTCCCAAGATGGTCGTCGCAAGTTTCTTAATTCGTAAACTCGGTTGCCTAGAACAGGTAGATATTCTCGGTAGTCGAGGTTGTGAGGTTATCGCCTGCTTGCTATATCGTATCCGCCGTTGGCGTTCAGTCGTTCAATCGTTCAGTCGTTTAGTCGTTCAATCGTTCAGTCGTTCAGTCGTATCCGCCGTTGGCGTTCAATCGTTCAATCGTTCAGTCGTCGTCGTGGTCGGCAGTCGTTCAATCGTCGGCAGCTATGTCGCGTCTCCTCCACATCTCTCTCTCACTCCTCACTCACTCCCCCCTCAACTCTCAACTCTCACCTCGGAGGTAATCCAAACCCTCCCCATCCTCCCCGTAAGCTGGACCCCCCGCTCCTCCGCAGGCGCTTATCGTCTCCGCTCGTAGTAACAATGCAATCTGATATTTGCCACTCGCGTAACTGGCGGGGGAAAAGGTGGGATTGAGGGAGTGGTCATTTTGAGAAATCATTGGGATAAAAGATTGGAGGATGAGGATTTACGGAGATTAAAAGAGGAAAAAAGAAAAAGAGGATGGTGATTTTGGAGATGACTCCGGGGTGGGAATTAGAGAAAGGGATTAGGTATAGTATAGATTTTATGTAGTTGCGCAGGCGCCTAGGTATCGGTCAGGTATAATTGACGGCCCCACGTTCTTAAGAAATTATTTCGTGGAGGATATTTGGGTAGAAGTAGGTAGTTAAGTTCGAAGAAAAAGAGAAGCGGAATGAAAGAGTAGAGGGGTGATGGAGGGGAAGAGGAGAGTAGGAAAAGTTGAGGTAATGGATGTATAGGGCAAGCAAGTATTATGTGCGGGCAAATGTGCGAGGCTGCGTTTGGGTCGGATCTCGTATAACGTTGGGAACTTTACTCCCGGATATCTTTCGAGGTTTATGGCCGCCTCTCTCAACTCACGATCCTCGCAGAGGCCACTCCCTCATAGACAAATAAGTTAGTCAATACCATAGCACACGATCACTTCGCACGCACAGTATCTTAGACCGAGTCAACGCTCAAGTGTATTCAATAATTCTATTACCACTAGTATAATCAACGCCTCCATTACCTGACTTTTCCTTCCATGCCCTGACCACCAATAATCACCGCAACCCAATCCAGGGGCGTCGTGCACCACGCCATGCCACCAAGCAACCTCCTCCCACAACCAAAAGTTATCACCACCATGCCGCCCATGATACCCTACTAGAATGATTCGAAGTTGTGAAACAAACAATGTTCAATTAAATCCCCAAAAACTTCAATGATCACCAATAAACAATACTGCCGCTGCTTTTCCTCGGGAAGCGCATGCATCAAGCTATGGACGGGATGGACGTAACCGATCTCAACCCCTCCCCTCTCTAAGAACAGGATGACCCCCCAAACTTGCCAAGTTTCAAACCGAGAAAAGCCAAAAGCGAAAGAAGCCAGCCCTGCCTGCGCCATGCGGCAAACTATGAAACAGAATGAGAAAGCTATGAAATATAATGTTATGTGTTTGTATATATCGCCAAAAAATCCCGGACGGCTGTGTGTTGTGTGAAACCCAGCCGTGTGTGTGTGTATATGAACAAATATGTAAAAAGTGTGTGAAGTTTTTGTGTTGGTCTATGCAGCAGCTAGATGAAAAAGAAGATCGAAGCAAGCGTCGAAATATGATGATGATGAAGCGAATTAGGTGATCAAGGAGATATGTAAGTTGCCCGTGAACGCCAGTTTTGTTGCTTGGTTGATGATAAGGAAAATATGTTGAGGCTGTAGTGACAGACGGGTGGGTGGGTATATGATGATGATAATGATGATGATGATGCAGGCAAACCCTATGCCATGCCAGATAATGCTCGTTTGAGAGAGATGTGCCGTCATTGTTGAAAAATGAAGGGTAAAAGGTGATAAAAGGGAGGGTATCTCAACAACCGACAAATCCAAAAATCCAGAGAGAAATGTCATTCCAAAGTCATTCCGGCTTTCTTCCAGCCAGCTTTTCCGCCGCATGCTCGCTTCAACCACATCAACTGTATCGGGGGCTTCTTAACCCCCTCTCTTCAACCCCATCCCCTCTACCCCCAAGTTCGGCACCTCCACATCCCTCAGCCCCAAAACACCCTCATCCCTCCTCCGATCCACAAAGCTGTTGCACTCGCTCACCACCAGACTCCACTCCGCCAGCGCTCTGCCAGAATACACCGCACCCGAGGCGTAAATCCCTACAGGCTTCTGAGCGCGGACGGCGAGGTTCAAACGGTTGACTTCGCTGTCAAACCCAGTAGGCGGCGGTGAGCGGGCGCGGGCAAATGGGCTGCTGTCTTGCATGCTTGCAGCGGAGCGAGTCTTGACCAGCGGACCTTCATCGTCAGACTCGCCAACACCGTGGAGAATTGCGACGTTGATGCTTGTTGAGCGGCGGCGGTTTGGGTTTCTTTCTGGGGGAGGTGGGGAGGTTTCGATGGAGAGAGGACGAGCGTTGCGGACGTGGTTGATTAGGCCTGTTTCGGATTGTCCGCTGTAGCGACGGGTGACGGGCGGGAGACCGGGCCTAATGAGGTGCGAGCCGGGGCTGCTGTAGATCTCGCCGTTGGGGGATCCATCGGAGACGACGGCGCGGGTGAGAACCCTGGACTGAGCGGGAGCTGGAAGACGAGGTCGGTACAGGACCATGTCGCGCTGGGGACCGACGGTGCCCTGCCATGTGAGAGCGAACCGGAACACAAAGGTGGCCGCATCATAGACAGGAGCGGATCCGGTTGATGAACCCGAGTCGGATGATGGCTTGGCGTTCATCGAGGAGTTCTGCTTCGGAGGTGGAGGAGGGCCAGCCCGAGCTGCGGCAGCCGCGGCCGTTTCGCGCCTAGCTTGCTCGAGTTCTTCATCCCATGTCCGCTTGCCGTTTGTGGCGCCATTAGGTAGGTGGGCCTGAGAAGCGGTAAAGGAGAGAACCTTGCCCAGGAGAGACCATCTCTTCTTGGAAGTCTCTTCGACCCTCATGCTCGACCTGTTGTCATTATTGGTGAACTGGTAGTCGGAGACGCCATCCATTCCTGGGAAAGAGCTGGTGAAGGAGTCGAAGCCAAGGTACAAGGGCGTTTGCGCCGGCTGAACTTCGCTTCGGATGATCAAGAATCGCTTGCCGGGCGTTGGAAGACACGGAGCTGTTGAAGGGGGCATACGACCCTCAGCTTCAGCAGTCTGCCACATCCAGAGATAGTGTGACCAGACGGTTCTCAATCGCTGTGCAACAAGCAGGAAGATTTTGCTATGCAACGGTCAGCACACCAGCACAAAGACAGCAACAAAGGGGAAACTCACTTATCCAACTCATTAACACTTCCAGTGTCCCTACAGATACGCCAACACAGCAGACGCATGTAGTAGGCGCGAACCATGGGACACCAATGATTGAAGAACTTCTCAAACGTCTCCTCCGTCAACAACCACTCACAGCACAGACTTTCCTTACGTGCCGGGTCAGCAACGATAGCATCCCACACTGAGTAGATGAACGAGATGATGCGAATCTCGGACATAGTATTGTTGGAATCCATGATCATCTTGCCGACCTCGAACCAGAAGGGCCAGTCAATGTAGTTAACGAGCGAACTTGGGGTATCGAAGGCGGAGATGGGCATGGACTCCTGAATAGGCGAGGTGGCGACGCTGTTGTTCTGGTTGTCCTGGTATGTGTTAAGCGCCGTAAGTGCCTCCTGGAGGAAGTCGCAAAGCATGAAGCAAGCGGCATGCTCATATCTTGAAGTCCTCTTGGTCGCGGCTACCATAACGGCCATGAATGACTCGGCAAAGTTATGCCTGATCTCGGATCCGACCACAGACTTCTCTGATAACATGTCCTTCAGCAAGGCAACAAGTCTGTTCTCGTCCATCCCCTTCAAGACATTGCTGGGTAGCGAGAGTCCAGTAGCTCCGGTCATGGTGGCGTCGGTGCCGTGGAGACTATCAGTGATCGGTGGTCCTAGCAATGCATCCATAGAGGCCTGACGGTGAATCGCGCCATCCAAAGTCGAGAGAAGCTGAGCATGCACCAGGACAAACGCTGGGGCACGCGCCTTCTCAACTAGAGGAAGGCCTTCCGGCATGAAGTCGGCAGAAAGAATGTGATAGTACTTGCAGAAAACGTAGAACAAGTCGGTATCACCTCCTCGCCATCTGGAGACCCAAGGACCGTGCCAGGCAATCTTGGCTTGGTTCAGCGGTAGCCTTGCTACTAGGCGCAACTTGTTGCCCAGTGTCTTGACCGACGTCCAACCCAACTTCCCAAGATGTGGTGGGAAGAGCGCCACAATATCCTCACTCTCGCCTTTACTCCTCCTTGGAAGCCCAAGCTCGTCTGACGTCCGGCGCAGAAGATCGCTATTCAACTGCCAAAGACGCACGAGAACGTCCGCTATCCCAGGAACGAAGAAAAAGGCATAGGCGCATGCCTTGCCGCTCCAGTTGACCAAGCTAAGAGGCGCATGTCGTAGTGACATCTTGTCTACCACGAGAGCCATCTGCCTGGTAAGGCTGTTGACGAACATGGTCCGGACATTATGCTCAGCGGATTGGGCGACAAAGTCAATGGCGGCCAACTCGGTTTCGTCTGCGGTAGACTGTGTCGACGATCGGGCGCGCACACGCTCCTCTGGCGAACGTTGTGATAGCGGCTGGAAAGAGCTGGTACATGACCTCCACTCTGGGCGCATCATGATTATGGTGATGGTCTCGAGTAACATCGGCCTGTCAACACCTGCCACTGGTTGCAGATTAGTGCCCAACGTGGGAGGAGGGGGCATCGCAGAGCCGGTGCCCATGGACACGGCGAAAGCATTCCTTTCCAGCCTGGACTGCCCAGCATCCAACATGTCCAAGAGGCCGTTCCACCATTTGTTCAATATTGTTGCTCGGCGGTCAAAGTCTTCAGGGGAGAGCAGCTTTGTGTTCGAGTTGGATGGGTGGTGTGACGTGCTGCGGAGAAAAGGTACAAGCGTCGATCGTATTACATTCATTCGCATGGGGGTCGAATTCTTGGCCACAAATTTGGAAAACTCGCTATCGAGCGTTCGGAAGGTCGACCATAGCGGGTCGCCGGACGAAGGGTGTGGCATTGTGATGCTCGTGTCTGTGGTTGAGTGGGATGCGTTTCCGGAGGTAGCTGCTGTAACAGTAGTGTCCAAAGACGAATTCCTGGTTGTTGATGGGGCGTCGCTGTTGCTGCTCGAAACATCGTGTTTGGCATCCTTTGCTTGCAGCAACTTTGTGGTTTTGGTGGAAGTGGTGGACTGATCAACGGCCTTTGCCCCGGAAGCGCTGCTGTTGTCAATGCCGGAGGACGCGTTGCTGTCAATGTCACTTGATTTGGAGCTGTTGACAGATGAAGCAGATACCGAGGTGGATGACGAGCTTTTGGAGAAGACACTTTGGGGTCGCTGTTTCATCCGAGCCACAAAGGTGCTTGCCCGCTGTAGAGCTCGGCTCCGGCTGCTTTCTTGTGGCCCTGCGTCACCACCTGCCCCTGTGGCGCTCCCACTAACACCCCCGGCAGACTTATCCCTCTTACTGCCAAGCCCGAGCAATCCTTTGGACGTCCTGCGTCCTTCACTGTGCCCCTCCGCTGGCGATTGTTTTTCGAGCTTTTTTGTGGGTGGTGACGGAGACCTCGAAGTCGAAATCCACGAGCGCTTCGCATAATCGGCGAAGGATTCTACACTGGCCGTCTTGGGTCTCTGCAATTCCTTTGTTGACTCCTGCGCGGCCTCCTGCGCCCCGCCAGCATGGTTCGATTTAAACAATTTTCTGGTGCGACGGTCCTCGGCGGTCTCCTTGGCGTCATAGATCACAGTCGTGGTCGAACCAGGCATCCATGAGCGCGGACGATCAACCATTGATTTCCTCCGAAGAAGGGGTTCCCGCGCTGGCGACTTTGGTGGGATGATTGGGGTCGTCGAGGTCGTGGTCGTGGTCGTGGTCGTCTTCGCTGTGGTCGGCTCGGTTGTGCTAGCGGGTACAACAGCGGGCGCAACGGGCGCAATAGCGGGCGGTGTCTCTGGCTCTGCGTCCTTGATTGTAACGACTGTTTCCTTCGGGGCCACACCACGCAAAGGCTCAATCTTGGAGCCAATGCTAAACGACCGTTCAAGCTCTGCAGCAAAGTCTAGTGTAAGAGGAACATTGAGGTCGGGGAGGGTCGGGGGAACGCTCGTGGGGGAGATGGGACTGGTGGGAGAGTTGAAAAAATCGATGCGACTGGGAAGAGAGTTGCAGCGGCCGGAGGTAAAGAGGGTGGACAGCCTGTGGGTATGGGTATCTGTTGGACTGGTGGGCGACTTGGTTGCGCTCGTAGGGGTGGTAGTGACGACAGCCGGAGCCGTCCTCGTAAGTATATGCGTACGACCACTCATCTCCTGCCGGCCAGCACCAGCAACAGCGCCAAAACTTGTCCAAGTGATGTCGGAGCCAGTACGGGGGATGTCGAGTTTCAGCAAGCCTCCCGGCTTTGGGTCTGCCGCTGTGTCGTTTCCGCTGGAGCCGGGCGTGGGAGTGGTGGTGGTGGTTGACGTGCGGCCGGGCCGCGATTTGCCCCTGCTGAAAGGCGTGCTGGGCTTGCTGGGTTGGTTACCGTCGTGGTCGGCCTTGGTTGGAGAGTCGAAAGCGTACAGCGCTATGGCCCTGGTGCCTTGTACCGTTCTCGCGATATCCATACGGGCCGGCGGCGTGGGTACCGTAGGTATACAAGATGGTGATATTGATGAGGATAATCTGCGGTGGTGCTGGGATACTGCCGGATGTAAAATGCAGCAAGCAGCAAGCAGCACAGAGCCAGCAGCCAGACGGGGGACCTCGAGATTGGAACCTGGACCAGGTAGGTAACAGGGGAATGGTTAGAGTGTCTCTTTCCAAGAACAACTGGGGTGCCGCCTCTGCCGGAACCTGGCAGCTACTGTGTGTAGTAGTCGGAGTCGAGCAATCAGGGAAAAGGCCCGTCTGTGAACTGCAGCTATGCTGGCAGCCTTGTTTTCTCAGAACATTGTATTATCACAAGACGATATGGTTATAGTAACGGTCGGGTTCGGGTTCGGTTTGTGTGTTTGGTACTTGGTTGAGGAGCTGTCTCTGGCCGGCAGAGAGTAGTGTATAGTGGTTGTAAGAGGTGTGGGCGGTATGGCTGATGATTGGCAGTGGATTGGTTTGTTCTGGTCTGTCTTGTGTAATCCAGGGGCAGAAAAGGTACCAGGTTGTATAGTGGGTGGGCGGGGACCTGAGACTTGATGGGCGGTAGAGTCCGAGATGGGTAGGTACCGTTGTATCTTGACTTTTCCACTCTTTTGGTTCTCTTTCCCTTCTCTTTGTCGAAGTGTCTGTGTCGAAGCGAAAGGTGTGGTCGTCTCTCTCTCTCTCTCCTTGTTCTATAACAAGCAAAGGTAAGGGTTGGTAGCGATCTGTATAACGGAGTGACAGGGCAATGCGATAATCTCCCGAAATGAGGTGATGCCAATGATATGATTGCAAGTGCCGTAGCCGTAGAAGAGCTAGACTAGGTAGCCGGTGAAGACAGTCCGCCTTGTACTGTTGTAACCACGGTTAGTGGTGGGGAATGATTGATGATCAGGAGCTGAGAAGTGGAATGGTAACAACGAAAGTCGGGTGTATGTACGGTAAGGTGTATTGATAGCAACAAAGAAGAGGATTAGGGAAGAAAAAAAAAACAAGTCAGCACTCTCCGTCAGTTTCTCAACTATCTGCGACTGTGAGGCAAGAGCGAAACGGAGACGAAGAGAAAACACGAATCGTCTCGCAACAATCGAGATTGGAGACTGGAACAGACTCAGTAGAGAGAAGGAAGGAGAAGGACCAGCACTCGCTCACCCATTCACCAACGGACTCTTCCATTTCCCGTACTCGCTCTTCCAATTCTCTTTTTTCTTACGAGCCCCATTCTTGGCATTCTTGCCATTCTCCAAATGCTCCAATCACAAGCTCGGCGGGCCCAATCAACACGACTCGCGCTCCCGCAGTGGGGACTGCATTCGTCTACATTTTGGCGGCGCTTTCCCTGTCTTGTCCACTGTCATCCAACTGCACAGCTTGACAACAGGCAGGCACGGCCAACTTGTTGCCTTCAAAGAGTTGAGTCTGACCGTTGAGGTTCCTATGACGCCGGGAACTAATTCATGATGGCGCCGATATTCGGACGAACTATCAAAGTGTCGGGTCCCCTCATCGGGCTCTGTGCAGATGCTGGATATGGGCCTTTTCTGTCTTCCTCAGTTCAATATCAGACCTCCCCTATCCCAAAACTGACGAGATGAGCAATGATTTTCCAAGCACCAGGTAAATATAAACTGCCGCGTATACGGAGTTTGTACCACTTTGTCTTTCCCCCCTTTGGACATGGGTTCGGCACTCGGCGACATTTTTTAGCGACACCTAGTCTCAGTTCTCAGACCCACTTAACCTCCGAACCCCACCCTCCCCGTTCTGCGGTTCGAGGAGGGGAGACCCACATTTTTTTGTGGGGCGGGTCCGCTGAAGGCAGTCGTCGGAGGTCAGGGTGATAGAGACTAAGCGACACCATCATTTTGACCACGCCATTCCCACCGCCAAACGCCTGATCCTAGCTTGGCATTTCTTGGCATTGGGCATTTCGAACACCCCATTATCTGGGCAAAAGTATCATTTCAGGAATCGTCGAAACCAACATTTTCGACTTTAATTAATCGTCAACATCGTAAATCCATTTGCGCCGGGACTAAAACGCTACCGAAACGAAATTCTCGAGCTATATTATAATACGATATACAAATCCTACCTAAAAGGCCATCGTTCGCGTAATAATCGCGAACGATAAGCCAGCTACTAATATTATAACTGCTACGGGCATTTCTAATTACTACGTTTATTATTTTCGGGGTATAATTAAACTTATAGGCGAACTATTTATACTAAATTATAGTAGCTAAAACGCTAGGAAATTTTTAAAATAGGCTATAAATATATATATTAATATTATTAGACGTAAACGAATAGTATTACTAACGGCCGTATAATAAGTTTTCGAACTATTAATATAGAAGTTAAACCTTTACTTCGACGAAATTCGGAATTTTTTCGCTACCGAATATAATATATATGTATCCGAACGAATTATATCGAAATATTTAAAGGAGGAATATTAGAATAAAAAGAAATTAAAGATAAAAGCGGTTTAATAAATACTAAAATTAATAATTAAATAAATATATCGACTATCGATATTTATAATAGAAATATTCGTTTTTTATAATAAATTAGGTATAGACCGAAGGGACGGTGCTCGTTATATTAATTGGGCTTTAAAAGGTATTATTATTATTATTACTAATTATTTAATTCGTGGCTATTAGTACTATTTTTTATTTATTATTATAGTCGATAGCCTTTTCGAATTACTTATATTTAAAGGGTAGATTTTTAAGGAAAGTTTTATTATTTAGTTAGGGAATTATATACTCTTTAAGATGAACCCCTTTCCCGACCGTAATAGTATTTTAATAATAGATAACGCCGGGTAGTATTATAACTCCGATATTTTAGCGATATACTATAACGCAGGTATTCTTCTTTAATATTTTTTATTATACTTTTTTAAATATAATCCGATTAAAGTATATTTTAATAATTTTAAAAAATACTTTAAGCGTATATACTATATATAAAGAAGTAATAGGATTTCGGATAAAGATTTTTTTAAATTTTTAAAGAAGGCCGCGTAGGAGGTCGGTACGAAAGTAGAATAAATATAGGGGTATTTTAAATATATATAATTAAATATAAAAAGTATTAATAATAAGAAGGATTATTATACCCTTTATTTAAATAAGGTAATAGAATATAAGGTTAGCGGTTATATTACGGGGCGTAATTTAATTATATTTATAAGAATAGATAAGTAGTATAGAAATTTCTTTATTTTAGTACGTTCGTTTAAGTATATATATTATATATATCCTATTTCGAATATCTGTAATTTAATCGCCCCCGAAAAAACGTTAATAATTATTATTATTATATAAGAATTACTTAATAATATTATTTGCCTACTAAAAATAAAGAAATTTAAAAATTATATTATTAGGACGAAGGCGGGGGCCTACCGGATTATATAATAGCTAACCCTACCTTAAAATATATTTAATATAAGAAAAGAAAAGTATAAGGTATTTAATATATAATTGAAAAATTTTTAAATTAAAAGTATTAATATATAAATCGGAATTTAAGAAACCGGAAGGGGGTAAAGGCCGATTAGGTTACGGAATAGTTAACCCTATTCTAAAATATATTTAATTATTCGTCTTCTTCTATTTTAATTATATTTTCGGCCTTATTAATATCGATATCGCCGTCTATATTACCTATAGTAAGGGGTAAAGCCGGACTGAGGGAGGAAGCCGGCTAAGAAGTATAATAGTTAACTTTACCTTTATAAATATAGTCGGCCTTATTCTTAAAAATATTATTAGGGGTAAGGAAGGATTTTTTATTTTTATGGGTAAAATAAAAGTAGAGTGAATTAAATATAGTGCGAATTTTATTAATTTATAAGTTGGGTTAGAAATAGGAGCGATCGGGAATTTAAATAATTATTTATAGTATCGATAACGTTTTATATTTACGATTCTATATTGCGATAATACTTATTAGAAGTATGAGAAATATATTTAATTATATTAGTAAATTTTATTAATATATTAATATAATTGTAGGTAATGTATTTAACTGCCTACGCTGTAGTATATAAGGTTATAATATTATAATAGATAATAATAAATTTATTAATAGTAATAGACGGGTTAAAAAGCGGCGAAGAAATCCTATATTTTTTAGAGGGCGAAATAAATATTTTATTATTAATATTAGCCGTGGGTATAAACGAAGCGACGTTATTAGGAATATAAGGGTTATTAATAATTAAATCCTATTTAACCGTAATAGTATTTATCTTTTTATATAGTATATTAAATATTTTATCTATAATAAATATGTTACGGAAGCGAATAGCCGCGTAAACGAATTTTTGGCCGGTAATAATTAAGTTGCCTATAGGGTATTATTTATTAATATAATTAATAAAATAACGGCGGTAAGTGCCCTAAATTTTAATTATATAGATATTAAAATAGGTAAAAATATGAGCGGGAGCCGAACGGAATATATATTAAACTTTTAAAGGTAATGAATATTATTAAAATTTTTATAAAATTTATTGAAGGTTACCTTCGTTATATTAAGTATTTTCTTATATAATTATTTAATATAGTGAATATATTATTTATTATTATCTATAACGGTAAAGTATATAATTTTAGTTATATCCTTCTCTTTATCGTTTTTTTTATATATTTTTTTAATGAACGTTTCTTTATTAAATTTGCGGGTCTATTAGCCCGCTTACGCGCGTTCCGATATAGCCGCCGACGGGGTAGAAGGTTTAAACGCCGATTTAAATAATAGAATAGATTATTTAGGAAATATTATTACTTATTAATATTAATATAATACGTATATTTAATAATTAGGTAGCCGAAAGGTAGTAAATAGATAGCCGAAGGATAATTGAAAGGGGGGGCGTAAGAAAATAATAAAGAGAATTTAGGAAATTTAAACGAAATAAATAAAAGAAGAAGAAGAGGGAGAAGAGAAGAATGTGTAGGGGATTATTTTATAAATAGTAGGTATAAGGTTACTTAATTATATTTATATAGAAATAGTAAAATAAAATAAAAGGTGAGGGGTATAATTTGTAATTTAATTATATAATTATATTGTAGGCGGGTAAGTAAATAGTTAATTAATTTAATTTAAAGCGAATGGGACTATATCGTGGGTAGGTAAGTATATAATAATTATATTTTATTTAACGAATTTATAGGATAAAATCGTAGGCTAATATATTATAAAGTAGGAAGAGGTTAAAATTAAATATTATTACGAACGAGGGATATATTAAAAGTATTAATAAATAATTATTATTTATCTTTTATGTATTTTATTGTGTTTTAATATATAATTAATTAATATTATAATATTTATTATATTATTTATATTCGATTAAGCGGGCGCGTATTATATTATTTATATTCGGTTGGGCAAATAGGTTAGCGTTGTACGATTTATATTAGCGCTTCGGCGGTAATTAAGTCGTTGGCTTTTAAATTCTAAATATTTATTAATATTTAATTATAAAAATCGGAAAATAGAAAACTAGTATTTATTTACGTTAGGAGGCGAAGATAGTATTTCTTTTATTATATTAACGAAATTATTATACGTAATAAGGAACCGTTTAATCGATTAGTAGATAATTTAGTATAAGGCCGAAGAATAATTTATTTATATAAAGAATTCGGTATTAATATTCTTTAACCCGTAGAGGGAGCGTGGCGCTCTAAATTCGGAATTAATATATAATATTAATCGTAAATTACTCTATATATACTTTATAGTCTTTACTTCGCTAATTCGATTAATATAATACTAATAATAGAAAGTAATTAATTATTAATTAACGAATTTATTATTAATAAAGCCGTCCGAAACTATAAGTAGCGGCGATAATAATGCGATTAATAGTACCGGCGTAATTAATAGCGTTAATATAATTAATAGCGCTATTGTTTATAATAATATTGAAGGAAGGCCGTTCCCGGCCTTAATAATTTGGAGATAATTATAAAATGTATAATTAAAGTATAAAGATAGGGCCGACGAAGGACTGCCGATTATAGTATGAGAGGAAGGAGGAAGGAGTTAATATAGAAAATGTAAGTAGAAAGGGTATTAATAGTAAAGCGTACTCTCCTTCGATTTTCTCTCTTTCAATTCCCTTTTTCTAACTGCGTTCGTTATATTTATTTAAGTAATAATATTAAATAAATTATTAAACGTAATATTATTTTAAATAATATTAATATATATTAGCGTTTTTTCCTTTCCCTTCCCTTTATTTTAATTACCGGTCGTAATTATAT
This sequence comes from Neurospora sp. CHS-2018b, assembly GCA_009806015.1. Classification (NCBI taxonomy): domain Eukaryota; kingdom Fungi; phylum Ascomycota; class Sordariomycetes; order Sordariales; family Sordariaceae; genus Neurospora; species Neurospora sp. CHS-2018b. The sequence goes on from RAOV01000005.1 coordinate 299,217, forward strand.
TATTATTATTATTAGTATCCTCCTTATCCGTTTTTATAAACCGCTCTATTAATTAGGGAAGCGGTATATAAATAGTCGTCGAATTTATTTTAATTTCCCTTACTTACTTGCCGGCTTCGTTCGGAGTAAAATTATAGTACGTATTATTACTATTTATAACGAAATATAATAAAGGATTAATATTCTTATTATAATTCTTATATTTATATTCTAATTTATACGTTTAAATACTAACGAATATCCGGAAATTACTAATATATAATACGCTTCCTAATATATTACCGCCCGCGACGGTACTATTATTATAAGTATTTTTAATAATTGTCTTTTTAATAAGTAGTACCGATACTATTTCCGTCTATATTTATTACGTTATTTATACTACTTATAATTTATAATTATTAAATATATTTAATATTATAATTTTTAATATTATTATATTTGAAATAGATTTCCGATTAAAACCTAGCATTTTTATTAACGTCGGCGTTAGTAGGGGACGTATTAACGCATTAAGGAAAGGATTACTAAATTTTAAGGGATTATAAATACTTCGAACTAACGTTTTTAAATTAAGAATAGGTAGAATTAAGGTAAGAAGCGCTTTAAGGAAGCGGAATATATAAATTATATTAAATTAATAATAGTTAATTAAGAGTTTCTAGCGAATAAAGATACGTAATACCCTTTCGAAATTGAACTATTTATATTTATATTTCGGGTCTTTAAATATATTTACCCGGTACGAATAAATAACCCGCTTAACGATATTAATTTATTAATCGGTAAATTAAATAATATATTTAATTATATAAAATATAATTTTATTAAGAATTTATATTATTAAATAATCGTTATAAATAGCTTGCCGGAATTCGATTTATACTATATCCAACGCGCGGTCGAATTTATCGACTATTAATATTAGAATTTCGTCGTTTTTATTCTACGAAATATCGATATTAATAATAATAATATAGTTAATGAATAAGGGCGGCTTAATTTTATATAATTTTATTATATATATTATATTTGTAGTAATTATAATATTAATATTAATAGGTTCGTTCTATTTGGATTTTAGGATAATAAGGGCTATAGGAATTATAAGAGCTATAGGAATTATTCGAAAAAGATTTATTCGAAAAGGGGTATTAAACGTATAAATAAATAAATTAATAAACGATAAGAATAATAATCTACTTATTAACTATTCTTCTTATTTTTATTTAAATATAAATTAGCGAATAAGGGACGCTCGTATCTTTTCGTCCTTAATATTCGTAACTATATTGAATATATTAATAAAAGGATCCTTATTATTATTATCCCCCTCCTTATTTTTATCCTTATCCTTATTTTTATTTTTATTACTATTATTATTTTCCTTTCCCTCTCCCTCTCCTTCTTCCTTTTCTTCTTCCTCTTCTTTTCCTTCTTCCTTGTCCTTTTCCTTGTCTTCTTCCTCGTCCCCGTCTTTATTTTCGCCCTATTTTTATTCCTATTCTTATTTTTAATTTTATCCGTTTACTTCCAATTCGGACGCAAAATCGGTATTAAGGATTTTAATTGCTTCGTAGGGGGTATAATTAGATAGAATAATTTTCTTAGGGGGGGTAGCGGTCTTAATTTTAATTTTAATTATAAATAGGATAATCTTCTTACTAAAAATAATCTTCGAAAGATTAGTAATAATAGTAATATTCTTCTATATCGGGGTTGGGGTCTTTAAAATAATTTTACGGGCGTTAGGTAGTTCGATTATAGTAACCCTCTTTTTAAGAGCCGGCTTCTTTTAAGTAAGAGCGGGAAATAATTTAATTATAATAATTTTCTTAGGAGCCGACCTCTTTAAAGCGGGAGATAATTTAACTATAGTAATTTTCTTCTTAAGGGCTAGCTTCTTTAAGGCGGGAGCGGGCTCGGTAGGAACTTTTTCAAGAACCGATTTTTTAAGCGCGGGTTTTTTAGGAGTAAAAGCGGGTTTAATAGGAAGATTTTTAAGAACGGCCTTTTTAGGGGCCTTAATAGGAATAGGGACGTTCGTTTTACCCTTACCTTTACCCTTCGAAATAATAGCGGGAATCCTAATAGCCTCCGAATCGGATTCGAATTCTAACGCTTTACAACTCCTCTTACGCTACTATAGAAGGTTCTTCCTAACGGCGGAAAGTAGAGGTTATAAATTATTAATATAATTCGAAAGTATAGGCGACTTTCGGTTAATATTAATTACTAAAATATTATTAGTATAGCACTTCCTTCTAAAAGTAGCGATAGCGGCGGCGGTAATAACGGCCCTAAGGTTAGTTTTCTTTATAGTAATACGAAGTATAATAGGTTATAATAAATAAATATAAAAGTATAAGTACGTAGCGTAAATAGCTTCAATTTTGAATAGATTAATTAAATTGACTCGATTTACTAAATTTGCCAATATTGGGCACAACTAGCCAAATGATGGGGGTGCGATGCGGATTAGGCGTTTGGCGGTGGATACCCGGATCAGGCGTTTGGCGGTGGGAACAGCTGAAGTCAGTGTGAAGAGACACCCAGACACCACAACCCACGAGATGTGAGGTGAGGCTACAGTGGGCTGCACCTCGCTTCTTCTTGGATCTCCTCAGCGCAAAAGCATGCTGAAGAATGGATCCCATCATGTGCCAAGACAGCTCCAACCTGGACACCGACGGGCGGTCTAATCTGCTTTGGGGACCTCCGACATGGCTGCCAAGGCGTGGATATTAGTGTACCTGATTTGGCCTCCAAAGCGCAACCATACAGCCAACTTTCGGATCAAGACCACCGCGCTGTCAATGTGTCGACGGAACAGAATCCTCTTCTCTTCCAATTCTTTTTTCTTCGAGGTTGCCTGGAGTGGATTTCCCAAACTGAAAGATAAAAAGGGCTGACCGGATCTAGCGCGTTCCTCCGAAGTGGGATGAAGTGTGATACGTAGCAAAAGGTCCGGTCTTGGGTTGCATTTATCGGCTTCAAAACGGGTTCCTGGAAACAGCGAGCTTCCACTTTGCAACTTTCCCGTCCAAGTGGAAGTCAACACTCGATCGTCGATCTGGAAAAGAGAACACACCCACCAGGTCACCACATCCAGGACACCCACCAAGGACACGCGCTGGACAACAGCTAGAGAGCAACACTGGAGCCGACCAACCGAGGTTCCCTGTGGATACTGCAACATTGAGAAGCAGGAATCGACAATGGAAAATGCACATCCTGATATGGGGAATTTATCCAACTTTGACTCTTTCCCATCCTGCCCATCTTCACCCCATCCGCCAGCAATAAACCCCTCTTTGCTTGTCGACTATCGAAACGCTGTCCTGGATCGATGAAAAGACTTCCAGAAGGATCACGGATGATATGATATGATGCGCTCGCTAACCGCTAAAATTAACAACTACGTCATCGACAACCGGTCAGGGGGCAGGCTGGCAACAAATCCCTACAAAGTCATAATTCTTCATCAAAAGTGAGGATGAACAGACACAAGGACTCGAAAAGACCCGCTCTTCATGCTACCTCACTGGACCTCAACAACACCAAACTAACGACTTCCGATTCCGACAGCACGTGCCTTTCCCTCATCCCTAGCTGGTTCCTCGAAACCACCGCTGCAATGATCTGTTCGCTTACGAATCTACGGGACGGCGCTATCGAAAAACAAACTTCTGACAGAAACACAACGGTTCGCTTCATCGGTCGTTCGCCGTTTCGAAGCGGGTTCTTCAGAGCGGGTTCACTATATCTCTGACCAACAGGGCATGTCGCATCCATCTTGCTTCTCTAGCTTCATTCTCTGGGTTCCCTAGCTCTGTGGTGCACAACCTAACACGAGAGAGGGATCCGTAACACAACACAAGGCAGGGAAAAGCAGTTAAAGGTTGACCGACCGGATACCTCCTAAAGCCCGGGTAACGGTGATCCGGCACTACTCGAGCGAGTCTAAGTGCGACGATAAACCACGTGTACTCGAACTTCCCTTCTTCCAGGAATCCCGAGGACCACATAAAACTCCGATATCGAAGAGAAAACAAAGAATATTCACAAGCTCACAAGCTACCCCTTCGCTTGCCGAATCAGCCGCCGCTCGCCAGTGCTGTGTTGTCTTAACTCGTCTGAAACATATCCACTACTTTAAACTTGGGAAAAGCGGTCAGGTTATGCGCTTGAAAAAGGTCCTCCTTAGAAGTCGGCCGGCACTTGGGTCGTGCTTGGGAAAGCGCCTCGTGCCGGTGCCCGCGATACGCCTTCCATAACACTTCATTGTTCGCTGTAGGCTTCCATCACATTCAGATGTACCGACCTGACCGGGTAGCCTCACTCGAAGGCGTCTCAATTTCCATGCAAGCCACATTCTGCGGCAGAAATTGAGCCTAGGAGCTACAAACTGCACAATCACAACGCCACACATCTTCTTCACCCGATAGCAATACCGCCTCATTGTAACTTGGGGATAGCTACTTGTTGATACTTACCTACCCAGGTTGTTAGGTCATCTCCAGGCCGCGCGGTCTGGCCTAAGGTAGCTACTACTGTACTCGGCCTCAGCGGTCTCGCAGTCTCAGCTGTCGTACAACCGGAACTGTTAGCTGAAGTTCTGAGAGCACAACAGAAAATGCAAAAATGCGTGCAGGAGGGGAAAATGCGGCCCAGTGGCCTCTTGTTGAGATCATCGGTCGGTTAGACTAGTTGGTTCGTTCAATGCCGTCTTTGAGTTTGTTCCCGTTGATTCTTGACCACAAAGTTCAGCAGACATTAACAACGAGCCGCGCGGGCTGATCCTACCTACGTACGTACAACTCTTCTCAACGAGCCGCGCGCGATTGCGTCCACAGATCTAGGCTACCTCTTCTTTCTCGAGGCCTTTTTATACGGCCAAAACCAGGATAACGTACGTAGGGCCAATGCCCATACACACACACATGTGAGTTGTATGTGACGAACTAACGACACGGGCAGCACGATGCAGCTTGGAACCCGAGACATTCGGGAAGTAGAAATCAGATACTAACGATACGCTCAAAAAGGTGGGGAGCCTGGGGAGAAACGTACGATGGGGAATTGCTAAGAACCAAAAGATCTTCACTCGGGATCGGATTTACAAAGACCGTGAACCAGTGAGAATGCCGTTGGAGAAGAGGTTGGGATGTAACCCCCACGTCTATTAGTGAGAGCTATGGCGTGCGTGGTAAAGATGGCTTTCCGGTGTGCCAATACGTACATACCGGACTTGGACATTCCCGTGGATTTAATACGTTCTCTTTGTGAGGAGACAGGACTTACATGAGCCTTTCGGTGATAGCAGCATCTAATTGCTTCTCAGCTCACTCTTACTGCAGTGCTTCTTTCGAGGGAGCTGAATCTGTATGTCTACCCAACCAAAATCCTCTTTCCTTTGGTGAGATACGCGGCCGCTCACGGCTCAGGCTCACTGCGAGACGCGAGAGAAGAAAAGGTTGGTGAGACCAGTCCCAGGCTGTCAGCAACATGGCGTAGAACTTCAGCCAACCGCTACTTAGCCTATCAGTCCACGAAGGTGAAAACACAAGAAGAAAAAAGAAAATTCTTCCGAGGAAAATGGAACATGAGGTGAGACAAAGTTGGCTGTCACAGCATTCGGGATTTCGTACACTGGCACGAACTAGCACCACTGATGCACGAAGAGGGAGGACGGAGGGAGGTGCTGCTCTGGTGAATAAAGCGGTACAACTGGACTGAAGAAGAGATACAGGGACCCTAACCCTCATAGTGCAGCACAATCCCAACAACACCGGCAATCCAACTGAACCATCTGAGAACAAAACTGACACATAAAACAAAACACACACAACAACGGTTGTCATAACGAAAGGGGAGGTTGCAATTTCTTCTAAGTGCAGGCTGATGGAATGTAATATATAAGCCCATGCTTCCAACGGCCTTACAACAACATCTGGATATTCCCTCGTGGCGCAATTGGCTAGCGCGTCAGACTGTTAATCTGGAGGCTGTAAGTTCGATCCTTACCGAGGGAGATCACAATTCTCTTTTTGGGTTTTTTGCACTTTGCAACTTTGATGTTTCTATTCCTCGTATGAATGATGAATTTTTTCTTATTTGAAGGTTTATTCTGATGAGGGATGTCATGGTGTTGGGTGAAGGGACAGAAAGGCGTGACAGGTTCTTGGTATTGCTGGGCAAACACTCAATCCCGAGAGTTAATGTTTTGTCTATCAAAACCCCCATCGGCAAGCGACAAATGCTTTTGCCGTCACTTTCTTAATCTTGACACCATTTGAAAAATCACAACAACAGTGGGCCACCAAAACCTTTTTAGGATGATACCATGATGGCATGATCCTCGACACCTCCAGACCTGAAGACCCCAAAGACCCCTTGATGTCAACTCACCATCAGATCTACTCGAATAAGCCACTCATCATCCATCCACCCATCCTGTCCCCTCGTACGGAACAACCCGCTCCAAAACTCCCCCTCTCCCACCACACCTCACGGGAGCATGCTTACAACTACGCAGATCCGGAGAAAGTTCACGAGTCACAACAGCTTGCATCTCAGTCGCCTCTCGGTCGCGGGAAACTGCATGGAACTTCTGAAGAAAACATCTTATGCCCGATTTTCCGAACGCTTCCCCAACCAGTTGACGATCCTCGGACAGTCTCTTGTGTGGCATAGGAGGTAGCAGCAGCAGTGGCTTGACGAGAAATGCAATCGCCCTTCTTTTCAAACCGTTGAAAGTGGCTTCCCGATGGCAACGGTACTGGCATTGGCGGAGGCGGCAAAGGGCTAAAAGAGGGACTGGACGGGAGTGCCGAAGGGCGAAGCTCGAGGCTCGAGGCTCGAGGATCTACAACGGTTTCAGCATAGTAGACGGAGCACAAGAATGTGCGTTCCGGAGGTAGTATGGGTAGGGGCAGTTTTTATGTAAACGGAGCTCAATAGGTTGGCACGAGATGCAGAGGATTCGGGGTGGTTGAGACGGGAGGGTGAAGACCACATGATTTAAGCCAAAACTGACAACGCTGGGAGAAAACGATGGCAGAACATACGGCAGGGCTGGTGTTTTTGGGCAAATGTAAGGTTGTCTTGTCTCTACTGCTTCATATAACTGGCGCTCTGCTCGGTGTCAGATAAAGACAGAACCAGTGTGGTAGGATGAGGAAAGCATTAATGATATTCGCCGGAAGCTATACTCGAGAAAAGTTGTTTCGAACTAGAGCAGGACAAGACCAAAAATGGTGTCGCGCAACCATAGTGTGAATAACTTTTCCTCTAAGATGTCGGCTTGGTGTATTCCGAGTATTCCCAAGGTTTGAGATATGTGAATGTGATGCCAGAGTTTTGTAATGTTGTCGACTCGGCAGTCGGGGATGCGGTGTCTCTTTGCCATCTCAATCCGTCTTAGTTGGTGTTTCCCAAAGAGAACCTTAAATTCGGCATGCTTTTGTAACCAAAGCAGCTCGACTTGGGATGAGATGTCTGGAAATGTTTCTGGTTCTGGCAGTGACGTTGTGAAATGGAAACATTGAACCCCTGAACGACAGGCAGGGGAAAGCCAGCGCCCAGTGGACGAGTGGACAACCTTGACCCCACCCGCCCCACAAAATTTTGTCTTCAAGCTGCCTTATCGATAAGCGCCGTTCTGGAATTTCTTTGCTCGACCATCACGACGATTTGCAGGTGAAGGCGAGAACCCGCCCGCGAACAGTCCCCAGTCCACCTCAACACCACTCCATTTTCCATCACCACCTTGCGATACCTACCCAATCCACTCACTACCGTTGTCGCATAATCATACCGCCAAAATGCTCCGCCAAGTGTAGGTCACTCGATCATCACAATGGAACATACAGAATGATAGCTGACAGTCCTCCTCCCCTCGCAGCAAGCCGCGGACAGCCCGTTCCAAGAGGGCGCTCGAGAAGCGTGCCCCCAAGCTCAACGAGAACCCCAAGACCGCCCTCTTCCTTCGCGGCACCACCTGCAGCCAAGTCGTATGTCGCCTCCATATCCTCCTTTACACGATGGTGTATCTAACACAGTCCGCAGACCCAAGATGCCATGCAAGATCTCTACTCGCTGCGCCAAACCCACGCCAAGCGCTTCCACAAGAAGAACCCCGTCCACCCATTCGAGGACGCCAGCTCCCTGACCTTCTTCTCCGAGAAGAACGACACCTCGCTCATTCTCTTCGGCTCCAGCAGCAAGAAGCGCCCCCACACCATCACCTTCGCCCGCACCTTCGACTACAAGATGCTCGACATGCTCGAGTTCTACCTCGACCCCGAGACCTTCCGCAGCATCGCCCAGTTCAAGACCAAGAAGGTTCCCGTTGGCACCAAGCCCTTGATGGTGTTTGCCGGTACTGCTTTGTATGTATTCCATTTGTACCCAAACTTAGTGGGTGACATCAGCTAACAGAACGACAGCGAATCCCCCGTCGCCAACGCCTTCACCACCGCCAAATCCATGCTCATCGACTTCTTCCGCGGCGACCCCTCGGACAAGATCGACGTCGAGGGTCTGCAGTACTGCATCGTCGTTTCCGCCGACGAGCCCACTTCCTCCGCCGACCCCTCGGACCCCTCGACAAAACCCACCCTCCACCTGCGCGCCTACATGATCCGCACCAAGCGCTCCGGCCAGAAGCTTCCCAGAGTCGAAGTCGAAGAGCACGGTCCCCGCATGGACTTCCGCCTCGGCCGTATCCAGCTACCCGACGCGGACATGCTCAAGGAGGCGATGCGCAAGCCCAAGACCAACGAGGAGCGCACCAAGAAGAACATCAGCATGGACAGCATCGGTGACAAGATTGGTAGGATCCATGTGGGCAAGCTGGATCTGTCTGAGTTGCAGACGAGGAAGATGAAGGGTCTCAAGAGGAGCAGGGATGTGGTGGATGAGGACTTTGATGATGCCGATGCGCCGGTGGAGGGCGTCCAGGTTGTGAGTGACAGGGTCGTGGGGCCGAGGAAGAAGAGGGCGAGGGATGCTGTTGAGTTTTAGGTCGGGAGAGAGTAGGGGAGAGTAGGGGGTGAAGACAGGGGAGATGGAAAGGGAGGTGTAATCTTTTTCTCACAATTGTTGCGATCATCCACCAAGACACAAGGCGTTTTTGGGAGTTTAGTTGTTACTTTACTTATGTCATATATCATTTGCTGCTGCTGCTGCTGGGAAGATGAAATCAAAGTCAGATCAGATCAGATCATCAAGAGAAGAGAAGAGAAAAGCTGGAGTGCAGGTGATGATTGGATGGCGTTGTTCGTGAAGGTACCTTGCTAAAGCTGGTAGATAGGGCAGGATATTAGAGAGCTTGGAGACCTAAGGCTGATGTTTCTCCTACCTACCCAATGTTGGGACCACAGGACCGAGTTTACCTACCCAGGGGCTATAGAGATCATTGTCTTCTCAAATGCAACTATGAGTAAAACATTAGAGGTCGAGTACAATCGTCATACCTGTCATTAATGAGGTATAGAGCAAATGAATAGATAGCATCTGCGATTCCAAGATACTCCGTCTCTTTGGAAGAGTGGGTGTATCGTCACCACTGCCCACCATCTATCTATCTACCTTGTCCCCTTTTCCGGACATTCTCCTTTGCTTACCATGTCACATCATAAGCCCGAAACAAAGAAGACGACGTCATGAGATCATAACCACACTCAGTTATAGGAAAAACCCGGGCCGGAGTGATCAGAGTGAGTCTTCCTTTACACATCTACACGAGTCCACGAGCTATCAAATCACTCCTATCACTAAAAAAAAATAAAAAAAAGAATTGGAAGACAAAGAAGAACAGCACAAGCACAGTACGGAACCGATGTTTTTCAATAACCTTTTTTTTTTTTTTTTTTTTTTTCAGAATGGCCTGTTTGGTACGATCACTCGTCGGAATTAGAAAAACTGGATCAGGATACAATACTCGTTTCAGGTCTTGAGAAATCGACCGTGACTTTCCACCACTACCTAGTCAGCGGCGATTTTGGAGTAGTCCCTGACGAGTATTTCAGACATCAAGCTAGCTGGTCGCACCTTTCATTTCCAGCTGAAGTTGATGGTGGGTGTTCTCAAAATGGAGTGAGACACTATTTTTTCGGTAGTAAGATGACACACAGAAGTTTTAGGTCGAGAACGATTATATGTCGACCGAAAGGAGATGAAATGAATGCTAGTAGCATGAGAAATGGCAGAGCAGCTGTTCTGTGATGGCTTCCATGTCTGCTTGCCTTTAGAACTGTGAGTTGAGTCACTTGAGGAGTGAAGACGTGATGGGATGTCGTCCTCTCGAGACCTTCGGAGCCAAAGACCTTACAGAAGCCCGAGGTTACAGAATTGGTGAACAGAACTGAACTAGTTGATATGAAGTCTCATTCCCGACTCCTGAGCTAAGATTATATATATAACCACTGCGGCAGGGTAGATACCCAGACTGCCAGATCACCAGTAGAGCACAGTAGAGTTCCACGTCTGACTTGACAGATCCCAGATCCAATTCGATATCCTCTCCAAACCAAGAAAGTCATCCAAAGTTTCATATAATTCTCCAATCCATCTCTCTTCACAAGGGTATCATCCAACTTCCGACTTCCAACTTCCAAAAGTCTCCCCACCACCCCAACCCCGGGTTAAATCACCCCCTTTTTTCAGATCCCCCTTTCTATGTCTCGTCGTCCCCTTTATATAGTATAGTAAAGAATTCTCCTCAACGCCTCTGCTATGGTAAAAATGATGATGATGTTGTGATGATATGTTGTTTCCAATCTTTCGCGCCCAGTCTGTCGCGTGTATATGTCAAGGTCGTGCTTGAGTCTTTCTTCCATCCTGGTAGTGCCCGACTTGTCAGCGGTGTTGAAGTGGCTGACATCGGTAAGTTTCTCGGGTTGGATGGGGGAGCCACGTAGGTACTTCCCTCCCCATCCTCGGCATACCGTTCCGCCATATTTGATAGGCGCGGGATTTGACGACTGCGTCCGACGACGCCCGCCTACCTCCCGGTGCGTGACCCCACTAGATATCGGCCAGTGTCCCACTCCGATCGTATTCGTATTCCTGGAAGCCCATTTAAAGGGACCACCTACCAGCGGTGGTCCCTAGGGGTATGACTCTCGCGTTCTCGGTTTCTCAGCCCCTCGCTTGGGTCTTCATATCCCTTCCTTCTGTTGTATCACACTCTTATCGATGGCTGCTCACTCAGGAACAACAGGAATACTTTTCGTCGGGTTCGTCATCTGGCTCAGCAACTCGATATGCCGATAATAATTATGTCCACCCTGACTCTCCAGCGCCTGTTCTTCCGCATACCAATCGGCGCCCCACACCTCGGGTGGTACCGTTGAGCTGCCGTCCGGTGTCTCATACAACGCGATCCGCATCGCCCATTCCAGGTGCGGCCACCATTTGCTGTAGGCCTCAGGCCCGAAGAAATCGCTGTTGAAAAGGGATACCACGCCCAAGACCTCCCGCCGAGCCATGCCGTGGAGCCACCATATTGAGTCGAGGGACTTTAGGAGGGCGAAGAAACATGCGAGAATGGCGAGAGCCCGCGGGCGGCGCTCTTCTAGCATTTCAATGTAACGCTTGGATACAGTTGCTGGGAACGCGAGTGGCGCTCCTTTATGCGGGATTTTATGCGCCCAGTTGAGCACGGCAACGGCGTGCTGGTATGCCTGGCGACTGCTGGTTACCATTTCTGGGGAGGCAGGTGCTCGGCGCTGTTGGAAGGGTTGCCCGGGTGAATCAGGGTGTAATGGTGCTGGTTCTGAGGGGTTGGCCATTTCTTCCAATTCCTCATCCAGCCCATCTAGAAGATGACCGAAGAAAGTTTGGCGGTTGGGCCCAAAGTCGAGTTGCAAGACGGCTTGGGAGTTGATCACTTCTGTTACTACGGGACTGCTCCGTAGCCATTGCCAGGAGGCGGCGGTCACGGCTTTGACGCCCTGGAAGGAGTGGAACCACGAGAAGGGGATAGAGTAGCACCCAGCTGCTGTGTATCGGCCCTGCTTGTTGAAATCCTCTGGATGGTTCCCGGTTGCTTGAGCAAGGCTCAGTTCGTCTTTCATGAAAACACGGGTGGCTGTTGATTGGAAGGCGATGAGGGAGGCGGTTAGGAAGAGGGATTCGGCATTGGAGCTGTCGATGCCCTTGGTAAGTGTTGCGCTGTATTCGGCTAGGGAGGCCGCCATGTATGCGTGCGAGGCGCGGACTAGGTCCTTGTCGTTGGGTGATTGACTTCGCAGATGAAGGGCGGCGACGGCCAGGATGGCATCTGTGAGGTGTTGAGAACCCGAAAAGGCCATGCCTGGCACGGTAATCTTCCATATGTGCTCCGTCGTGGGGGCGGTGAAGGTAAATGTCTTGCACGTCATGGCGGTGTACTGATGCATCAATCTCAGCTCGAGCATTCGGTGGGCGGCCGGAGTGGTTGTCGAGAGAGCTTGGGAGGGTGGTGAGCGGCATAGGGGCGGTGCTCGTTGGAGGCGCGAAGCTGACGCATTCAATACGGACTCGGCGCCGGGGGAGTACCCGGGGGAGTACGCGGGAGTATAGGGGGTTCCGGCGGTTGATGGACTGGATGCTGAAGCAGCTTGGGCAGCTTGAAGCTCGGCGATGATTTCGGGATGTTCGAAGTCGCAAGGGACGCCGTGCTTGACGCAGTTGCCGCATCGAGGATGCACCTCATCGCACTGGAGGTGGAAGGGTCAGGTAAGGTATGTGTTGTTCTGTTCTGTGATACATACCTTGATCTTCCTCGACTTGCAGCGGCGGCAACCCGCCCTTGACTTTTTGTGGGAACGACGCGGAGGCATCTTGATGTTTTGGTGGTTGTCTGATGTAGCTACTGGGCAAGGTAGGTATCGATATGTTCTTGTGTTACGGCCTTCGGTGGCGGCTTATATATTACCGGGGTTCCATAATCCGGGGCCGGGAAGCTGGATTACAATCGCCGGGCTGAAATTGGCTGAACTGGCAGAGGGACGACGGTGAAGCTGACGAGAGAATGAAGAGACAAGACTGGACTTTGGGAGGATGTTGTTGTAGGGATTTGAAGTAACGACTGACGGTGACGACGCATAAGTCTCCGTCAATTCCCCCGTCGCTACCCCGGTTCGTCCAGAGCTCTAGTTGGGCCAATCCAGTGACGCCATTCGCTGAACCGGATCCGAGTGGGGCCGTTCCTTGTGGAGCGCAGGGAGGAACGACGATCATTTGTCGAAAAAGCACGGGGAAGGGGGAAAGCCCAATGGGCATGCCTGCCGCTTGTAGGGCCAAGAGGCCTACGGAATGTGCCTCCAGGCGGTCCGGCAGTGATGACAGCTCATAGGCGACAGTGACAACTTCACACAATGCAGTCCTGGCAGGCAACGGCGGCGACAATCCTTCACCATCACCGGCAACAACAAGCGAGAAGACACGACCAAGGTGAGACTCTGTCAGACTCGAGAACATCAACAACCACTGGCTCATGCGCCGCCACCCGTCTCAGACCAACTCGTAAAGGGCAAGCGGCTCGCGTGCCAGAGGTGGGAACTTGCGGACTGCATCCGGTTCAATCCCGTCGAGTCCCAGGCAAGCCAGGTGCTCATCCAATGCTGACTGCTGGGTGGGGGCCAAGAACCTGGGGAAATGTGCAAAGAGCCGGAATGTCAAGAGGATCGACACATGTCCGGCTGCTGTGAGCCTGTGAATAGCGTCAATTATTGATATCCATTGTTTCCACTGGCACTTTGTATTTATCAGGAGTAATCGGGGTCGACCAGCTTCCCGGGACTCTCCACCCATGACCGTCCTTTAACCTTTTAACGGGCAGTGACAGCTAGAGGGTCCGGGAATAGGGGGGCTTGAATGCTTGATTCCCCTTGATAAGAATCGTATCTTGGGTGAGATTGCCGAAAAAGCAACGAGATATCTCTTGGTGGAGGCTTTGTTCCGTGGACATCAAAAGTTCCGAGGCTGTCTGAAGGTGTTTCTTTTCCGAGTGTGATGACGCACGGGTTGACCTCCTGCAATTATGCCAAAATAGAAGCATCGGATGAGACACACGTGCTGTCCCTAGCTGTGCCTCTGTGAGGTTATAATGGAGCCTCTTGGCCTCTCAGAGGGTGTGAAAAGTGTCTCACAAACATGTTCCGATTTCCATTGTGAGGAGTTGTTGCGATAGGCTCCTCAAATGTCAGTGGATCCCTCCACCATTTGGCTAAAAGGGTAGTATTGAGGGTGTGAGAATCAGGAACATTTCTTCTTGGCCGACGAGATATCATTCACAAGATGAGATACAAATATTGACTCGACAATCCCCTCGCCCTGTTTCTCGACAGCTACAGGAAGCCGACAGGAATGCAGATTGCAGATCGTGGGAATCGCCCATGATCCCATCCCTGCCCCCTTTCCCACCTGCCCACCACCCTTACCGGCGGGGCTTACATCCGAACAAGATGACGGATGATCTGATCTGACCTTTTTACCCCACGTCCACGCTGCCGGGTCCTGTTCAACGGGTCAACGGTCGCGAGAAATCCTCGTGGATGATGGAGTGATCTGCCAACATGGCGACCATAACGTTGGATATGACTTCAACTCGGGACGCAAGACTACTACCAGGCATCGCATTGATGTTCAGAGCCGAGACGGGAGAGGTTGACATCGGGATTCTGACAGAACCTTCCGAGGATCTCTCCCGACAACAGAGACATATGTCAGCAACGTCACACCTCGGACTCGTTTGTCATCACTTGCCGCGCTCTGCGATGACATGGTCGCAACAGTGTTTTATGTCTTTATTGATTTTGCGCCAGGCATATTCAATGACATTTCAAGCCGTTGCAACTGCAAGTTGCGATAGACTTTGCGCCAAGAAATATTGAACTTTAAAACACATCGACATCGGATAAAAGTCTTCCATCATCGGATCAAAGTCCATGGTATTACAAATTACACAACAGTACCGATTCGTGTCACACGCCATGCATCCATTGTCCTACCAATGCCTATGGCTTCCAATGGCTCTTTGTTGTTTTCCGCACTGCCATGTGCACCCCGAAAAAGAGATCACGGTGGACTTTCGGTCAAGATCTTCTAACCAGCCAGAAGCCGACAATACAACCAGATAAGGTAACAGAAATAGGCTTAGGACGAGGTTGAGACGCGCCCTTTACCTAAACCATGAAAGCGCATCTGGTTGTTACCGCTCGGAAAAGGCATTCCGCGCGGCCAGTATCGGTTTGACGAGTATTAGTTGATTATTCGACAGTGTGTGGTTACCGATGCTTGCTGATGGTCGTCGATGGTGCCAGTGGTGCTGATGATTACCCAATCCTGCTGAGCAATCACGACAACACTTTTGTCAGAGTCATTCAGGGCATTGACCGCTTCGTCCGTCCATGTCGAAAGTGGAAGGACGATTGTCGATATAAAAGAGAAAGTGTCAGCATCACAGTCACAGCTTCCACTTCCATTGTAGTTCAAGTGTTGAGTCCTATAACAGAAAGAGCCAAGCCTCTCCCTCTTAAAGCAACAGTGTGTGGGTGGATCCGCGGCAAAAACTCAAATTGCGCCATCGCCAAAGTCTATCGCACAATTGTGCCGGCCCGCAAAAAAAAGGCACAATCCATAAGAAGTCCTCCATTCTCTCCATCTCCAGCCCCGAAACCGCAACCACCACGCCGACCCTCGACCGACCGATCACCAATTGGCGCCATCTCCGTCACATCTCCGCAAACTACCGACACCAGCTACGCAGCTAGAGGTTACTAGACGCCCTACCCGCGCAAACGGACCCTCTCACGCCCTACGGAATCGCGCCAATTGAGCAAGATCGCCAAATCAAACCCGAGATCAAAATGACTGCCTCCAGCGACCACCCCATCACCACTCCCCCCCGCGCTCCCACGCCCGTCCATGGCTTCGGTACGCTTGCCGTCCATGCGGGATCCCCGCACGACCCCGCCACCGGCGCCGTGATCGAGGCCATCTCGCTCTCCACCACCTTCGCCCAGACGGCCGTTGGTGTGCCCATCGGCGAGTTCGAGTACTCCCGCAGCAGCAACCCCAACCGCGCCAACTTTGAGAAGATGGTTGCTGCTCTCGAGCACGCCAAGTACGCCCTCGCCTACTCGTCCGGCAGTGCCACCACCGCCAACATCCTCCAGTCGCTGGCCGCCGGCTCCCACGTCATCTCCGTCTCTGACGTCTACGGCGGCACCCACCGTTACTTCACCCAGGTCGCCAAGGCCCACGGTGTCAAGGTCACCTTCACTCCCGAGATCGAGGTTGACATCCGCGACCACATCACCGATGCCACCAAGCTCGTGTGGATCGAGACCCCCAGCAACCCGACCCTGCGCCTTGTGGATATCCGCGCGGTTGCTACTGCCGCCCATGAGCGTGGCATCCTGGTCGTGGTTGACAACACCTTCTTGAGCCCCTACGTCCAGAACCCGCTCGACCACGGTGCGGATATCGTCGTCCACAGTGTGACCAAGTACATCAACGGCCACTCGGACGTTGTCATGGGTGTTGCCGCCTTCAACAGCGACGAGCTCTTTGCCCGCCTCTCCTTCCTCCAGAACGCCATCGGCGCCGTCCCCTCCGCCTTCGACTCGTGGCTCGCCCACCGTGGAGCCAAGACTCTCCACCTCCGCGCCCGTGAAGCCAGCACCAACGCGACCGCCATCGCCCACGCCCTCGAGGCTTCTCCTCTCGTCATCTCGGTCAACTACCCCGGCCTTGACTCGCACCCTCAGCGCGCCATTGCTCTCAAGCAGCACCGCAACGGCATGGGCGGTGGCATGTTGAGCTTCCGTATCCAGGGCGGCCACGCTGCTGCTGAGAAGTTCTGCCAGTACACCAAGATCTTCACTCTTGCCGAGTCTCTCGGTGGTGTTGAGTCCCTCTGCGAGGTTCCTAGCTCCATGACCCACGCTGGTATCCCCAAGGCCCAGCGCGAGGCCGTCGGTGTCTTCGATGACCTTGTCCGCATCTCGTGCGGTGTTGAGGATGCTGAGGACCTCAAGGCCGATGTCCTCCAGGCTCTGGAGCGCGCTGTTGCGGATGCTGCTAACGGTGTCTCTAACGGTGTCAACGGCACTCACTAAGTGGTTGTCTAAGGGTAACAAAAATGGGCGTACGAAAAAGCATTCAGCGGGTTTCACTACTATAGACGGGGTTCAGGCGTTATTTTTATCATCGTCTCTCTTATGGGCATGATCATATCCTGGGGTTTTTTGGTTTCTAAGATACTAAAGGAGGCTTTTGATGATCAAGGGTATATATACCTCATGGTTGTTGTTGGGGTGGATTTTACCGCAAACGTGGAAAGCGTCGGGGTTCACTTTTATAAACATGGTCATATAGAGGATACCAAAGCGTTTCTTGTTTATCATTCACATTACTTCTGTGCCATTTCTTTTCCTTGAGCTGTTCTCGTGAAGGACGTGAAGTTTACCTACTATGACGATGCAATCCTTCATGGACAGAACTGGTATTTGGGAGCATCAAACAAAGACATGGCTGTTGTACTAACAACTTGTTTTAGGCCAACACACGAACAACCACATAACCTAACCTCGATGGCCAGTATCTCAACTCACGGTCACCGTCGGCCTTGTCTCTTACGACAGGCCCAACGGAAGGTTCATCAATTGATAACAGCAACATCACTGACTGGTTCCTCACTCTCACCGATACTGTTCGCCAACACGCATGGTGCTCGACAGACAACAGACGGGAAGAGACAGCAGGATCCAAGCGGTGTGTGAAACTCGAGACGAACCCGTCCGAATCAGGAAAGAGCAGGAACCCGTGTAAGTTAAGGCATCCCAACTTTCTATTGGTAGGCGGGCAAAAGTGCCTGGATCGTTGCAAGTTGCGGTGCGGAAAGTGAAAGTTGGGCTTGGTCGGCTGTCGGGCGGCTATCGGTCCCTTCCCTGAGGTTGACCGTCAAGACCGACGAATGCATTCAGAACAACATCGTCGACTGGGAAGGAGTCTTCAAACCACAAAACTTCACAAAACAAGTCTATACCACGTTCCAAGCAGTTTGCGACTTACTTTTCGCTGATGTCGGCGTCATATATGTTCTTCGAGGACATCAATATTCGTCCTTCCGGGGACAAGTGGACCCCTTCCGACTCCGGAACACGGGAGACCCGCACCGAGTACCGTTTACCGCGACAGTGGAGAAGGCCGATATCCGACCCACTTTTGCCGGTAGCAGTGGAACCCGACGCACACAGTTAAGCGCGGTCTGGGGCGGGAGTCGGTGCCGGCCCACTTGGAACATCGAACCTCCATCGAAGCGGTCGATCGAAGCAACCAAAGGGATCAGCGACCCGTTCCGCTGCGTTCCCGTACATACCCAACACGACGCTAATGAAGTCATTCCACAGGCACGTGGACGTTGAGGTAGGGGACTTTGGACTTTGGGGCGGTTGGGTTCTGGATTCTGTCTGGATTCAGGGCCGTTGGATGCTACACCGATTCCATCCGATGTGATGTGTGCAGCTTGACAAGCCGCCCGGTCTTCTTTCTCCGTCATGGAAGACGGAAACAATCAGAAACCGGATAGGGGGGGCTAAGAGATGTGAGAACCGGGTGCGAATCAAGTGCTTCCCACCGGTTGCGTGTCTTCGAAGATTAAAGCGTGACATGACCTGATATTGACAGCTTCCCAGACTCTGATACCGAACCGGCCTACCCACCTATACTAGATACCAGATACTCCTCTTTATCTCCTTGATATCGATCTTGATTGTCGAACAAATAGATAGATATCCAGACGTATCAACAGCTGATAGGTGTGGTGGTGATAAGATACACTGCCTCCTATCTGTTGTTCCAGTCAATACCTATCAGGGAGCCCCGGTGAAAATCTCAAACACGACTACGGGTGTCGGTCAAACCGTGCCCTACGGCTCCCCAGGCTCCCCTACGGGATGCTGTTCATCCATGTCCCGGCCCGTTTGGTAAGGTAAGGAGTTTGCCACCACCCGTCCCGCTCGCTGTCCAGTCAACACGCTTTTCCGGGACGGGCAACAACAAGGGGGATTCGGAACTTGACAGGACAAGGAAATCTCTTGTCTGGTCTTGTCTTGTCTTGTCTTGTCGGTCGGGGATTATGAAGGGAGGAGAAGCGGTGAAATCTTGAATTATCCTGGATGATGGCTGGAAGTGTTTGTTTGTCGGTCTGGTGTCGAGTGATACCATGGTTTTGTTATATCTTCTTCGACTCTGTTCTTTGTTGGTTTTGGTTCTCCCTCGTTCCTTGCTGGTATATCACATTAGTTCGCATGTGTATTATCCATCGTCTGGTTATAGAAAGTACTCTACTCTACTCGACTGGACTCGACTGGACTGCATTCGACACAAGGGAGTCCTTTCTTGATCTCTCTAGTTTGGTGTTCGTCTCATCTCTACTTTTATTCATTCTCTCTGCCCAACGTCAACAGAGAAGTAGTTCGAGTGCCTACCTACCATGACAACACCACCATCACCACCAAAGACCGAACAGGTCGACTCGAGTGATTCGAGCACTCATACCCTTACTCAGTTCCGGTGTCCGAAAAATTCATGTCATCAACCGAGCAAATCATCATCACAGCAGTCCTTTGCTTCTAGGACATGGGCATACCTGAATGAGGATGTCGTGCCTTCAACCTTTGCTGAGATTCAGCTGGTGCTGTTGACGTTTTGTATTGGGTTACAAGGTTCGTTTTCCTTTCTTTCCCTCTTGTCGTCTCACGTCTCTTCCTTTCCAAACTTTCTTACACCAACACCACCTCCCTTCGGTTCATCACCCCTTTTCCCTCTTCTTTCCTCCCAAACCAGCCAGCTAACCCTCTCCTCCACCACAAAAAACAGACGCAGTCTCCTTCCCCGACTTCCACTGCTTCGCCTCCAACCAAACCGGCAACACCGTCTTCCTCCTCCTCGCCGCCGCCCTCCCCGAATTCAACCCCTCCATGTTCATCACCGCCAACATCGGCACCTCCCTCGGCTTCTTTCTAGGGTCCGCCTACCTCACCGGCCAATTGGGGCACCTAATCGGTCCTCGCCGGCGTCTCTGGCTTTTAGTCACAAACACCATCCAAACCTGTCTCGTCTTCATCGCCGCCGCTATCCAATTCAGTTCGCACCACACCAACACCCCCGGCAAACTCCTTTTCGAGTCGGGCAGCATCGATACAATGGAAGCCGTCACGGGAACGAGAACCCTAGTCTGTATTGCTTTGCTTGCGAGTGCCGCGGGGAGTCAAGTGGTTCTGTCGAGGAGTCTGAACATGACGGAGATTACTACCGCTATGGCGACGGCGGCGTGGGTGGATTTGGTTATTGATAAGCGGTTGTTTAGCATGAGGCCACTGAAGGAAAATAGGGGGAGGAATAGGAGGGTTGCGTTTTTGGTTAGTCTTGCGGTGGGCAGTTTGGTGGGAGCGTATATTTATCGGTGGGTGGGGAGCGCGGTGGCTGTTACGGTGTCGGGGGGTGGGAAGGCGGTGGTGGGGGGGATGTTTTTGTTTTCGAGGGGGGAGGGGAGGGAGAGGGTGGGGGATGTTGAGGGTGGGAAGCTTGGGGGTGGGAAGCTTGGGGGGGGTGGTGAGAAGGGGCAGGGTAAGGGGGGTGTGAATGGAGATGAGACGGAGGGGAGTGGGAGTGGAAGTGATTCGGAGGCTGAGATGGGAATGGCGAATGGAAGGGTGGATGGAAATGTGTAGGGGGGTGAAGATGTTTGTGTGAATTGTTTTTGACTTGCATTGTTAGCGAGCATATATGGATGAGCGCATGGAGCCTGGGCGTTACTGATGAATAATTCAACTTGGGGTGTTTCGAGTCATCATTTCCTGGATTGGCAAGCTTTGTCCGTCCTGTATTGCATTATTTTTTCTGGTTCTGATCGAACTGAACCTACAAGTAGAAGGTAAGGAGAAGGCCTGTGAGCAATGAGATAGTCGACGGGAGGGAGTGAGGACGGGAGAGGGGAACCGAAGGAAACTGCAAATCAAGGAGCAGTGATGGCCGACCGCGCCTTCCTTTTTTTTTTTTTTTTTTTGAGATCATGTGAAGGGCTCGTGGTAAGATGGGAAGGAAAGAAGGGAAAATGTGGATATGGTCCCGTCGAACGTACCTACTGTAGAGATAGTTACTTCCATGTCGGGTCAGGAGCTAATCTGGGGTGGAAATTGCCATCCCGCCAGTGGCTCTTCATTCCCTCTTCAGTTCTCATCTTCTTTCATACAGATGCCCTCGACACTCTGCGTTCTCCCTCGAGTACTCATTTTGAGCGCGAGATTGATGCCCCAAACAGTATTTCCAGTTCTCTGACTACAGAAATATGGCACTTCAGTTCACTACCAACGGTAACGAGACGTAGGCGCTCCATCGACTCCCGTCTTGTCAGCCACCGATGCCGTCTATCAGTCATCTTGGGAGATAGTGAACATGCTTTGACATGTGGTTACTTGATCCCAGATGCGTCCGAGGCAAGACGGAAGATGTGCGTGGGAGTGTCGCAAGGGCTCGCTCCGGATGGATGTGTCATCATCAACCTATCTCACACTCCATCAGCAAAGCCGCGGAGGTGTGTCAGCCAAAGACCCGAGCAAGAAATTGATGAGCTGATATGGCCAAACCATCTCTTCACTTACTCCTCAAATCGATAGACTTCATCCACAGCCGGCGACGATGGAACCCCTTGATCCATTCCACCTCGATTTTCATCTTTCACGAATCCCCTGTCTCTCGGACATTTTCCATCAGTACTACCACCATGACAACGCCGGCCAGTACACCCTTCTCATTCACCTGAATCTGCTCCTCTGACTAACGAACCCAATGCTCTCGATAGATGGAAATATCCCGAGAAAAGATAGGCACACAGTTTCTATAAGTGCCCAGGGAGACCCAGGCCAAAGGTCCTCTTCTTTTCCCTCATCATCCCGAACATTCGATTACGACCGCGCCTACTATCACTGCCTTAAAACGAGCACCAAAGCTTTCAAAACGACAACCAGCCCACATCTACCAAGATGTACCGCCGCCACACCGACAACGGAGAGGGCAGCAGCCGCCGGGAGAACCCCCCTCGGCGCCCTCCCCGCATCACCGTCGTCATCCGAGACGAACCAGTCGACGGTCCTCCTCCACACATCGAGAGGGAAGAGAGGGAGCCACGGGTGCCTCCTCTCCGATTCCCTCCCCCGATGGTTAGACGGGACCCGCCCCCGAGACCCCTTCCGCCAGTTCCCCCTCCAAGAAGGGAAGGACTCTGGGCCCGCGCCCAAGAGCTTCTCGGCCTCAACCGCCACTTCCTCGATCGCATCGACCGTGAGATCGCTCTAGACCGGTTGGAGGCCCGTCAAGCCGAGCGTCGAGCCCAGCGTGCTCGACAGCACAGGCAGGAGGAGGAGGTTCGACAGGAGAGGCACGAGCAGGAGAGGAGGCAGGAGGGGGAGGCCGAGAGGAGGCGGGAGGAGCACCTAAGACAGGTGGCTAGGAGAGGTATGAATCCAACCTTGAAACTCATAAACGGATGTGAAGCTAACTGCTAGACTATACAGCCGAACGAAACCGCCAGCATGGCGGTAACGTACCAGCCGCCAGGGCCAATCCCGTCGAAGCGCGCCCAGCGCCCGTCAACAGACCTCCAGGTCCCCAGGTACCGGCACCAGTACCGGCAGCGCCAGTCACCACAGTCACCACAGTCAACGCCGCCACGGCACCGGTCCCGGACCCCAACACCGACGACGGCGAGCTCGTCCCCTGTGCGGTTTGCATGGGGGAGTTCCCACGCTCCCGGGTCCTCACGACCTCCTGCGCCCCAGATCCGCACCACTACTGCGGCCAATGCCTCCAGTCGTTTTTCAGAAACGCCATGGACGGCAACGTCTGGCGCAACGCCGACACCTTCCCCCCTACTTGCTGCGGCAACCGCTTCTACATTCACGCCAACGAGCCTGGCAACGAGAACCCTTCTCGGGAAGTCCGAGCGCGCAACGAGCGCTTCCACCGGCTGCTCGGTGTCGAGATGATCAGGCAGTACTTTGCTCGTACTGAGCAGGTACGCATGGAAAGGGAGCACACGGGCACGCGGTGCTCGAACGTGGACTGTGGCTGGCTGGTCCCTGAGCGTTTCACGGGCGTCGAAGGTCGCAGAGAGACCGAGGTCGTCTGCCACCACTGTCGACAGGTGACCTGCACCATCTGTGAGGGCAGGGCGCACCGTGCCAGGTACCAAGAACGTTGTCCTGGTCCCAGAAGAAGGACAGAGGATCAGCAGCAGGCGGAGGAGCAGGCCGATCGACAGTTCAGACAGTTGAGGCGGGAGGAGGCCTGGAGGACCTGTCCGACCTGTGACTGGACCGTCGAGAGAGACGGTGGCTGTAATTTGGTGATGTGAGAACCCCTTCTTGTTTGAAAATTAGAGAAAGAAGTTACTGACAGTCTTACAGGTGTATCAGGTGCAATACATACTTCTGCTACCACTGCCTATTAATTTACCCGAACGGGCATGATGATGGGCCACTGTGCGCCTGCCCCATCTTTGATCTTCACGAGCCAGAGAGGCGGATCCGGGAGAGACAGGCAGCTGGTATTCCGGACCATGTGCCTGAAGGCGAGGAAGATGACTTCTTCCAGGGCGGTGATCACCAGCGCCACCAGGGCCAGCACCACCACGACCAGGACCACCACCGCCTTCACCACCGTTACCACCACCGTCATCACCACCACCGCCATGACGCCCACATCCTCGACCACTTCCCCGAGGATGATGACTTCTTCCATGGCGGCGACCACCGCGACCACCGCGACGTCCTCGACCACGTCCCCGAGGAGCTCCTCACCCGCCCCATTGAGTGGGACAGCGACGACGACATCGACCCTGATGATCTTCGGTTCATCCTCGATGCTTTGACCAGAGGTAGGATGCCTTGGTAGGTTGTCCTCGACCTGGTCATCGACAGGTTCTCCTAGGAGATAGAGGGGAGGAAGGGAAGGAGTGGAAAGGAAAGAAGAGGTTCATTCACTGGGAACCATCAACTGTCACCCATTCATCAAGGACGCTTGCCACCACCAGATACCCCTGAGAGGGAAAACAACATATCCGATCCGCCCTATCACTCCCCGGTTGTGGTTCTACATGGGACTACTCGGACCCATCATGTACCTAGCCCCAAAGTAACGGGGCAACATGACCGAGTAGGTAGAACCGGAGCAACTGGGGAGAAAGAAGAGGGAAGCAAACCGGATCGGAACCAAATGATAAAGGAGCCTAGGCAAGCGTTGGATGGGTGGGAGTTGGGGAGGGAAACCACAGGACAGGTTGGGATATCTTGATAAAATTCATGGCTGATCGATGGAATGGTTCTTGGATTTGGCCGATGGAATGGTTCTTGGATCTGGCAGATGGAATTCGGAGTTGGACAGATGGATTGGATAGTTGGAATACCCAGGGCTAGCATAGCGTTGCTTTGAAGTTAATGGATGGTCTGCTGTTGATGATAATAATGTCTTCTTTCGTGCTGCTCAGTGCTGTTGGTTGAGTGTTGGTCGAGTGATGATTGAGTGATGATCGAGTGATGATGTTGCGTCCAATGCTGAGTCCAATCCTCGTGATGATCACTACCACAACTTTCCACCGTCAAGCGTCCACATAGGCTCCCTCCCATCTGGTTCCGATCCGGAGTGCTTCACTTTTCTGTCTTTCTGATAAGTTAGCTGAGTTCTGATAACTGGGTGATGTTGCTCATCAGGGAAAAGGAAAAGGAAAGTGAAAGGGAGGAGGAAGGAGGATTTATACCTGAGAAAGGTTTTGCGCACAACACGTCTGTAACCTCACCACCGGCTACCAACTGCCAAATCAGCATCACGTCGCACAGGGGTAGTCTCACAAAAGGCAAACTGCGTTGCTGTTTGGTAGTACCCGACCTCACAACTCGGCTGTGGGATTAAGGTACAGAAAAAAAAACCGAGAAGACAAATGAGAGAAATATGAACTTTGGGTCCTTTCGTTCTCAAAACTTAACAAGCCGTGGACTTCCAAACCGTGGACGCTGAGCACTATAATCATAAATTAGCAAAGGAAGCTCTTAACCAATGAACTTTATTATATATCCAAAAACGCTCTAAACGCCGCCATGCTTCTCTACGCTGTCTATGTAGATAAGTAGTATGTATGTTCGTAGATCAGAGATCTTCCACCCTTGAAGACTCCCCCTGCTCTCATCGTTCGGCCTGTGGTTCCTCTTTCCTCTCCTCTTAAAATACACAAACCTGTGTTCGCTAAGCCTCCGTCTCCGGTGAGGCTAGTCTTTCTAGGTATATATATGCGCTCTTCTCTTGGTAATAATTTGAATTCGCAGACACAACGTGGTGGTGACAAAAATCGGGGGATGAAATTGACTTGACTATCGATCGCGACCCAGCCGTTCCTCGTCATCGCGCGTCAATTCGTACGCCGGCCGGAACTTTTTCTTGCCCCCTTCGGCGTCGTCGAGTGCCAATGCCGGGTTGGGCCGCGTGTCTTTTGTCCCGCCGAGGGAGGAGAAGCCTTGGGAGTAGAGGGAGCAGAAGGGGATGTCGAGTTGGCGGATAAACTGTTTTTTTTTGTAAGAAACACAGTGTTAGCAACTGAAAAAGAAAGTGATCCCGGCTTGGCAATACTTCGTCTGATGTGACGTTTGTGGCGTTCCCGTAGTCTGGGTATTTGGGTATTTTGTATGCAGAAGAGACAAAAAAAAAAAAAAAACTCACAGTCCATATCTCAACATAATGCCAATCCAGCACGGGATTTATCCGCATAAATTGCGGCCACCCTTTATCCGTCGGCGTGAAAGATGTCAAAAACTCGCTGTGCGGATCGGTCCGCCGCGTGCCCATGAACACCGCTTTCACGTGGGGCTTCTCGTCCAGATAACAATCGAGCGCCTGGCGCATGGGCAGCGCGTATCGTGCTAGGTCGAGGTGGTACTCTTCTGTGGTGGTGGCGACGAAGTCCTCGACTTCTTGGAACGGGTCTGGCGGGGCGATGTAGATGCATTGGAGATGGGGGAGGGTTTGTTTTGTTGAGAAGGTGGAGGAGGTGGATGAGGAGGTAGACGGCGGTTGGACTGAGGCGGGCCAGCAGGCGAGGATGAGGATTAGAAGGACGAGACAGTCTTTGCCGCCGTTGTAGGAGAGGGAGGTTTCTTCGGGTCTGTTTGTTGGTAGTGTGATCATGTTAGCCAGCTGCGAGCATGATAGGATGAAAGGGCCAACGTTACCTATACCGACGCAAGGCTTCCTCTATCACCTCCATAGCATCGCGAGCCCGTCGTTGAGTACCCTGTACCGTCTCATCGTTGGAGTGAAGAGCCAGGAAGGCAAGTAGCTTTGCGCGCAAAGCGGCGCATACCTCGGCAAGGCTGCGGGGTTGGCTGACGATCTTGGAGACCGAGGCGGTAGTCATGTCTGTAGTTGTAGTTGTCTCTGTCGTAGTTGTCTTCGTGCCAGTGGTCTCTGAAGTGGGAAAGGGCGCAGTTGAACTAAAGGTGGTAGACGAAGCTGAAGAGACACCGTTGCTGATGCGCAAGTCTTGGGGAGAGGGCGAGTCCTGTGTCATCTTGGAAGTCTATGCGCGGGAATTGGAACGAATTTAAGCTGTTGGTATAGCTTTCTGGAGTAGTAGTAGTGATAGTCGCAAAGGGGAAGAAACTCGGATCCAGGCGTAAGTGTCACCAAGTATCATGCTCGGTCAGACTGACTCTGTATGGTTAACTCGGTATATCGCCTCCTTCAGCCTGGGATGGTTGCCGTTGTCAGGTAGATGGCCTCGATGTGTGTGACGGGACAGTGTCTCCCAAGAGAGAAGATTAGATCCGAGGATGTGTTGATAGAGGGTCAGCAATGCAGCAGACCAGCAGAAAAAGAGGCAGGGGAAGGACAGTGATTGGATCAAACGAGGCTCGTGATAGTCAAAAGAGAGACTGGACACTTCCCCAGGCCATGGTAACATTGAACCCCTCCACCGACCGCGGCTCACTGGGGGCGGGCGGGACTCGGCTTCTAGGGGGCCACTTGCCTGCCGCCCCCTGTGGTGGAACCATTCCGGGGAAACTGCCATGGCCGCAGGGGACCCACGCCAAGGGGCTCAGGGGCTCAGGCTCGGCATTGATAGCGATAACGATACTGTAGCGAGTCCATGCTTGTGTTCGCCAAGTCTACCTCAACTTGCTTACTAGGTATGCACTAACAATTTCAACACTTCTCACCACTTGCATCATCTCGTCGACAACCTCACAACACTATCAAATCTCAGTTTCCTATATGAGCGAAGCCCCATTCGGAATTTCGATCGTTGAAGAGAGCGACTTTCGTTTCAAGGGAAAGCTGAAGAGGCTCTTGCAACAGGTACAAGATGACGATGTCAAGGTTGCCCAACATCTTCCTTCTCCCACCAGAGAGGATCATGACGCCATCCAGAAGCAACGACACTCTTCTCCAGAAGCTGATTGATCATCGATCATGGCGGAGAATAACTTCTCAAGTGGGAAGTCAGTGTCTTGAGGAAGATTTGTCCATATCAAGATATAGTGTCCTTGATTGTTTACCCAAAGGATATTTATTCCACCATGGGCAATGAATCATCCATCATCACCATGACACTCAACAAATACACATATGAGCTTTTTCCAGAAAGAGGTGCTCTCCATCCACCGATATCAACTCTCTTACGCCAGACTTTCACCTAATTCAAGAGTACTTGGATCATCTTCCAGATCACCCATTTCATCATCATCATCAGCGGCCGAGAGAGAGATGACTGTCCAGAGTCCAAGGATGAACGGCCCAGAACCAAGATCTCAAAGCACATCGAGCAACTCCCGTCCCCGTCCCCCAGCAACGAGTCTCCGTCTCCACGGAAACGGCTGCGAAAGGGAGTGGCGATGACCGCAACGCCAACATCTCAAGGCCAGTGCCTACGGCATCGTCATCCCAACGTCACTCCCGTCTGCCGGAATACGGTCCGAGAGCTTTGATACCGTACGTTCGTGAGTCCACCAATTCGATTCTGCTGGATGCTCTCGAGATTCCCGTAAACGAGTTGGCATGTCGAATCGTGTGGCTTGGAACCGATTTTTTGATGGAAATCACTTCTTATGCACTTGTCTGCATAGAAACTCTGTCGAAGCATCTCTTCGGCTCGCTTCTTGCTGACTTCGGTTTCCTGCATATTCAGCTGACAGGATGACTGTGACAGAATCCAATATCCACTTGTCAAACGGCCGCTTTCGCTGCCGTCAGCACACCAAGTCCGGAGACACGCCCGGCAGCCAAGAGTGAAGCTTAAAATAACGACAGCGGTTGACGATCTACCGGCAAATAACTCGAGATGGGAACACAAGACCCCTCTTTTCAAGACCTCCAAGATGTCACCCCATGGTTGGCCACTCATACATGAGCACAAGGCTTCATCCTTCCATTCAGATCTCAGTTCCCCTCGTTTCTAAAGCCGATCGTAAGGCGAGACGGGAGGGGTAAACGTTCTGGAAGGTCCCGAAATGGGAACCATCCAGAACACACAACTTGGCAAAAACAGAAGCCATGATCTAAAGGTCTATTCTTTGCGGGGTCAAACCACTCAACGATAGAGAGCTACTTCCACACCCCATCAGCTTCTCGGAGTCTATAGCTACTCGGACTTACGAGCCAAGTACCTCCTAAACACTGGCCGCCAACATACGTACATGTACTTCAACACCACGGCCAGGAATCTCAGTCGAGTGAGCTCACCTTGGTCAAGCTCTGTTCTTACTGCGGGACGTGCTTTCTTGAAAATGGCCGGACGGCCCCGTCCCCTCCTTTGCATGTGACGGCATGATGAGGTACATCTACCTTTCGGTTTGGATCCCCAGTCGACTGATTTCACCAGTTTGTCTTGCGGATCTTGGTTTGTAGGAGAGAAGGAAGACGGAGAACTCCTTGGCCTTGAGAGCCCGTAGCTTTCACTGCATGTGCATAGGTACTCCTCTCAACGAAGCACTCGAGCATCTGTGATACGCAAAGGTATAAACCTCCGGCAACCCCGCCCTCTTCATCCGCTTGTGTTCCTATGCTACTCCTCCTTTACATCTAACAATTCTTCTTCTCACTGCTGACATTGAAACTTCATTTGAACTCTACTTGGAAGTTCACTTCATCTACACTACTATACTCATAAGTGACAAGTCCACAACAATTATACACAGCCAAGTCAACACCATCAAGACTTGACTTTCACAACTCTCCAACAACAATAAACAAACACCCCTCATAGAGTAACCACAACAACAACTCCTTCCCAACGCATAACAACGCCACCCCCCTCTTCCCCCACCCTCACGAGCCCCATCCTCCCCATCCATCCACCACAATGGACGACACCACCACCACCGGCGGCACCGCCCCCATCGCCGGTCCCCTCCCGCCCGCTCCTCCCACAGGCGTCGACTCGCCCATCACCGAGTCGCACACCCCCGTCGCGCCCATCTCCGGCGGCGCCCGCACGAGCACCACCCAAACCCCCTCCGGCTCCATGTCCTCCTCGTCCACCGGCGAGATGACGGGCGGCACCGGCGTCAGGAAGCCGAGCACTGATTCCGCTATGGGCAGCAGCACCGTTGATGACAGCACCAAGCTCTTTCCTCCTGAGGTCGGCGGCGGCGGCACGATGATGGCAGGTGAGAGGAGCGCGAGTATTAGTTCTACTAGTAGTAGTTCGGTTACAGGAAGTGATCGGTTGATGGGGTCAGCTAGTACGGTTACTGAGCTTCCCCCGCATCCTAGACGGGTATGTTCCCCCTCCCTTTTTTTTTTTTGCTGGTGATAATTGAAAGGGGGGTTGATGTTGTGGGCGGTGAAGGGGGAAGTACCGCGCGTTGTTGAACATGTGCTGACTGAGAGACTTGAATAGGGATCCCATGGACATTTTCTCTTCGAGAGCTTGATGGAACAGAAGAGAAGGAATGATCCGGCTAGTGTTGCGAGACGGCAGAGTTTGAGTGAGCAGAGGCAGACGGAGTCGCATGGGTTCATTGCTAAGATGTGGGATAAGTACGTCGTTAATCCCCCCCTTAAAATAGCTTCTTCCATTCATCCCAAGTTACTCACTCCTTGTCTGATGATGTGTTGTTGTATCCCATGATGGATGCTCATGGCTAACTCTTGTTGTTGTGTGTCTAGCTGGGTACGCGGCGCCCCCCCTGACATCTAAACGGACTCGACTCGATTCGTTTTTCCTAGTCTCTTTCGCCAGCATGTCGTTCGTTCGGTGTAAAACCAGAATCCCAGATATGGCGACTATTATCAAATTGTATGATCAACTCATCGGAACATATTTGTTACGAGCGTGGGGCAGGATGGGGGGGGATGTAATCGGCATTAATGATTGGGAATGCTCGGCTCGGCTTGATCGGATATGCGGTGGTTGCAAGTTGTACTTGCCAGTCTTTTTCACATCTCTTTTGTCAAACTCTGTTTTTGCCATTTCAGGAGTACTTATGGTGGTTGATTATCGACCTGTTTCAGTTATGGTCTTTTAGTGTTTTATAACGATGTAACGACTAATAGCAGTAAATACATGCTAAAAGATTGTATATGTCATTGCTTCAACCTCAATCTTCGTTTTGTGGTAAGTTTTTAACTGTGCCCAAACCATTACATACATGATTCTCCCCGTGACTTTGGACAGCGTAGAAAAGATTCAAGTCCAGAGGGAAGTTCACTGTTTACACCCAGTTTTGGGAAGCAGGTTGGTGAAGAGCAACGCACCAGGGCATGAAATCCCCTTCCGCATCCCGTTCTGCTTTTCCCAATCATGTACCACATACATCAGTCACTCCTTCCCCGAGCTCAACCAAAACCAAACGAAAAGCCAAAAGGACATACAACACCAGGCTATTCGCCGGTCGTCACCGATCCGACTACTAGTCTGGCGGTCACCGGCTTATCTAGGGGAGAGCGGACGGGATCCCGAGTTTTGGCCCTGGTGCCTATGGTCGTATGTAGTTGCTGCAGTACAGGCCTCCGGAGAATGTGGAAGTGAGAGTGGTGTAAGGGGTTATATATCTTTATCTAATTATGGGCATGTTGGGCGTGGAGTAGGTGAAGCGTTTTGGCTCGTCACTTGAACAGGTGGAGGCGAAACATTTCTTAACTTGAAGTTTGGAAATCCGATAAGGACCAAAAGATATTGGGCTACTACATGTATGCAATAGAGCATATTACTCGGTCGCTGAACAGTGGAGGGGGCTGGTATTGAGAGTTTGCAGTGAGATGGTATGGCACGGTCAAACGCTGCCATTCAGATAAAAGAAAGAGAGGCGAGGACTCATTGTTTCTCGATAAATGGGTTTTTTTGGTTTGCTCTGGACAAAAAGGTGAGGAATGAAGTCGATTCGGCACTGGTGTTTCACCACCACCAAGATCGAGAACTTCACGAGGTCATCGGCACAGCCAGGACACTCGGTCGCAGCTGAGGGCATTCCAACTTTGGGCAATTGAATAAGCCCTCATCACATCGAGAGAGCTCTCTTGTGGCAGAAAACAAGCTGCGATACTCGCATTGATCTTGCCCTGACCCATCGTCGGAGATATGTGCCGGGGGTTGCCGGAGGGAGAGACCTAAGACATGACCGTCACCTCCATTCCTAACCACAACCCACCACCAAGATTTTAGCTGGCACGCACAGAAACGCATGCCTTTTCCTACCATAAACCATGTTCATCACAATCTCCCACCACGAGGCATGGGATTCCAGTTGGCGTGTCGCGGCATAGCAGCGACAACCAAGCGGTGGCCGGGAAGTTGACATCCGGTCAATAACAACATAGCACTGGAGCGACGATGACATTAACAACAACAACATGAAGAAACTTACCTATAAGTATCCCCAGATCTGACCAGACTGAGAGCTAATTCTTTCCTTCCTCACCAGCCCTCATCTCCTCCACAGGTCTGCATCATCAGGACTTCACTCTCTCTTTCCAAAAACCACCAAAGCCAAACCGATCATTACCAGATACAAACCACACTCACTTCAAACACTTTACTTCACTTCACTCCTTATTCAAGATGAAGTCCATCGCCCTCACCACCGCCATCTCCCTCGCCATGGCCGGCTCCACCCTCGCCGTGCCCATGATGCAAATGAACCAAGGCCACGCCGTCGCCCACATCAACGCCGAAGCCCTCAAGAACAACCTGGAGATGGCCAAGGCCAACACCATGCAAGAGGCCAACACCAACACCAACATGAACATGCGCAAGCGCCAAACGGTCGCCGGCGCCACCACCATTCCCGTTGTCTCCGGCGCGGGCTCCGTCCCCTCCGTCACGCTCACCGATCTCGACCGCGTCGTTTCTAGCGTCGGCGTCATCGTCAAGGGCGCGCAGGACGACCTCAAGAAGATCGACATCAAGGACCCGCAGGGCATCACGGGCATTCTGGGCCAGCTGCTCGGCAACGTCACCCGCGCCGTGCAGCAGGGGACTACCCGCATCAAGGCGAACCAGAAGGCGGCCAAGATCCTGCCTGGTGGACTTGGTGGTGGGTGGGGCCTCGCTGGCACTGGTCTCGGTGGACTCGGCGGACTGGGACTGGCTGGTGTGCCTGTTGATTTGACTGGTGTGACTGGTTTGTCTGGTTTGACTGGTGTCACCAACGGTCTCGCTGGCTTGACCGGTGTCACTGGGTTGTTGACCAGCTTGTTGAATACCGTTACTGGTCTGCTTGGTAACCTCTTGCAGGTTGGTGGTGGACTTGGCAGCGTCACTGGCGGTTCTACTGGTACTGGTGGTCTGGACTTGGGTTCTCTGACGGACTTGGCCAACCTCAGCAGCCTCCTCGGCGGCCTGACTGGTGGCGTCACCGGTACCCTGCCGCTTGGTGACTTGAGCAACCTCACTGGTATCTTGAGCCCGGAGCTCCTGAACCAGTTGCTTAATGGCACTAGTGGCACGCAGTTGAGCGTCGTCCAGGGGTTGGTCTCGGCTGTGTTGGATCTGGTTAACTCTCTCCTCCCTGGTGTTGTTGGTGTTACTGGTAACATCTCTGGGGGTGTCACTGTCACTCCTTAGAGTAGGAGTCTGAGATTTCTTGAGGGCAAGATGGCTTTGTTGTCGACCCGCTGGTTGAGATGAGCCTGGAGCTGGTGGTCCTTGGGCTTTCGCTGCTTCTCGGCTGAGGATGTTGGTGGCATTGGAGGAGAAAATGTTTTTGTCGCTTTTCCTTTCTCTAATCTGGCAATAAGTTTTTGTTTTTGTCGATGCTTCTGTGGAGGAGGAGATGGTGTCGTATTGGTGGAAGGGAGAAGTGTAATGATTCTTTGAGAGTGCGTGTTAGTTTGGCTTTGAACAGAAAATATCAGGGGTTTTGCTCTTGCCTTTTTTGACCCATCTTCGTGATATGATGTGATATGACCTCGTTGGCCGAGGCTTGTCCAGTCAAACAACAACCATCTAATTCATCAGGTAAGACGATGCATCCAGAGCGGGTATATAACCCCCCCAAACCACCCCCTCTTCCACATCCTCCTCCTCGAAGTAGCCACAATGACAAAACACATACGACCATAGGCACCAGGGCCAAAACCAAAATCTCGGGATCCCGTCCGCTCTATCTCCCCTAGGTAAGCCGGTGACCGCCAGCCAGCCTAGTAATCAGATCGGTGACGACCGGTGAATAAGCTGGTGTTGTATGTCTTTTTTTTTTTTTTTTTTTGCTCTTTCCTTTTGTTTCCTTCTCATTTCTTTAGCTTTTGGTTGGGAAGCTCGAGGGAAGGAGGTATGGACGTCGGGGATAATGGATTAGGAAAGAACTACCTACAGGTACCTTCCACTTGCATCATCCCAATCGGGAAAATCCAGAGCATCATAGAACTGGAACTGCAAGTGTCTCGATGTTGAGGGAGTTCCGGTTTTGCCTTTCACAACGTAGCGAGCAAAATCCATCCGTATCCATCCGGAGTCTAATTGTTAACAAGCCCATCCATTTTACATCGACATCCAGCGTTGCTGGAACGTCACGGTTCTCGAAGGAAGCGACGTAAATGAAGCGCTCATGTTCCATATCTTCCTCAGGAATCGAGGTGCACCGGGAACGGCACCGCTCTACATATCAGTATTCCATGAATGACATCTCAAAGAAACCGCCCTGCTTTTGCTTTGACTTCAGCGTATAATTGATACAACTCGGCGGGGAAACACCTCCGAGGACAATCACTTCACCGAGCCAGGCCAAGAACGACCGACTTCCTTGACCTGTGGTTCCGAATATCAGACGCAAACACTTACAATCCAGCCCTGGTTTGTTTGTTAGTCTGGTACAAAAAAGCCAAAGCTTTACTGGATATAGGAAAGCGTTCGGCTTTCTATCGGGTGAACGCTATAAGACTGATATCTTCCAATCTTAAAAGGCCTTGAAGGATACGGAGAGAGGCTAAGAGGATACCTATAAGAGGCTTCTGTAGCATCCTAAACCCTTGCTATTATCCCATGTCGCTTCAAACGGAGGACAGTTCCTCTTTTAAAAGGCCAATGAGAGCTCCAAAACTTCCTTATTCAACCCATGATCGAAGAACCAAACTAACAAACAAACCAGCATTGTATTGTATGTCAAGGAAAACTCACCTGCAAATCCGTTTGTGAGCGCAAAAGCGACCAGCATGCCCCTGAGTAGTTGCAGAAGCAAGTTAAAACAGTCGGTCGATAAAAAACCCTAAAAGTAGAGACAACCCTGTCAGCAGTTCCGAAAACCTATCGGAGCACACACGTCTGTGAGATGCCGGGAAGGCGGGGCGGGTAGCTGCATATGTTTGACGATAAGACTGGTGAGTTGGGTGGGATGAGATGGCAAACACAGGAAGATGAGATGAAAGAGAGCTATGAGTTAGAAATGTACAGAGCAGAGCACACTGTGATGGTGAATGTCCATGAGATAAGAAGTAAACAGCGTCATTATGAAGGCTAGTGCAAAGACGACAGATTAATATGCTAGTGACCGATGGCCACAAACCATGTTCCGGGAAGATTCCAATTGTTCATGAGTGAGACCAAAACGCGGGTAGAGTTAAAACTGCAAATTACCGTTTTTGTTTCAAGTCGCTGTATCTCCCAGGTTCACACATTTAATCCCGAAACCAAAGACGACGAACTATCCGCTTAACGCCACGTTCCCAGCACCCGGTATTTTATAAAATCGATATAAGAGACTCGAGACTCAAAACTAAAAAACGAATTTCGGGGGGATTCTATTTGCTGAATTAGGCTATCGTCCGACATCGTTCCTACGACCGGTGCTTTTCGCTTTCTGTTGAAGTGAGAATATCTGATTAGTGTTTGGGTTGCTGAGAGTCACGGTCGTTGTTCTGAAGCTCACCCAGACGCTGGTAGAGTAGGTAGAGCGCCATGCGGTTGCACTCTTCTGTACCGGTGATGGTGACGAGTCGCTCATTGCTATTGTCCTGCGGCTCATTAATCTTGATCACACTGCCAGAGATCTGTCTGATCTCGTTGATCTTCTGTCCACCCTTGCCAATGATGGCGCCGACCATGTCGTTGGGAATGTAGATCTGTTGGGTCAGGGCAGCGCCGGCAACAGGGGCGCCATGAGGGCCAGCAGCATGGGGAGCTGGGCCGGCGTGGCCGACATGGGGCGCAACGTGAGGGGCGGCGGCACCGTAACCACCGGCGGCGTGGGCACCGTAGTGCATCGGGACGGCAGGGTTGGGCTGGGCCGGATGAGGTGCACCATACGGCGCAGGGTACTGGCTGGGCGGCATGCCGTGGTGGGACCTGGGGTCGGGGCCGCGGTTGCGCTGGTAGTAATCGCGGTTGCCAAAGTTGCCGCCAGCGGGCTGAGGAACGTAGGGGACGACCTGCAGGCCACCGGGAACAGAAGCAGCGGGGCCTCCGCTGCGGGTGGCATAAGCCGAGGCGGCGGGACCACCGAAGCGCTCGTTGAGTTGCTCGAGAAGAGTGCTACCAACGTAGTAAGTAGCAATGTGAACAGCATCGGCAACGCCCATAACGACCAATGACCGTTCAGTGGAAAGGGGGAGGCAGGAGTCGGAAGCATTGAGACGAGCTCCGGAAGCCTCCTGGATCTCCTTGATGCGCGCACCGCCCTTACCAATGATTGAGCCGATCAAGACGTGGGGAATCAAAAGACGCAGGGGATAGGTCTTGGAGTGGGTGTTGGAAGGCTCAGCAAGAGGCTCATTGTTCAGTGTACGGATAATAAGACCGAATGCCTAAGATTGTTAGCTACTGAACTGCTGAGGGAAACAGAGGGACGACATACCTTTGCGACCGCATCAACAACACCACTGACAGTGAGAATACGTTCAACGGCGCCCTTCTGGTAATCGCTGACGGTGCACTTTGCGTTGGACATCTCTCTGATCTTGGAAACATTCTCGCCGCCCTTTCCAATGATGGTAGCGGCTTCCGGACTAGAGATAACCGATCTAACATGGATCCAAGCAGTCTCATCGTGAGGTTGAGCAGAGACCGGGGGTTGAGCGCGGCTGCGGGTACCGTGGTCCTTGGCTGTCTTGCTCTCGGGGGCATCAGGGACAACTGTGTCGCCCTGGGCATCCTGAGCCTCGGACTTGTCTCCCTTCACCTTGGTGCCGTTGGACTCGGGGGCGGGAGTGGGGGTAGCGGAGCCGGCAGTCTCGTCGGCGTTGTGGCTGTCTTCGGGAGCGGGAGCCTCAACCTCCTCTTGGGCGTCCTTGACGACCTTGTCGAGAGCGAGCCTCTTGGCCTCGGGCTGGTCGTTGCGAGAGGGCGAAGAGGACTCCTCCAGGGGCCGCTTAGCGGACTGGGTGGGCTGTGGCGAGGCGGACATGGTTGCGAGCTAGAAGTCAGGTAATAATCACGTCTCGATTAAGTCGTGGTCGCGCGAGATGAATATTCTTCTTGAATTATCGAACTTGTTTTATCTACACCTTGGGGGTTTTCGAAGGAAAACGTGCTGGTGTAGTGGAGGTGCGGTTGAAGGGGTCGGGACTGCGCTCTCAGGGTGTTGGAGTAGTAGTTGCTCGGGAGGGGCCGATCAAAGGGAGGATCGACGGAACGGAGACCGGTGCTGGTGCTGGTGCTCGTTGAATGTGGGAGGAAGGAGGCCTATCGCTGGATTGCTTGTCTTGCAGTGTTGGTGATGCCTTGTCCGGGGAGTGGTGATATGCGGCAAAGGCGAACGCAAAGAGTAGGTAGTAGAGGTTGAGCAAGGAAGAAGGTGAGTGAGGTAGTAGGGTGGATGTGATGATTGCTTTTTGTTTGGTACGGAAGAGAGAGAAGCACTTCTGGTATCTCAAACCTTCTTTCGCTTGTCAAGCACTGGAGACTAAACACGCCAGCTTTTTTCTGCTAGTCCAGGCTATCCGAGATCCGGCTGCAGCTACCGATGGCAAATCGTGGATTTGACCGGGGACGGGGGTATGGTCTAGCTTTTAAGGTTTCGATCCGGGTGGTGGTGGTTAAGGAGGGATCGGGACCTGTGATCGGGCAGATGGAGGAGTGCGGTGGGCGGTCGGCTTCTTCGACGACGTGGTGATGCTGCGCGTGGTGGTGGCAAAGGAGAAACCAACAAGCGTGCAGAGTCTTTGAAAAAGTGATGGGATGGCTCAAGTCAACGAGATGACGGATTGAGACACAGCCGGGAGAGAGAGAAGAAGAGGAGACGACGACGAGGGGTGTGGTCGAGGAAAGAAAGGGTTGCCAGGTGGTGAGTGGCTGTTGGGGGAGAAAGTGGAAGTGGAAGTGGAATGTCTCGAAAGAGGTTTGGAATTGTGGAGAGGAAGGAGATGGGTGATGAAACCTGAGCAGGATCAGCACCGGCCGTAGCCTCAACGCGACCTGCCACGGACCACAGGCCAACTCAACAGCCTCAGGTGACGGCCCGGTGCAGATCTGACGGGGCTGTCAGGGCCAGCATTCAGGTGCCAGGTCGTTTGCAGCCAACTGTTCGAGACCCATTGCCACCTGCACAGCCGCCCTGCCGGCCTTGGAGAAAGTTGGAGCTGGGTGCAGTGAGCTGGTGCATCCCCTGGACGGCGCAGCCCAGCATGCAACCCCAGCTCCCTCTTTGCCCAACGCCCAGTTGCCAAGGCATCCGACCCGTGCCCGCTGTGAGGTTATCTCAAACAGTGGGTCCAGGCCATCAACAACACCCGAGAGAAACTGCGATCCGATTTTAGCACTTGCTTCACTTCACAGTTCATCACGCTCACTCCAGTCACGCATCAAGCGGAATGCCTGCTGCCTGCAACACCATTGCTGTTGTAATACAGTAACACGGCGTTACGGCGTAACAATACCTCGAGACACATCCGACGAGAGAAACAACCAGTGACCATCACGTTGTTGTTGTGTGTTGTTGTCGTGGTGGTTTCATCCCAGTCAAGGTTATCGTCTTGAACGCCGACGACGAAAACAAACGGGCGCGTATTCAGGCGGGCAAATTTACAGGCGCAGGCGCAGGCAGAAGGATCCAATAACTCTTCGGTGAGAGCTTCGTGGTTGGCTGTTGGACTAAAACCATTCATCGGGATTCGTATACGGGAAGCCGTGTATTTTGAGCTTCATCCCGGCTGCTGGACATATCCGGGTGGAAACACACACATCGATTGAACGTGGCACTAATGCCAAATTCTCGTCCGGACATCGTACACCAATAAACCGATACCTGCTTGCAAGTGCAACACTTTTCACTCTCACTCTCACTTTCACTACTCCACGCTGTGATACCGTGCCCCCTATTCCTCACTTGCCACCCCCTGAGACCAACTAGACCAACCAAGGGCCCCGGAAAGTCGGCTATGTCAACAACCAACAGCAACGCCATGGAAGGCATCATCGAAGGATCCACAGCCACAGGCACAAGCAATGGCAGCGGTGGTCGCGTCAAGGACCCCGTACATGAAGCCAACCTAGAGCGAACCATTCGCGAACTCAAGCGAATGACGGCAGAAGCCGAGGCGACGTTGAACGAGGTGAGCCCCATGTCCTTCCATGTCAACAAACCCCCTTTTTATTCACTCACTAACAACCTCACAGCTCAAAGCCTCCCTCGCCCAAAATGGACCACCACCAGCCCTCTCCCCCCTATCCTCCATGCACCTCCTAACCCGAGCCTACACCTCCCTCTCCGAGTCCGACCCAACCCCCCTCCTCCCCTTCCCAGACTCCGTCCTCCCGGCCTTACTCGCTCTCCGCAAGACCTCTCAAACCATCACCCAAACAACCACCCACCTCTCCTCTTCCTCCTCCCTGCTCGACCAACAAAAGCGGCATCTCGAAGACTTGAAAACCGAAGTCCGCGAGCAGAATGAACTCCAACAAGCTCTTCAAGCCCGCGTCGAAGCTTTACGAAAAGGGATGGAAGCGAGGAAGGAGATGACGCCCGAGGAAGTTGCCCAACAGGAACTGGAAAAGTTGGAAGGGGAACGGAAAAAGTACGACGAGGAAACGAAGAAGCTGGTTAGAGAGCTGAACTGGTTCATTGAGGAGTACCTTGGCCCGTTGCTGGCGGCGGAGGAGATGGGCGGGCCGGTGGTGGGGGAGATGATGGATTTGGAGGCGGAAGATCTTGAGGCTGGGTTTAATGCGAGGGGGAAGTTGAAGAAGTCTAAAGCCAAAAAGGCGGAGGACAACGAGGAAGGGGAAGGGGAGGGGGAGAAGAGGCAGAGGAGGATTGATGAGATTTGGGGTGCCCAAGAAGACCAAGAGGGAAGGCAGGGTAACGGCAACGGCAAGAGAAAGAGGGAGGGGGATGAAGCGAGTGCAGCGGGAGCGGAGATGAGGGGTTTGATTGAGAAACTGCTGAACAAGAGTATGGATGCCGGAGGGGATAGCTCGGCGGCGTATGTGAGGATTGAGAGGGAGACGGCGGCGGCGAGGTTTTTGGTTAGGAGTAAGGTGGCTGTTTTTCACCCGAGGGATGCTACGAGGTTGAGGTTGGTGGATTTTGGGAGGGAGTTGGATGATTAGGGCATTGATGGAGATTTGAACAACGACTACGGTCTAGGAAAATTCACGGCCCAATACCAGAGAGCTCTGAATCATCATCACAGGTCCTCAATTGGCCGCGTTGAAGGGGCCGATATAGCATCACCTCCATCCCCTTCCCTCTCCAGCCATTCTCCCGGCAGGCAACGCACTGGCCAAGCAATTGGACCCCTGTTATGAAATCAATTAACGCGTCCGACGCGTCACTCAACGCGCTTACAGAGCTCTGTTTGAGCTTTTGCTTTTGCTTTTGCGCCCGCCTCCCCACCATTGAAACAGCTGCGTTTCCTCCTCCCTCGCGCAGCAAACCAATGTTTGTTGCCCGCCGTCTTCTCTCCCATCACTCTTCTCGTCTTTCTCCTCTTTCAATTGCCGTTCCCAAAACAACCACATTCAAACGCTTCACAACCATAACACCAATGACCACCGGCACCACCGAACCTACCTCCTCCCCTCCCGCTAAGCGCATCAAGACCGATTCCTATTCCCAAACCACCACCACCGAAACCACCACCGCCGCCACCATGACCGCCTCCGACGCGCAAACCACACCCGCCGTGACGAAGCTCGACCAGGCTCCTCCCCTCCTCATCAAGAAGCTCTCCGACAAAGCCCGCCTGCCCACCCGCGGCTCCGCCTTCGCTGCTGGTTACGACATCTACGCTTCCAAGGAGACTACGATCCCTGCGCGCGGAAAGGGACTGGTGGACACGGATATTTCTATGGCTGTTCCTGGTGGGACTTGTACGTTCTTTTTACCCTCCCTATCTACCTACCTACCTACCTCCCTTTCTTTCTTTCTGTCCATCCTTTTTGCTTGCTTGAGATTGAGGATTTACCTCCGGTGGCCACTCCGTGGAGGCCCTCCGGGGGTGTCCTCGCTTCGCTCGTTTTTTTTCCCTCTTCAACGGTAATGATAAGTACTAATAAAGAGGAAACAAAAAACAATAGACGGCCGCATAGCCCCCCGCTCCGGCCTAGCAGCCAAGAACCACATCGACGTCGGCGCAGGCGTGATCGACGCCGACTACCGCGGACAGGTCAAGGTGCTTCTGTTCAACCACTCGGACGTGGACTTTGAAGTCAAGGAGGGCGATCGCGTGGCGCAGCTTGTGCTGGAAAGGATTTATACACCCGAGGTTGTCGAAGTACAAGAACTGGAGGAGAGCGTGAGAGGTGCGGGCGGGTTTGGGAGTACCGGTGTTGGGGAGGTGAAGAACTAGAGGTTGGGAGGCAGAGGAAGTGGATTTAGGCCCGGTGTTCTTATTTTGTACACCTGGGAAGGGTTCTGAAAGGCTATAGAAGGCGTTTGGGAATGAGGTAAACGGAAATGCATATCAAGGATGTTTATGCGGTTGAGACAGACTGCGGTGATAAAGGGTGAATGAATAAGGAACGGATTTTAAGAGGCAATGGAGCTAGATGTGACATGACCAGTCAAGCAGTCGAGGTAGAACTCCAACCAGCAATTCTACAGCTCTTCTGAGCCAAAATCTTTCTTGATATATAAGTGTGGTGTGATATATACCTGGAGCTGGGCTATCAGACCCAAAATCTTCCAAGTCGCCATGCTATGCCAAAATTTAGCTTCTAGTCTAGCGCCTCGCTCACCAACAGCAGACACAATAACTCCCTCTATCCAATGCTGTTCGTCCCACCTCCTTTCTTCCTTCTCGCCCTATATACTCCCGTTCCTCTCTCCCGCGCAGGATACTCTTACACCCAAGCAGAGCCAAAAAAGAACTAAGAGCACTCTATCCTCCTAGCCCTGAACTCCACCTTGGGATGCCTCAAGCTATCCAAATGCCTAACCAGCCTCAACTCCGCCGCCTTGCTCTTCATCAAATGTAACCTCTTTCTCGCCTCCGCTTCTTCCCTTTCCTGTTCATCCACCTGTTTCCTCCTTCGTTCATCTTCCTCCTCTTTTATCCTTTCTTCTTCCGTCTTCTCCGCCTTCTCTTCCCCTAACACCCCATTCCCATTCATCGTCCGCTCAGAATCAAGCTTAGCCTTCTTATCCACATGCTTTCCCTCCCCATCCCCATTCCCATTCCCATCCCCATTCCCATTCGCACACCCATCAACCCCATCAACCCCATCCACCATCCCCCTCTCCCTCCTCAACTCCTCCTCCACAAACCCCCTCCCCCTCTCCACCCTCCCCCTCATCCCCTCCGCCGTCCTCGTCAAAACCTCATGCATGCTCGCAAGAACCTTCTCCGCCGCTTTAGCGAGTGGCAAGTCCAGCGCATCCACACCATCCTCACTCAACCAGCTCTCCCGCTCCGTCAACAACCCTCCTCCTTCGGTGTTATTATACACCACAGCCTCCCGCATGCGCACCAACATCAAAGCGGAAAACATGTCCCCCGTTCCGGAGAAGTAGCAGTCGATTGCGGGAAACGAAATCTGGAAGGCGCGCGGTTGGCGGGTGGAGGTCATTGTTGAGCCGACTACACTCAAGGTTTTGGTGCGGGGTGGTTGGGATTGCCCCTGGCCGGATTCTTGGGGTGTGGGTGTGGGCGCTGAAGAGCCGGGTACGGAGTTGGGCAGCAGCGCGGAGGAGGGAACGGTTGATGGGTAGTAGGTAGAGGAGTTGTTGCTATCGGGGAGGGAGACGGAGGTGATGATTATGTGCGGGATGGCGTAGCGGGAGTGGAGGACGGAGATGGCGCGGGTTAGGGAGGGCATGTCGATGATTTTGACTTCTGAGAGGAGTCTGTTTTTGTTGTTGGTTGTTAGTACCGTCATTGGTAAGGAGGGAAGGAAAGGGAAAGAAAACGAATACTCACTCAGCCTCAAATTGATTCGGCAAAATCAGATCCGCATACTTCACCAACCCCTTGTACACCGGCACCACATCCTGCGCGACATACAAACTCCCATTATCGCCCATCACGGGGTCCAGCACCCAGAAGAAAGATCCCGGCTTTCCCCTCGCCTGGGCCTTTTCTTTAAGCTCCTTCGCTATCTCCCCCACTGCTTCCAAGGCGGGCGCGCCGGGGACGT
This sequence comes from Neurospora sp. CHS-2018b, assembly GCA_009806015.1. Taxonomy (NCBI): domain Eukaryota; kingdom Fungi; phylum Ascomycota; class Sordariomycetes; order Sordariales; family Sordariaceae; genus Neurospora; species Neurospora sp. CHS-2018b. The sequence goes on from RAOV01000005.1 coordinate 342,268, forward strand.
ACCCGGACAGCATCATATCAAAGTCATCGAGGTAGGATTGTTTGAGACCGCGGTAGAGGTCGGTGATTTCCGAAGCGGACACGCGCGTGCCGGTGAATTGGCGGTAGCCGGTGTGGTTGCTGAACTGCACGGTGTTGAGGGCGGCGACGTCGCAGCCGAGGGATTGCATGGAGAAGACGGCGATTTTGTTGCCTACGTATCTGGAGGGTGGGCGGAGCGGTTAGCTTTAGTGTCCTGTCGTCTTCTCTTGTCTTGTTCTTTCTTGACTCGTCTCGTTTTGTCCGGTCTTGAACTCTCGTCTCGCTTTGATTGTGTTCGCGAAGGTCGGCGCAACTGGGATCGAGGGGGGATAACTCACCCGGAGACAACCTAAACACTTCAGGTCAGCAATTGACACAACCGGACTTCGGTAGAAGGACGAGAACTGGACTTACATGACTGGCGACCGCCAACACGCGGGTGTCAGGGACTGGAGGCTCTCCGTCGCTCATTGTGACCTAGGTAGGGTATGGCTCTTGTATGCGATTCGGCTTCTGGGTGGTGTAGAGGAAAGATCGGACTCGGAAGTCGTTATAGAGAACTCCTTCGTTCGAATCGGTTATGTTCGATAGATGTCTTGCGGCGTAGAGTGGCGGCGCAAAGGATCTCGATCGTTGGTAGAGGTAGGCAAGCCAAGCCGAGCTGAAGACTTCAACGGTCTGTAGATTCGGTGGTGTAGATCGTCTCTATATAGATAGTCGGCTGCTTGAGATCTCGAGGAGATGTTGAGAATTGGTTCAGGGACCAAAGACGTAGGAATTTTAATTGTCGAGGAGAAGTTTGTCCCAAGTCGAAGAAGAAGTCGACGAAGATGATCACCGGGTCAAAACAAGAAGATGGAGGAAAAGTTCCAAAAAGAGGCAATACTATGACACATACGATCTGACGATCCTAGTCAGTCAGCCAGCGATGATGATCGCAACAACGACAAGAACACCGTGTACAGCCGAAATGTTTGGTCAATTGAAATGATAATAGAGGCGTAGATTGTAAAATAAACTGCGATATCGCCCTCCCGTGTCACCCCGTTGCCCGAGTCAAGCATCATCATCCAAGTCATCGTCCTTTCGAATGGTCCAGAAATTCGCCGTTAACGGTCATCGCACAGAGCGTCAATGACTCTTTTCCAGGAACAAACCATGCCCCGCCAAAAGTTTCCTGCAGGGCGGGTTAGGGGCAACTGAATGCGGGGTCCATTTCCTTCAGCTGGGCGCGCCCTGTAGGCTGCGGGACGTCACGCAGGTGGGTAACATTGAACGAACATTGTGGGGAAGGTGCTTGGTGAACACCAACTTCATCGGACGAAAAACATCATGGTAGAAGATTTCTGGAAACACGCCGACACGGAAAGTTGTGATGTCAGTAGTTGTGATTTAACTTGCGAGATACCAACTTTCAACGCGCCAAGCTGAATTCCCGAGAAGCGATAATCAATGGTACAGGGCGAACAGTTTCTTCCCAATGTTATTGTAAACCGTCGTAAAAAAGAAAGACAACGGCAACACTTCCACAAGCATTTGTGTCTCTTGGTGCAAGGTGGTGGATGCCATCTTGATATTCATTGACACCTCATCTGCCACCCTTAAGCACTCATCTTCGCAGCAGAAAAGAACAAAACGCCCTCTAAAACATTTGTGTGTACTAATGCCAGACTCTTTCAAAAACACAAATTTCTTTTCTTCATAGCCCATTTTCTTCTCATCACTGCATCATCCCTTGTCTTCTACATGACTGCATTCCTCCCCCAAGAGACTTTTATAACAACTCGAGGTATCCATAAAGGCGTAGCTTCCCAACATCGCGTACATGCAAAGACGGCGTGGTTCGTGGTTGTTGTCGTTCGTAACAAAGATGTGGTTCGGTTGGAGGTAGATGGGGCGTTTACTCCTCGTCGCCAATCTGTAAAACACCATCAGTTAGCATCACACCTAAGAAAACAACCACCCAGAAAATGACAACAAAGACATACCTTGGGCGCAAGATAGAACCTCAAATAGCTGCTAGCCGAAATGTTGTACTCGACCAAAAGCGGCACCTCATTGGAGAGGCAGATCTTGACCGTGCTCGACAGCGCGCTCGCCTTGCAAAAGTTGACCAGGTACTTGAGCGAGAATGTGAGGGAAACCGGCTCGCTCAACTCAATCTCGATATTCTCGCTCGGCTTGTCGACATTGGTGTGCTGGCGGAGGGTAATGCTGCCGTTACCGATATCGCCCTGGCAGCTAAACTTGACGCCGTCCTTGCTCGCCTCGATGTTGACGCTCTCGCTCATGGCCATGAGGTCGGTGGTGATGCGCTTGAACTCGGCCGACGGCATGGAAATGGTGGCCGCGTACTCGGTATCAGGAATGCCCAGGTGCTCCTGGTCAATGTCCATCAGCTTGAGGTCGTACTCGGAGATGCGGTCGTTTTCGGAAGATTCGAAGACGAGGTTGAGCACGTCGGGCGCGTCCTCGGCCTTGAGCGTCAAAATGTCCTCGTTCTGCGCGGCGCGGAGCACCTTGGTCAGCGACGTCAGGTTGACGCCGAGCGCGATGTTGCGGTCGCACCGGAAGGGCGAGAAGGTCTCCGTCTTGAGCATCATGGACACGAGCGCGACGTGCGAGTTGTCCATGGCTTGCAGGGCGATGCCCGAGTCGTTGCAGTCGAAGTTGCAGTCCTGCACGAGGTCCTTGATGGCGTCGACGACCTGGACATCATCATCATTACAAAGTTAGTGGGCGTCTAGACAGCTGGGAAAGGAAATAGCTCTTGACAGGAAGAGGACATGACATACCTTCTTCAGGATCGACGCCTGCTCCAACCGTGCTTCAAGCATTTCTGTTGTTGTTGTAGTCCTCCAGTCAGCAACCCATCACTTTCGTTCCAGCTGCCCTCGTAGTGCCAGGCAGGCAGCAGGCAGCTTCACGCTCAGACAGAGACGACATACTGATGGATGTGAATTAACTGAACTCGAGAAAAAAAAGAGGGAAGAAAAAAACGTGAGGGTATAACAGGCGATGCGCGCGCTGGGTATCACTTCGGGAGAGGGAGGCGCTCGTGGTTTGACGAAGAAAGGAGAGAGAAAAGATTGGAATTGGGAAGAGTTGGCGTGAACGGGATGGTTTTGTTCAAAAAGCTGCAACAGGCAGGCAATGATAAAAAGAGAAGAACCATCCAGGTGGTGGAACACCCACTTCGCGACTTGACGCGCCTGCTAATCGTTGCTAAACGCGCTGAACCGGGGTTAGGCTTAATTGATTTACCGCTTCGGGCTAGCTCCCGGTGCACGGTCCCGTTCTCAGCGCTTTTAGTCTGCTTTCAGGCGCAATCTTCGCGTTTTCAGTGCGTTGCTCCTTAGGAAAGCTCCAGATGAACCCCTGAATCTTTCTGTTTGGATCGTGTCTCTCGCCGGCGATGTTGAAGGCATGTACACTTCGATATGACTTCAACTATTTGGCTCCCTCATTTCTGCTCTCTGTTCTATCTCCATTCTTCAATGTTTTGCTTATTACATTATTCACCTATCTTACACCCTCTCTCAACTCAAAGAATTTGTCACAGAATGCCAGCCCGAGATCTCATCTGTATAAAAGTAAACGCCGTTAAATACTGCATCCCATATCGCTCGCTTGCGCGCCCCAGCTTTCAAATGATTCCATGGTGTGTATCCGTCAAAACGCCATTCTACCCAAATTTGTTGTTGTAAGAAAAACTGGCAAGCTGGCCTTCTTGTTGTTGTTCGCCCCTCTCTTTTGTCTGCGCGAAATGCCATGCAAGATTATGATGTTCGAAGAAAGAAAAACCGAAAAAGAGAATGTCGCAAGAGTGTATGTCGTCATAAAGAGATCCTCGTCGGCGCCGCACTCCCCCCGTTTCCCCCTGCTGGCCCTGCGGTTGTATGTCTCTTCGGCCTCAGATTAATCACCATTTCCAACTCCTTCAACATGCCCCTGCTCGCCTCAGACTTTTCCCTTTGCATCGCTCTCATCTCCCTCTCCTCCTTCATTTTCACTAACCTCTCTTCTCTCGTCAGCATACTCCTCGGCCGAGCTGGTAGCGCAACCGCCTCAAACATTTCCGGCTCGTTGGAACTTGGCGAAGAGTTTCGTGTGGGAGAAGTCTCCCCGTTTAGCGCTTTCAGCGCATCCTCCGCTCCGCCACCGGTTTCGTTCTCTTCGCCGACAGTGGTTAACCCACTCAAAGAGGTAGCAGGCGAGTACAACATGCTCATAGACGAAAGACGTTTCTCATTGCGGTCGATTCCTGATGCTAGGGCAGCCTTGCCATCCTCCCAGGCTTGTTGCAGCATCTTGAGGTCTTGGCCGATAGACTCGTATTGCGACATGAGGTCGAAACCAACTTCAGAGATATCGTCGGCTTCGTTGAGTGCTTTCTCGGACTCTTCACGCAACAGTGCCAGCTTGGCTTGGAGACCGCGGATGCCCGTCGATAGAGAGTTGAGTTTGCGGAATTGTGTTCGGCGTTTTTCGCGGTTAGGGGAGAGAGGGAACTTGGTCTCGGGGATGGCAGGGAAGCCTGATGTTGTTAGCTGTGTTTGTAGCACGATAAGATATGGGATGAAACTCACTCTCTTCATCACTCAAGATGAGACGAAGCCTCTCGTAGCAATCACCTGTCAGACTGCTCAGCTGGTTGAGACACTGAGCCGCCGTCGACCACCGCACAAAGTCGCTGTTATCTCCCGTAGCCTCGAACGCAAGTAAAGCGCAGAGAAGCAACTTGCGGATAGTGTGAAACCGAGCAGCGGCAATCTTAAGCACCCGCAATGACTCCGCCTCCTCCGTGGCATCCTCCGGAAACCCTTGCATCGCATCGGAAATGTCAAAGTCGGTAATGTCGTAAACGTCGTAGTACTTTTCCAGATCCAACTGTTCCGAAAGTCCCTTCACCGCTGTCGTCACTTGGATGTAACTCTTGATCATATCGGCAAACCGCTGCTTGAGCGCCTTGCGCAGGCGTCCACATCGTCTCGTTTGGCTTCGGTCCTCAATTCTGCTGATAGGCGGTAGTGGTGCACTCCTAGATGTCTGTTAGCCGCGGATAGTCACATTTTCCTTTGGAAGACCACACTCACAGCCTATAGCCTCTCGACACAAGCTCAACCTCCTGAATCAACGACAGCGCCGCACTAGTAGCACTATCCCAATCCTGACTCTTCGCCACGAAAGTAGCAACCTCTGCCAGCGCCTTATTCCGCACATATCTCAACCACTGTTTTCGGATATAGAAGTGCGCCACCAGTCCAACGGCAACGGCAACCACGACGGTAACCAGCACCCCCTTCTTGGTCAAACGGGTATAACCTCCCAAGCACAACCATCTGATCCCCAACGCCACCACCAACGCTCCCGCAGCCGTCGCTATCAACCCCGTCGAATTCGGTAGCACCACATCGTTACTCTGCCCTTTCGAACCATCGGCGTCTTGGTTTCGGTAGAAGTGGTTCAACCCAGCAACTGAATGTCCACTCAACAACTGCGAAGCGACGATCGTGTACCGGAACTGCTCGATGAATTTCTGGTTGTCGGCGCGGTCTATCCTCGCTGTTACGGCTTTCTTTTCGGCACGAACGAACGTTATTAGTTCAACCCACATGGCCCTTATTATTTGAGCGTAGAACCTTACAGAATAGGAATCATGTAACGAGCCGAGCGAGCTGTATCGCTTCATGCGGTGCGGGATCTCGAGGTGTATTGGCTCTGGGGCGTTCTTTCTGAACCGCTTGCGGACCATGGGACGGCCTACTGGCGCGAAGTTGGGAGAGGAGGGGGGCGAGATACTGTGTTCGGAGACGCGGTCGTCATCGTGGGCATCGTGGAATTGGCCATTTTCATCGGAGGAGTCGGAGGCTGGCGGTGTTGGCCAGTTATTATTGCTTGTTTCTTCGCCTTGATCTGTCATGGCAAGTAACCGGTCAGAGAGATGTTGTGCCTTAAAAGATGGACAATGAGTGAGGTAGGTAAGCGAACCCTTGAGATAATTGGCAAGAGGCTCGCAATCCTGAATTACGGTCTCCATGGATGCCACCACAACCGGACGACTCGGACAAGGACGGAACTCGGACAAGAGAACGGAGGAACATCCAACAAAGAAACGGGCGGCCGATGTGTTGGTACTAGCTCTCCATCTGGCGCCAGGCGGCACTAAACAAGGAAGAGGCAAGAGAGGAGTGTTTGTTCCCTGGTTCACTCCACGGAGGACAGACACAAGGCCGGCGGCACCACGCAGTTTCCTTGTTTCAAGTCCCGGTTCCCCCCAAATGCCCGTTGTTCTGCAAAGATGCCCGTAGTGCGATGTGGCTGTGAACTGAGAATCGGTGGGTTTTCTTGATCGCTTATGCTATGCGAGGTGGTCGAGGCGTGCGAATGGAGAGTCGGGCGTAAGGTGATGTGTTCGAGTAGTGTATGTACTAGCGCTGTCGGCTATCGGTGCATATGCCCTTTCGTCTTTGTTGTTCCGTAACGCTGTCGAGATTCGATCGATCGTGGTCTGGGTGGTTGTATGTTGTCGATGTTGAAAAGGAGTGTCGAGGTTGGAAATTGGTGTAAGTGACTTATTGATGACGGATGGAGAATGACCGAGTGAACGTCAAGGAAACGGAAGTCGAACGGGAAACGGGCAACTGGGCGACCTCCGAGACAACGAACGAGTGACTGACTGACGTCCCCAAGAGGGAAATTGTGGATTGTGATAAGTGCCGCCAATACTATTGGAATGATTATGGAAGCCTTCTTTTTCTCAACAAGTGAATCTCTCCACAGCCGAGTCCGAAAATAACAACTTTCTGGTCCTGGGGATGCTCATTAAAGGTCTCGGAACCCTGGCAGATGACGTTAAATTTGACGCCACTCGTCTGCAACTCGCGAACCAGGGGGGTGGGTTTTGTATCTTACCGTCTTCGTTATCTGCTGTCTCCAGTAACCAAATGCCAGCAAAGTGAAAGTTGAAGAATAATAAGGCCCAACGTCGCACAGTTATGTCACTCCCAAGAGTGATCCATAGAGCTCATCCTTTATATCGGTGAAGAAGGAGCCCTGACAGAAAAAAGAGACAGGCTGGGAGATCCAGCCCGATGTGACAACGATCAATCCCTCGGAACATTTCATTCAATGACACTTTCAGTTTCCCTTCAGGAGGTTGGACCGTTACGCTACTGCACCTTGAACCCTGTCATGACTGAGACGGAACCAAGCCAGACCAGCCAGCGGATCCCCTTCTCCAACCCTGGAAATTATCCCAACCTATTCATCCCTTTAACGGGACAAATGTATCATTCTTATTTTTACAAGACACAGGGGCAATTGGACCAATAGCAGGCTCCTATTTTCCCTACGAACAATTTTCCCATTGGCCCCAACCGTGTCTTGGCAAAAATGATACATTTGTCCCGTTAAAGGGATGGTAGTCGCCGTGGTCACCGTCGCCGACGCCGACTGGTCATTCAACCCCAGAACGCTAACGAAACGGTAAGATACGATAAGATTACAACGGACCTGGGATCGACGGCCAAAGCTTCCACCCGACGGGACCCGGCAAAGAAGCCGTAGAGGTTCTTAGCACCTGAACCCCTGCCACGTGCGGCCAGTTGCCTGCCGGCTCAGTTCACTGCATGACGCCGCGGCTGTCGGGGCAGGCATTCCGTCGTTGTTGCTCAGCAGCTCCAGCTCCGTTTCCCTGACGTTGGCACCTGGGTCAATCAACAGTTGCGGCTCCACGCGATTGATCAACGACACCAGCCATACCACGGGAGTGCATCACCATCTCAACGACCCACGACGTGAAACGAATCCGCGGATATTATTTAAACGAGACATACGAAACAAGCGAAACGAAACGAAAGGGACGAAAAGAAGACGAAGATCCGGGGTAAATTGGCTGTTGCGCATCAAACTCCCACAAAGAAATCAACAGCACCCTACCTACCGAAGCAGCTCTTGTCGCATAGGCCTGGCGCCAGATACCTAGACGAGATACACGATACACGACACCACACGCGCAATCAAATCATACCCATATCGGTATACAAAGAGATAATCAAGCCAAGATGTTGTCCGAACGAGACTATCAGATTTCGCCGATTGTGCAGGAGAGTGTGATGCATAACTCCAAGGTCCGTTGTCTCTCTTCCTTCCCACCTACCTAGCCTTACCTTGACCACCCCAGGAGCTCCCCTCCCATCTTCCCCCTCTCCCCTCTCCCCACTCAAACCACCCACCACATACTAACTTCATGTATCCAGTCCCTCCAAAACCTCCAATCCCTCTCCGCCTCCCTCTTCGGCATCTCCGCCGGTATTCTCGGTCTCGAATCCTACTCGGGCTTCCTCTTCTACATCTTTTTTTCGCTTCTCACCTCCCTTTTAGTTTACCTCATCCGCGTCGCCCCTTCTTCGTCACCAAAAGAATACAAAGACAATAAAGGCACCGGGAATGGTTTGGGAAGCGGAGTCGGGGGAGTGAAGAAATACTTCAGGGGAGCGTTTGAGTTTTGGGCTGGTGGAATTATGAATGGGTTTGCGGGGTTTGTGTTGACTTGGACTTTGTTTTATGGGTTGGTTAGGGCTTAGGGGGTTGTGAGATTTGAGGGGAAGGAAAAGGGAGGGAGGTGATGGGTCATGGGGTGTGGGCGGTTTAGGGAGGGAGGGGAAAGGAGGGTAGTTCTAGAGGGGGCGACGGGAAGTGGGAAAGTAGGACAGGGAACGAACAGGAAACGAGACGTGATATGTCTACGGGCCTAGGACGACACAGGAAGCTGCTACGTGTGTTTTGACGAAGTGGAATGCGGAAGCGCAATACCTGTAGGCAGAGCAAATGACGAACGTGATGTTTTGGTTAGCAGACACAGGTCCGGCGTTGAGAACCTGACCATGAACTGAAAGCACGTGTTGCTACAAATCAGCACAATGTTCAGACATCAATTGGCATAACACCGAGAAGAACCGTTGTTGACAAAGAAAATACCATTCATCAATGCTAACAAAACACTATGCTACTACCCAACAACTACCTCCATTACATCATCATCAAGCCAGCAACAGCCTCCGACAATATCGACAACATCATGATAAAAAAAAAAACACAGTTACGCTATGACGAAGTCAAAATCAAACAGCTCAAAATCCAAAAGAAGCAAAGAAACTAACACAAAGACTCGCTGCCACACACACTCATGTTCAGAAACAAAACATAGGAAAAAAGCATAGATCACTCAACAATCTCGACAACCCTGCCCACATACCCCTCCAACCGCGACGACCGATCCCGACTCCCATTATCGCCCAATATCAAGATCCTCGAGCCCAACTCGATCCACTCGCGGTTGGAAAGGAGTTCCAGTTGGACTTCACATCCCTTCTTTCTTGTCTCATCATCACCACCCAAACCCAAGCCACCCAAGCCATGACCATCACCATTGCCGTTGCCGGCGTGGAAAGGGTCCTCAGGGGCATGGGTATCTTCGCCCTCGCTGAAGCTGAAGACATCATCCTCGTTGGTGAAAGTGGGTGTGGGTGTGAAAGGGGGAGTAGGACTGAGACGAGTAACCCTCACCACCCTTGCAGACGCCCTAACACTGGCCACATAGACGTTGACTAGACTTCCCACTGACAACGCACCCGCTACCCCTCCGTCTTCGTCACCCTCACCATTGGAACCGTGATCATCATCCTCAAAAACCGCCGTAAGCCCACTGGCAGCTTGCAGTGTAGTAGACGACATATGTTTCCCAGGAACGGCGAGGACCATCCCCTTTCTTATCCTCGCTGCCCTCTTTCCCCCTGTGCCATTCCCATTACCCGCCCCCGCCTCTGCAGTGTTTGTGCTTGTGCTCGGGTCACGATGATCAAACACCATCCCTATACTTCCCACCTGCCCCGCCGCTAGTGTTTGCACCGGCAACTGGAGGTTACGGATAGACACAACCTTGGCGGTATGCCACTCCCCTTTTGCCGAGGAAGCAGAAGCTGACGGGTTGGATTTGGTCGACGAGCTAAGGCGGTTCAGTTCAGCTGATGATGGGTTTGCTTCGAAATCGGAGAGGGTCGGGCGGAGGTGGTTGTCGCTTGCTATGGCTGCTACTGCGCCTAGGGAGGGAGTAGCGGGGCTGGGGGTGTCGCTGGTTTCATCGGACGAGGAAGAAGAAGAAGGGAAGGGACCGACGACTACCGTGTCACCTATCGATAAGCTGCCAAACCTCAAGTAGCCTGCTACCACGGTGCCGAGGTCTGTTTCCTCGTCTGAGTCGCCTGTTGCTAGTGAAGAGGAGGCAGCGAGGTTGTACTGGTCTTCGATGTGGAACAAGCTGGCAGGCTGTTCTGGGTTTAGAGCAGGGCCGGTGAAGTCATGTGCGGTTGGGGTGGGCGGCAAAGGCAAGCCTTGGAGGAAGGCGTGTAGCATACCCAATCCGCGACCGTCGACGGCGGAGGTGAGGACTATCGGGACGACTGATAAGAGATCACCGTTGGAAGTAAGTTGGTCGGCGATTTTAGCGACGGATGCCTCCTCGGTTGGCGAGACATGAGTAAGCTCGTAAGGGTTGGTAGCGTCTGCTTTGAGAATAGCTGGAGCTCTGCCGGCTCGCTTGATGCCTGTGAGGACCTTGTTGAGGGTTGACAAGATGGACGGCTTGGATGCGAGATCGAGTTTGGTGATGATAATTGCTAACGGCAACTTGAGTCTCAGGCAAAGCTCGAGGTGGGCTGAGGCTAGGTCGATGCCACTGCTGCTACCGGTTGGAGTGGTTCCCAGAGCCGGGGCGTCAACGGAAGGAGAAGCATCGCTGCCGTCGGCTGCTATGCAGAGTAATGTCCAATGCGGCGCCCAACCGATGATACCGCGGAGGATAGTCCTACGATATCTTGGAGCTCCGGCTGAGTCTACGAGGTAGACTAGCCGACCGTCCTTGGTGAAGTCGTGGACGTCGATCCAAGATTCAACTCCGCTGTGAGCATCGTTGATGATTTCGCCTTCGTTGTAACCGACAAGTGCTTGAGCCACGGAGGAAGTGACACCCGAAGCTACTTCGTGGGGATGCTTGAGCAAATTGAGCCGACTTTTCCCGCGGCCATTGTCCAAAGTCCCTTTGGAGAGGATGCCCAGAAGCGTGGACTTTCCAGACGTAGTTGGCCCCGTAAGCGTAACGCGCAACTGGTTCGCGGTAAGCGGACCCTGTTTCATGGTCGACAAAGCCGTAGACACCCCACCGCTAGCCTGAGCAGTCAAGTCCGGCATGATCAGAGCTTCGGCCACCCATAACTTGCCCTTGCGTCGAGTCTCCTGAGGTTCTCCGAATAACGAATCCCCAGGCTCATCCGAGGACTCAATCCATTCGCACTCGCCCACAATCACCATCCTCAACACATTCATGTTGCACCCCAAACTCGCTGCCATGACCCTCAAGTTCGCCAAACTCTCATCCAGCTCATCTCTCGTTAGCCCCACAAGCGTGCCATCATCCGCCACACCAATTTCATACAGCGCACCTCTCGACGCCTCCAGCCCTGGTAGCAACTTGCCCAGCTTGACTTTCCCATCCCGCGCCAGCTCATCCGGGTCCGGCAGTTTCGGGATCACCAGATCTACCGCCGCCGAACTAGCATGGTAAGGGCACGACTGCTGCAGTCTCCATAGCAGCTGCGTAGTCAAGTGCTCAAAGCGGTCCTGTCTCGTTGTCGTGGCGCCTGAAGACCCTCCAACGGACACTGGAGTGCCCCGCAACGAGTTGGAAGTGGGATCATAAGGCAGTGGTCTGCTCTGAGTAGAGCCGCAAATCTTGGCCGTTGAAGTGCTGCTATGTTCGTACTTGCGCCGGGGCCGGAGGAGGAGGTGCAGCTTGTATTCTGTTGGGCCTTCTTGAGGCTCGGCTTCCAGACGGGTGATGCCGTTGTAGTCGGAGAGGAGACCGGTTTGGATGACTCCGGTAGCAGTAGGGGTTGATGAGCGGACCTCCGGGGTGGAGCGCCGGCTGGGCCCTTCGGAGGACTTGAGCCAGGGAGAGGAGACTCGCGGGGGGTTGGGATCGAAGGTGAAGACGGACATGATGTTTGTGTGTTTGGTGGGTTCGCTGGTGGTGTGATCGATAGGGGGTTGGTATTACTTTGGAGTTTGGATCACAGACTCTTGGTCGCTATGTTGTATCGGATAAGAGAGTTTGACAAGCAATAACAAATATCAGCAAGTCCCGTGCTGGTGATATCGGAGGTGAAGTAGTATTGCACGATGGAGGGATGTGTTATAGGATAATAGTGTATGTATTCGGGTGATCATTTTGGATGCTATAGAGCAAGTTGCTCGGTGTCTGGTGATGATGGTAATAGTGGGTGGTTAGGTGAGGTCCGTGGAGAGGGTCCCAACTGGGTGCTTGTGGCAAGACCAACTGGTCTTCTTAATTGAAAATGGAGATCATCATGGTGACGGTTTCTGTTGTTTACTTGTGTTTGGGATACAATAGGAGGAGTGCAAGAGGGTTGTCCCTTTCTCAAAGTGAGGTCAAGGAGGAATAAAAAGATGAAAGGTGTTTGGTCGGTGAGTGACGCATCAATCAATGCCTTCCTCTTTCGTCCAGAGGTTTGACTCTCACGGGCCAACTGACCAACATTGCCTCATGCTAAATGCTTATGGCAGTCCGTGCACTTCCAGAGGAATAATAGTAAGTATCAGATACGCTGAATGTTTACCGTCCCATTTGAACAAGTTTATCTGGATGTAAAGGGATGAAAATAACGTCATTTCATGGCATTCAATTTTCCAAGTATACTCCGACCTCATTGCAAGTACTTGACTCCAGAAAGATGCAAGCAGTTGCCTTGGTATTTGCTAGCCATTGTCAGTATCTCGTATTACTTGTACAGTTCAATACGGTACTCCGTTAGCACGGTTCTTGTGACGTGGACCTGCAAACAACACATGAACTTGACGGGACGACCACACTTGAAGCAGAAAACCGGAGAGAGTCGAGAAACTTCTTGAATCGTATTAGGCGCATACCAGCTTTTTGCATTAAGCTTGGTAGAGTGGTGACTGAGTTGTGCAGAGTGCGCAGTGAAGTCCCGGCCTAACGAATGTTCCATGGGTTGGAGTGTACCGGTATTTCTCCTCCCCACCATTTGCCGTATCGCTCGGCTTCTCCCGCTCCTTCCAGAGCACTAACACTACAGCAATAGGGCACTGCCATGGCAGTTATCCGGTACTTGCGCAACTGCCACCCAACAGCCATTTCCCCGCAGTCAAATGCCGACCAGCTGGTTGTTCCTTAACAGCAGCTGCCGCAAATCGACGAAGGGAGGGCAGTCACGGTCTGCACTCTACACTCCAGGCAGGCTTCGATGCCGTCTCTTTGTTCGAATTTTCAAAACCGAATTCAGCAGGAACTCACTTCATTGATCAAGTGAGGCGGAGGCGGAGGCGAAAGGCAATAACTGACCGGGAGCACTTCCTGCTAAAAGAACGTCACCCGGCAACTCTATTTCGATGTTGCCCGTCGTCCTCGCACGACCTCATCTCAGCCATCCATCACCGAACTGCGACAGCGACCACTAGCAGTTCGATACCATCAACATGGGTCGCAAAGCGACGAACCCCGTCTGGCGGGAAGCCAATATCTGGGAAAAGCCCGAACCCGCCCAGAGATACAGCACTTGGGGAACCACGACAACATGGAGGACGAACACATGGGCCAGCGATGATGTCGACCCCGACTCCGAAGTTCAGATACAACCAGAGGAGGAGAATACCAAGAAGCCATCAATATGGCGGTCGTTGGCGTGTGGGATGAAGGTAAGCATTTATCGAACACCATTCAAACCCCTAGCACTAGCACTGGCCCCTACACCACCCAGCCCTCGCCTGCGACATGTTCAAGCCCGCTTTCCCCTGGATCGCCCATCTCCACTGCCCTTTTCTCTACATTTCAGCGTCTCCTCCACCACTCAGGAACGAGGAACCAGCGGAAAAGGAGGCCCATCAACACCACCCATGTTTCGACTTTCGACTGGACCCTGAGCCCTTGAGGAAACATCAGACAAGACGTCTTGACTTGGTACATGGGGTGGCGATGAATGCCGGCACGTCCACCGCCAAGAGAGCCAGGAATGTCAACACAGCCTCGACAGGCCACCGGCAGTCCCACAAGAAACACAAGAATCAGGATGGGCGAGACGCGGACGAAGCTGAAGCAGACCACCAGTCGGTGTTAGTGGCCAACATGCTCTACGCCGCCATTAACGTAACAGAGACACCTAAAAATGGCTGCTTACAGGCCAGAGACCCGCGAGATCCGTCAGCACTTTCCCTCTCGATGCCCGCTGCAGCCATCTCCAGATCGCCCCTGCTGCTGCTTCCTGCAACTCGTCTACACGTGAGCATGGGACTCCCTGCCCGACATGCCCTGGTTACGACGCTTGTATTGCGGGCCTTCCCCAATCATTACAGCAGTCCATCGGGCGTCGGGCGGGCCACAGAAGGGCCACAGGAGGAAGCACAGGAAACCTGGAACACTTTCCAGACACCAGTCAAGACATTTGGAGTGTTCTCCAGAGGGCACTGCTTGTATCCCCTGTTTCCCTCATAAGCACCATACCCATGTTTTATTCTCCCTAAAACAAACCCTCTTACTCCTTTTCTCCTTCCTCTCGTTCCAGTTCCACCGCATCTTGTCAATCACAACACATCAGTTTCCATCTCTCTGACATCTCCATCGTTCCAATAAACCTTCAAGTGTACTAAGTATTGTAATCATCACAGTTTCCCAAAATGGGCTGGTCATTCGGACGGAAGAAGAACAAGGAGGGCGGCGCCGCCGATGCGAACCCCTATGCCCAGCAAGGAGCGGCCGATCCGTATGCGAACCAGTACGCGAGCCCTGCTCAGTCTCAGGCCACTCTATCGAGCACCAGCAGCAATGGTCCCCGTACCGGTGGTCTTCCCTCTGGTCCGTCCCCGTACCAGAACAACCAAGCTCCTCCTCCCTACTCCGCCGGAGGTCCGGTCCAGCAGCCACCTGCTGCGGGAAAATACACCAACGACAGGTTCGGGACCACGGATAGATATGGCGATAACCGCTACGATACCCCTTCCAGCAGCAACCAGAACCGTTACCAGCCCTCGATCGACTCCAAGCAGAGCCAACCATACTCCAGTTCCAAGTTCAGCTCGGGCGTCTCGGCGAGTACTTCTGCTCAACCGTCTCCCACCACGCAGCAGTACCCCGTCACATACGGAGACAACAAGCAGCCCGGACAACTTGCCCCAGATGGTCCTTACCAGCAGACCCCGGAGGAACTCTATGGCAATAAGTATGGTGTGCCAGCGGAGGAGCTCACGGAGGAGCAGAAGGAGGATGTGGAGTTCACCGATGTTCGAAACGAGATTGTGAATGAGCAAAATGCCACCATCAACACTCTGGATCGGACCATGGAGACGAGTTATGCTGCTCTGGGGCAAATGCGGAATGCTCGACAACAGCTGAGGGAGCAAAACGAGAGGCTGCTGTATGCCAAGGGAAACATTGATCACGGAAGTAAGTCTTCGCCATGTACAGCAAACCAGAAGCAAATGACCTGATGCTAACACCCTGCTACAGTGGGCCAAGCTCGTGTGGCTAAGGCCAGCGTAAAGGAACTTGAAAGAGTTAATCGCTCCATGTTCCTACCCGTCGGCCACAGCAAGAAGACGCTCGACAAGATGGATGCGAGCCGCCTGCAAGCCGAACTTGAGGAGAAGGAGATCCGCGAGCAAAACGCCCGCGAGCTCTACAAGAACCGTACAGAGGCGCAGATAGCCAACATGAAGCCTAAGAAGCTGGGTCTTGGCGGCGGCGCTGACAACAAGAAGAAGTACGCGCTGGAGGACGATGAGGAGATGGACCACAACGAGAATGCCATCAACACCAAGATTGCCCTGATGGAGCAGGTTGCGGAGGAGCTCAAGGAGGGTGCGCTGGATATTGGCGCGGGTCTGGATCTCAGTAATAGGTATATTGAGACCATGACTGAGAACGTAAGTGTTTTCTATTCTGGGAGAGGATGTTGGGAGGAGCAAGGCGCTAACAGTTTCAACAGACCGATAGACTCAACATCGAGGTTCGCAGGAACAAGATGGCGCTCGAGAGGTTTTAAAGAACATGATTTGGGATGTTGTTGGTTCGGTCGGATGGTTTGTAATGGCCGGAGTTTGTTGGTCTTAAGTTTTGCTGCGAACATGCGGTACACACTTTCTTCAGTGTTTATGTTGAACGTTTTATCACTCGAAAATGTTTCTGCGGTGAGTCTGGTGTAGGGTCCCTCCTCGAATGATGGTTTCGGGAAACATGTCAGAAGGCAGGCCGTTGCAATGATTCGGTAAATATCTACTAATAGACTAAGTCATGTATTATGTGATGTCCGTGTATGGTGAAATGTCTGTTGACTTCTGACTCCCATCATAGGCTAAACACTAACTTGTGAAAGAGACAAGCACGAGGTATATCGAAAAGTCCATTCGTGAACATTGGTATCATCCTCGCCTCTCTCAAACTCTCTACGTCCTCTCTTCATTAATAGAACAATAATATACTGCTTTCTCACATACCAAAAGCATCCGCTCAGCCGTTCTGAATTATCATTTTATTACCAGGACCCGGTTCATAACTGACATCATCACCCCCTTCTTTCCTCACCCCCTCAACCACCTTTCAGCCACCACCAAATGCTCCGTCTTCTGCCTTCCCTCAGCTCCCTTTTCTCCTTACTAACTTCATGTTAACAAAGCCAAACAGTCACATTCCACTTATCCACTCTCTTCAACACTAGATCACACCTAGCTTGCCTCCTGTTAGGTACCTAGGTATCTGCGTTATCCTGATCCAGGACTATGTTACGTTCTCACCTGCCTCGATACATACATACATACCTCTAGCTACCTATAGCTAGTGTACCTCTAGCTACGGCCATCAGGGCTAGGTATCAGACTCAAACTGAACTCGTGGTTCCGAGATGAAATAGCACAAATTAATTGGATCTGGGAATTTGGAGAACACGACCACCACCACCACCACCACTATTCTGATAGTCATCAATAACCATAATCCACAAAGTGGTCGTTGTAATGGCACGGCATGCCAGCACCTGTTAGTCTAGATCCTGGTGTTACCCTCTGGGCATCTAGCTCTTGGTCTTCCATATTATCTGCATAACCGAAGTCTTGAACGAAGCAGGCATAGCACTTGATCCAACCCTCAAGCTGGGATGTATTCTGAGCCTTGGGTGCGGGCGGCACCAAGGGCGGACAAGACCCTCAGGAAATCTGGTCGGTGGTTCGGCCAGGGTCTCTGCCACTACATATAATCACTGATCTCTTCTCTTCCATCCAATGTATCTACCCTAGCCTTCCTCTTTCCTCCTCATCTTTAATATCTTATTTTCTTCGTCTGGACTTTTTGGCTGGAGCCTCGGCCCGTTATTCTACGTGCTCGTAACAAAGTCGTTGATAAATCGGGACGGGAAGGGATGGGCGCTACAGACCTGAGGCAACGAGAAGATGGATGGGTAGGATGAGCAGTACGGGCATGAGATGTAATGGGGCGGGAGGTGGGTTAAGTAAGTAGGTACCTCTATTCGACCTGATGTCGAGATATAGATAGGTAGGAAGGGCGTGCTTTAATATCGTGTGGATGAGGATGAATACCCCTGCTCTAGATGTTTTCCATTTCCTTCCTTTCATTTTTTCCCTCTTTTTTTTTTCGTTTTTCTTTTCTCTGTTCTTTTCTTTTCTCTTTTYTTTTCTYTTTTYTTTTCTTTTTTTTTTTTCTTTTCTTTTYCTTTTTTTTTTTTTTTTTCTTTYWWTTTTTYTCTYTTTTTTTTTTTTCGTTTCGGCTTTCCACGTTTTTTTTTTTTTTTTTTTCTTTCTTTCTTTGGAAGACTGAAAGATTCAAGATGACAACTGACAATTTTTGGCGGTCCTATTACCTTGCCCGACCTCTGTCGTATACTGTGTCAAGTATGTACCGAACGTCTAGTAAGCAGAAGAAGACTGGAGGCATGAGATTGGAAAGCGGGTCAGATTCTGTGACTGAACTGTTTACTAATAAGGTAGTTTACAACAGTGGCCGTGGTCGGTCGTGGCTTTCAGCGAGGTACATAAGGAAAGACAGATAAGGGTTTTCCTGATGAAAGAAACTGCCAGAAACCCGGGCAACCGTATTGAATTCATTTGCCTGCTGATCTTCGGTTTATTCTTGCGACCGCCGCTGGACAGGATAAGACAATGAAACACTGTCGTATGGCTTAATGAAGGCAAGTATCAACCCCCTCTCCCCCTAACCCTCTGCCTCCATCTACCCATCACCAATACAATAATGATAAATAACTTCCTACAAAGAAACACCAAGTATTAGCTCAGCCTCATCCTTCCAAGTTCGGCCTGAAATCAGTAATCAGTTCATAACTTGCATCATCATCACCACCTCTTCCCTTCCCATCGCCACCCCTCTCCTCCCCTCCTCCTCCTTCGCACCCCACACCCCCTCCGCCAGCTCCAAATCCTCCCTATTCTGCCTCGTCTCCCTCATCATCTCCATGTACCCCCTCTCCAGGTCGCCCACCACTTCCACCACTTCCCCCTTTGCATTCAGCCAATCCCTCACCCCCAGTCTCCCCGCCGTCTCTCGGTGGCTTTGCGCTGTGCACCCCGCGAAACAGCCGCCCACGCCCTTGATTCGGTGATCACTGAACCGCGGATCGCCAACTTGGAGGATTGTTTTGACGCGCTGAGCGGCAATGATGGAGTAGTCGTGGTTGGCGCTGTGGTTGGCGGTGACCAGGTCCTTGAAGACGATGGAGAGTTTCAAGGCTTCACGGAGACGGTTCAGTTTGAAGAGGGTTAGGCCGTGGCGTTCGAGGGAGACGAGGGTGTGGGAGTGGGTTTTGCCGTACTTTTTGGAGGCGAGGGAGAGGGCGTGGCGGTGTACGAGGAGGGGACAGGGGAGGAGAGGTGGCGGCTGTAGTTGCGGCTTGGTATGGGAGGGAGATGGGGATGAGGATTCTTGGAACTTTGAGGATGCTTGGAACTCAAGACCAAGTTTGGCTAAGGATTCCGAGGCGATTATTGTCATGACGTCGTCGTCGCCGTAGATGTTTTTGATCTGGTCGTAATGGGCCCACAAGAGGTCAGTCTTCTCCTGGAAGGAGAGCGTAGTTGAAGAGAGGATCTCCTTGCGGTACGCATCCTGTTTGTGGATGTCCGTTTGTTCTTCGACGACGTTGTGTTTCTTGCGGTAATCCGCCTTCTTCTTCTCAATCTCCTTGTACTGTTTATCTTGTTCTTCCCAGGTCATGTTCGCGGTGGCCTTGGGGTTTTGGGCCCTCTTTATCTGGTACTCTGTTTCGATTATTTGGTCGCCACAGGGCTGGAGGTATTCATGGTCAGACTTGATGCCGCTTTCCCAGATCATCTCGTCGGCTCTTTTGAGGGCTTCGAGTCGACCTTCGGGGTATCCAGCTTCCATAAAGAGATCGGCTAGGCGACGGAGGGCGATAATCACAGGCTCGCAGTATTCTCCCGCTTCTTTGGGTGTAATGTATTCTTCGGAATCAGTCTCAATGACCTTCCCATCGTCGCGGACGTAGGAGACCCTGTCCCGTTTGAGGCAAATGTATCTGTATCGCTCATAGGCCTCAACGCGCATCATGTGGGCCTTGTGCCAGTCTTGACGCTTGATGTAAAAGTCGCCTAGTTGTTCTATGGCTCCGATGGCGCGTCCTTCGTCCAGCCAGCCATTCTTCTTGTATCGTTCGATAGAGGAGATTAAAAACTTCTCTGCTTCTTCCCAGTTGCCAACGTCTTCATTGGCGCGGGCCCAGAGCTTGTCGTAATAAGCCTCACGGTACATATCGCCGACAGCTGTCGGAGGTGCGTGTTCGTTTAGTGCGAGGCCGTGCGGTATCAGTTTTGTCCGGTAGCTGAACTCTTCCGGACGAGACATTTCGGGTATAGATTCAAAGAGAATGCATCGAGCGGAGAGCGCGTAGGATTCCTTCTCGGTGAATCCATATTGGTCTTTGGCTGAGGTGTCCAGTCTGTCTCTGGCCCAGGAGTGAACTAGCACGTGCATGGATAGTGACCGATGTCGGTCTATCCTCACGAGAGAAAACTGTTTGAGGATGTTTGCACCGCGGCGGAACCAGGTCGGATCCCACTTTCCGTCCTTGTCGAGTTCAATGATGATATTGGCGTTGCGGTCGGTGTCTCCCCCGAGTTGCTCATCAATGGGCATTTCTTGCGATTCTTGCCCCTCGAGCTGCTCGCCTCGCCAGTTGGCCGCTCTCATGATCATTTCTTCGGGTATGTTATCGTAGTGGTAGAAACAAATGATGTTGAGGATCTTTATGGCTGTTTCGTAGTCGCGTGCGTGTTGATCTTCGTTAATCCTTCGGGATTGTCTGCGGAGGGCGAGATACGACAAGTCAAAGGTGACATATACAGCCGGATCACCTTCCATGTCTGTGCCTGTCGTTGACTCCTGTCTCTCCCTCAGCAATTTGTCCCGCCTCTTTCGGAACTCCGTAAGGTAGTCTTCAATGTTGCGCTCTGTCATATGGATGTTGGCACCGGCTTGGTCAATTGCCAATGGCAGGCATCCCAACTCCTTGACTAGAGCCGTACACTGCTGTCGCTCTTCCGGATCCACGATCGTGCGGTGGAGAGTTTTGATGAAGAAGGTGGTGGCTTCATTCTCGTCCATCTCCCGGACTTCCGAGACAGCCTCTGGACCTAGCCTTTGAAGGAGTGTGTTGGCTCTGCTAGAATACAGCAGATTACCTCTGTTAGGAACAATGTTGTTGTACTGCCCGTACTCGTCGCCCTTGTGTGCGTAATTATCGAAGATGAGGAGCCATCTGCCATTGGAGGCATTCATCCAATTCAGGACCACCGCCTGAGATTCTTCGACTTTGTCCGTTTGTATCCCAAGTTTTAACGCAATATTGTGGTAGCTTTGCTGTACTGTGTTTTTGTTGGTAGCATCAAGCCAGAAGACGTGCTCAAACCTGCTTCAGAATCAGTGAGAGTCCAGAAAGGTGTCAATGTTCACAACAAAGCATGTTACCTGTCTCCGTAAATCTCGGCAAACCTCAGGGCAATTTGGGTCTTTCCAATACCGCCCATGCCCCAGAGAAGATATTCCCGGCGCCGCTGGCTGCGCCCATCTGGGTCTGAAAGTAGCACTTTCGCCATATTCCTGAGAATGTCAACCCTTCCAGTGAAGAAGTTGCTAGATAACCCCATAGGACGAGCTTGTAGCGACATGGCTACCGCACTCTTTTCCAGCTGACCTATATAAAGTAAGTTTCAGAACGACAAGAGACTGTATCAGAACGACAAGAGACTGTATCAGAACGACAAGAGACTGTATCAGAACGACAAGAGTCACTGTCAGAACGACAAGAGTCACTGTCAGAACGACAAGAGTCATTGAAAATAGTGCACTTACAGACCAAACCAATCCACGCCCCTTCGGATTTCCTTTCTGCAAGTATCCGAGCAACCTTTTCGATCTGATCTGCGACTTCAGGAATATCCATATACTTTTCCGTCATCTTCTCCAACATCTTCATCTTCTTGTACTCCGGTAGTTTGACCGCATCGGCCGCACCAGGAACACTGAAGCGAAAGTATGTCTCATTCCACCCGTCGAGGAATCTGGCAACATCGATGTGCTTGGGATCAGGGTCTGTTAAACTGTTCTTCATCACTTTACCTATTCGCAAGCCCCAACTAAGACCCTGGCCGAACCACCGACCAGATTTCCTGAGAGTCGTGTCCGCCTTGGTGCCGCACCCAAGGCTCAGGATACATCCCAGCTTGAGGGTCGGATCCAAAGATATGCCGGCCTCGTTCAAGACTTCGGTTATGGGGTTGTTATACCCCAGCGCGCCATCAAGAAATTCTTCCGGTACGTTATCGTGGCTGATGGTCATCGGGGCGAAGAATGTTGGCGCCGCCGAGGTCGCTCGGGCTGCTTCCCAAATCTTGCAGTTGCTGTATTTCCTGTCCTTGGAAGCGTAAGTGCGGAACCGTCGTGGGGCACCAATCTTTGCGGAAGTTACGGCGCAAACAAACGCCTTGCCAGTGGTTGGCTCGTCAGTCGGGTCGTACATGAGCTCGCTACCAGTAGTGTTTCGCTCTTGGACGAGCCTTTTCACTACTGTTTCGAGTGCTTCTGCTCCGTACTTCGCACTGATCTCGAGCTTCTTTTTGTTGTGCTTGTGGAAAATGACTTTGCCTAGGTCGTAATACTTTTCCAGAGCTTCTGCGGTGGACATGCGTAATCTACCGAGTAGGATTGCTACCAGTCTGTAAAAAGAGGCATGTTAGTCTTGAAAAGACAATCTGTCAAACTGGAAAAACAATCTGTCAAACTAGAAAAACAATCTGTCAAACTAGAAAAACAATCTGTCAAACTAGAAAAACAATCTGTCAAACTGGAAAGACATCTGTTAAATAAAATAGAAAGTAATACTTACCCTCCAGTACTGGTGCCGCCCATAATGTGGAAGTACTCGCATGGCTTTGGCAATTCCTTGAAACCCTCAATTTCCTGCACCCTCTTCATGATCCTGTGAAGCATCACCACCTCCGACAATCCACGAACTCCTCCACCGTCTAGTAGATCCCGTTGTTAGCTTTGTCGTATGAGGAACGTGGACTGATACATACCTAGGGACAGCAAGTTGACCGGGCCATCGATTCGCTGGTGCCTTTTCCCTTGATAAACCATCTTGCCCCCTTCTTCCTTCCACTCTTTCTTCCAGCAAAACTAGTAGTATCCAAAAAGTCGACGCAAAGGGGTATATCACAGGAAGTAAACAATCAGTAGGTAAGTCGTGAACAATAACGACATCAGTCAACCATCAAGTCATGCCAATGACAGCCCATCGCAACGGATGAAGCCCGAAGGGTGGGAAAGGCGCCGCCACCATCTTCATATAACCATCCCACCGTCACAGTGGCATTGCTTCTTCTTGTTCCCAAGGTTGGACTCGAACAACGGCTGCCCACATCGCCCACCCATCCTCCCCTGCCCTGCCCATGTATTCGTTGGCGTTCAGCCTGACCCCTCTCCTACCCGTTCGAGGGTGCCCATTTGCAGATCCATGTTGTAACCCGCCCGAGTCTCATGGTGGTCGTCGAATCGAAATCGCCAGCGCTTAAGGCGTCCAAAGCCACTGGGCATAGCCGCAGGGTTACATTACAGGAGGAGCGCCGGGGCGGGGTGCGCCCCATGGTACCGCGGTTGGCACAGTAAGCGTTGGCGGTAGCGGCACTGGTATCGGCTTGGGGCATAGAAGTCGGGAAGAATGATGTCGAAGAGGCATTCGAGATAACGTCGACCTGATAAATTCTTCCTCTCCGCCGTTGCGTGAAAATTTGGACTCGAGTGTTTTGTTGTTGTCGTGATGATGATGTGTCCGGGCAATGGAGACGTGAAGTCGAGGTGGAGGACGGGAAGTTCTTCTGTTGTCGGAAGGCGCTCTTTGACCCGCTAATCTTCAGCGGGACGAGCCGCTATCGTCTGAAGAAGCTCACTGTGTCTCTTACTGTGCCCACTGTATACCCCTGAAACCCCGCTGAAAGTCCGTTCGTTGTGACAGAAGCGCCAACCTGCATCGATCCCATGCTTCATCTTTTTCTCATCACCAGTCGTCCACTCGAACTTCTCTCAAGCTCTGAAGGAGGTACGCGCTCCCGAAAATATGAGCGTTAACGTCGGCTTCCAAGCATTATCATGAAGGTATGCTATCTGATAGGTTAGGCTATCAGTGTGCGGCTAACGACTGGACCCCGGTCCAAAGAAAATCGGCCGAAAAATGGCGTTTCTCTTCGTCCTCCTCGATGTTCACTCCCTGCTTCGGGACTAAACATGTTGCATACATGTAACTCAGCGCGGCCATGGGTTGGAAGAGCTTGCCTTCTATCTTTAGCACTTCACCTTAAGATATATCCATGATGCCCCATCCCCAAGGTCTCTGGTCACAACATGGCACGCGCATGTCATGTTCACCGAATTCCTTGGATCGTATCGTCCTTCTATTTCTTGAAAGCCAAGACAGGATACAATGTCTTCTTCTGATGAGGTCGTCAATATCCTCTCGCTGGGTAAGAAGCTCCTTGATTGCTCTTTTCGTGAACTCACCTGGCTAACCTTAACTGTTTGTTAAACAGATGGCGGAGGAGTCCGTGCCTTGTCAGAAGTCATGATGCTTGATAGGATCATGAAAAGGATCCAAGAGAAACAGGGCCTCGCGGAGATTCCGAAACCATGCGATTACTTTCACTTAATCGGAGGCATTGGCACTGGAGGGTGAGTGTCTCGGACCACCGCCACTAGACATAACGCTTACTCCCGCGTCTAGAATCGCTGCGATCCTTTTCGGAAGGCTACGCATGACGACTACCGAGGCTCTCACAGGGTATGAGAACATTGCCAGTGAGATTTTCAGTACCCGAAAGAGAAGGCTTGAGTTTTCCATCGATTTCAGAGAGGAAAAGGTCGAGAAGGGGATGAAGAACATCATGAAAGGCCGCAACGACGGCAATCAGATGAGAGATGAAAAAGGTGAACGGTCCACCGGGAAGTCGTTTGTGGTTGCTCGACGATCGGATGGCTCATTACGCCGAATACGCGCCTATCGTCACGAGCAGAATCAGCTGGACTTCACCATCTATGAAGCTGCAAGGGCAACTGCAGCGTCAATAGAGCACTCAAAGGACCGGTATTTGGCTGATGAAACCAAAGACTTCAAGAACCCAATAAGGGAAGTGCTTGAAGAGGCAACGGAAGTCTTGGAGAATACAGCCAAGGTTGGTTGCGTTTTGAGTCTTGGGGCAGGCACCAAAGAAATATTGAACCGCGAAGAACCGACAAAGGATGGCAAAAAACGACACACCGAAAAGACCGCTAATGATATGAGGAGGCGCTTCGAAAACGTTCCAAACACATACTTTCGGCTCAATGTCTATGACATGGCCGACAAAGTCGAAGCCAATAAACCCCACGAGATTCCCGCGGTGAAGAGCGAAACAGAGCGGTGGCTAGGCACAAGTGCCATGAAGGGTATAATTGACAGAATCGTCGACGTCCTCACCAAAGGCACCACATCAGGCGTGACCGTCGACAAACTCACGCTGGATGAAATAAACCCCAAGCCGAAGCAAGAAACAGCCGAATCTCCCACAGCACATACAGTGTCCCATGCCATGAACTCAACCTCAAATCAACCCACCCACAACAACAATGACATGGACCCCAACGACCCTACCTACCGTTCAGAACAAGCCGCCCTCTGGGCTCAATACTCCGAATACGCCTCCGCCCTCGGCCCTTCCTCGCCCGAATCCCTCACCCTCCTCGATCGCATCTTCGAACACATGCTTACCCACAAGCACCTCTCCTGCTCGCTCCGCGTCGCCGAGGAGGCCTACAAGCGCTGTCTCGCACGCGACGGCCCCTCCGCGCTCACTACCATGTCACATTTCGGTAAAATTATCAAGGCGCAGGTATCTTTAGGCGAGGTCTTCCGCGCTTATGATCTTCATGAGGAGCTGGTTGGTCTTTTCGCCAAAATATTAGGTCCTGAGCATATGATTACACAGCAGGCGATGGAGACGCTGGATGAGCTGAGGGAAAATAAAAGAAAAAGGGAGTGGGGGATGGAGGAGGCCATGTCGATCATGAGGGAGCATGAGGATTGGGTGAGGGGAAGGCCGGAGGCGGTGTTGAGGGCTGAGGTCGGGGATGAGGGTTATGAGAAGAGGTATAGGCAATATGTAAACGCGGTTGTAGTATACGCGTCGGTTCCTGTGGAGGATGTTTGTAAGGCTAAGGGGGGGTGTAAGGAGAGGGGGTTTAGGGAGGTGGATAGTAAGTTGGGGATAAGTACTTCTAAGGATGTTGAGATGGAGATGGGGTTGGTTGAGGATTTTAGTTAGAAATAGGAAGGGGGAGGATCGCTTATGCACGGCGGAGCTGAGATATGTTGAGCTGTTTCGATGACAAATGATTCATGAATGATAGCCGTTGGCTTATTTGAGTCTTGAATGATCTCGTCTTCTGTGGGTCCTGGTTGGATGTTTACCCGTGAGCCGTCGTATTTGGTTGCGTTGAAGAGGATTCGTTTGAGTGTCCCTCTCAACACCTCACTTCCACTCGTTGATCTCGCATGGAATTCATACTTGAATTGATGTTATAGCTTGGGCGATCAAGGAAGGAGGTGCCTGTGATACTGTGATATTAGAGCCTTTGTGCTGCTTTGTACCTGAGGTCCAAATGTCGCCGCGGCTGGTCGAAACCATGTGGTTCCAGGACTCTCCTAGAGAAGTATCCTGATGGCACTTTTGTCGCCGCTGGGCGGAGCGACAAGTATTGACTCTTGCCAGCGTTCATTCATTCACTCGCCTTTGCTTCGAGTTCTCTACTTACCTTCGTTTGTCCCAAGTCCCAACCCAACAACGGGTATATAGTGCAGGTCCTTGGCACCCTTTCCCGTGGTCCGCTGGTGTAACTGGTAATACGCCTGGTCTGTGAGAAAGTCGATCTTTACTCGGGTAATAGCCTGGGGGATCAGTAAACCGCCGGTTCGAATCCGGCGCGGACCACTTTTTTTCGTGTCGCGTTTGCCCCCTTTTTTTTCTCGCATGACCTTCGCGGAGTAGCAAGCTCTTTAAGATGTTGGCTATGGCTGCCCTCGCGTTCTTGGGAGAAGTGGCGGAGATTTGGGTATGACCTTCCCAATCCTTTGAGACGGATCCTGACACTGTGTTGGTGTTCGATCTGTTCCAAGATCGCCTTGAGCTCTCCGTCCCAGTCGTCCACAAAGCAAAAGCTACGAGTTGGGATCCGTATGCGCATTCGGTTGGAGAATACCTCTCTCTATGCAGGTGTATACCGCGAGCTAAAATACCTCCCCCATCACAACTTTCCATCTCGCAACAAAACAAAGGCAGTCGCTCCTCCGACCGCCACTCCATCTCATCACCACCACCGCCTCCCATCGCAACACAACACCAAACGGAAGTTGCGACGTCATGCAACAGACGGACTATCAACCCGCCACCCCGACTGCCAGGGACTGACAAGTACGTCATTCACCCTGCAAATCAACCTGCTCCACCGGGAATTCCAAGACACACAACTCCTTCCACCTCGTCAACTCCTCCCACCCCTCCAACTCCTTGCACCTCAACGCCTTTACCACCTGCCGCCCTTTCTATCTCAACAGTTCTTTCCTGTGATACAGCCGAATGGTGACACTTTGAGAAGGATCTGGGCGGGTGGTTGAACGTTCGCGATTTCATTCCAAATCCAGGTCTCGGCCCAAGTGGTTTCCTACTACTGTAGATGACTCGGATGGGTTGGAGAGCTTGTGCCTTTCCAGTCGGTGGTGGTGCCCGAGAAGCCAGTCACGAGTACACAGACTACTTGCGCTTGTTCTTCGATTTGTCCTTCAGGTACTGAGGTCCAACGTAGCCCTCATAAGCAGGAGAAGGAACAAAGAATTTGGAATCCTTCATCGCCATAACGAGGTCGATAAGCTCGCAAGGGCAAAAGTTCAATTTAGCGTAGTGCTGGGGCCACAAGGGACCGTTCCTGATGACGTTGGCGGCCTTGGAAAACACAATAGAGTAGGCATGAAAGCTGTGGCGCCGGAAAAGCTGATATTCCTCTTCGGTGTCAAAGTCGTCACGGCCGACACCGTGGGGGAAGTAGTCCGCCCATCGTTGTGATGGCTTCCATTTACATACCGTAGTGGGAAAGTACTAGAAGTGGCAGCTGTTTTTCGCGTTGGCAGCGCATGGAGGGACTCTTGCCAGAAGAGCGGATGCTGCTCCCTACCAGGGCAGGCCTTCTTCCCGAATCAGCCCGAGCAATTCACTCCAGGCGGAGATTACTTGCTCTGCCCACGCCTTCAAACATGGAGAGAGCAGTCAAGGGGCCGTCGTTCATGCCACCCGCTCTACTCTCATAATGTCACAGTACGAGGAAGGTGTGGCACGGTGAGGAAGCCTCTGGCTGGAAGCTGCTTAACTTGGGTAGAGTCTTAGGAAGCTGGCAACAGAAGGAGCATGACGTTGCCGAGGAAGGAGACCATTCCCAAAGGTTAAGCCGATGGCTAATTGGGAGCCCGGTTGGGGACAACAGGATATGCATATAAACCCAGGGTCCCCAGGCCTTTGGAGCAGTCTTCTTTTCACCATCCTCTTCATCCACTCCAGGTTTCTTTTCACAATCCTCTCAGCTTCATCCCTTGATCTGCTCCATCACGGCAGCCAGCCCAGCACCAGGCTTCTTGATCTGCTCCAGCCCAGCTCCCAGCTCCCAGCTCCCAGCTCCCAACTAGTTCACTCCTGGGCCAGAGACAGACTGGACACCTCAGCCAAAGACCAATATGGATTCACCGAGAAGGAATCCTACGCGCTCTCCGCTCGATGCATTCTCTTTGAATCTATACCCGAATCGTCCGGAAGAGTTCAACTACCGGACCAAACTGATCTCGCACGGCCTCGCACTAAACGAACACGCACCTCTAACAGCTGTCGGCGATATATACCGTGAAGCTTATTACGATAAGCTCCCAGCTCCCAGCTCACAGCTCCCAGCGCCATCATGAACAACGATGCTGATGTTGTATTGGCCGGACTTTGGCAACAGTACCGCGCCACCGCATTTGCTACGGGCGATGATTCGATCCTATCCATACGCGCGCTTCCTCTTCATCCGCTCCAGGTTTCTTTTCACCATCCTCTCAGCTTCATCCCTTGGTCTACACCAGCACCAGGCCTCTTGATCTCCACTGCTCCATCGACGAGAATACCAGCACCAAGCCTCTTGATCACTGCTCCATCGACGAGAGCACGACCATGAACAACGACGCGGACGATGCACTGGCCAGACTCTGGCAGCGTTACCGAGCCACGGCCTTCGCTACTGGGGATGATTCGATCCTATCCATACGCGCGCTTGCCCAACCCGGCTCCCAGCTCCCAGCCCGGCTCCCAGCTCCCAACCCGGCTCTCAGCTCCCAGCCCGGCTCCCAGCTCCCAGCTCTCAGCGCCGGCATCATGAATAACGATGCTGATGTTGTATTGGCCGGACTTTGGCAACGCTACCGAGCCACGGCCTTCGCTACTAGGGATGATTCGATCCTATCCATACGAGCGCTTGACCTTGTCGCCCAGCATCTGAGTACCAAGATGCACCACTCATGTGCTGTATGCGTTTTGGAAATAGCATACGCCCGCTGCGTTATGCGATACGGCCCCACTGCAAATGACACCGTCGATCAAATCGGCCTTCTCCTGAGTGTATGCACAGCGTCGGGAGATCTGGACAATTTGAGCACAGGCTGCAGTTGTGCAACAGCGCTCGTTGTTCAAATGACCGACGTCCATGGTGCTGATCACCCTCTGGCGACGGAGATGGCGGAGCTATGTGAAGAGGAAGGCATCAAAGCGGATGTCGAGAAGAAAAAGGAGGAGGTGTTGGACACGGAGAGAGTGATCAAGTCGCACGAAGAGTGGGTAGCCAACAGGAGTGAAGAAGAGCTGAGAGCCGAGGTCGGAGATGAAACTTATGAAGAAACATTTCATCCCATCCCGGAGGACAGTTGGTCATATAGATATGACAAAGTGCCGTTTACGACGTACAAAATGCGTGCTTCGGTGAAGTAGGATAGAGTAAGACATGGGTTGTAAATTTCAAAAACTCGGAGCAATCAGAACGAGTTCTCATCCTCAGAATGACTTGACTTGAAAAGCATACAGAGCGGATCCTTTGTTTGCTTTGATGGGATGAGATGTTTTGATAGGCATTGTTCTGACGGGATAGGATGCATCGCTAGATAGGTTTCAGATGCTCCTCATGTATTATAGTTCGCCGTGCCGGCCGTATTTATTGTGGAAATCAAAAAGATCGTCTTACCATTATGGACTCAGTGATTCTGAAGCAGGTTTGAGCACGTCTTCTGGCTTGATGCTACTAACAAAAACGTAGTACAGCAAAGCTACCACAATGTTGCGTAAAAACTCGGGATACAACCGGACAAAATCGAAGAATCTGTCATCCGTCGAGCCGCCATCGGTCATCCATTGCCAATCCATCGGACTTGCACCACCCAAAGCGGATAGCAAGCGGATAAGAACCTTGATGGCCCAGGATCGGCCCGGGGTAGTTGTTCATGATGAATTAATTGAAGCGTGCTTCAACCAGTATGCAGAGGTGGATGACTTTCACAGTCTGGGGGGAGTTTAGTAAATCCTCAGGCGGGTAACCATAGAACGTAGGCCGTAAAAATCCAGATGGAACCGCACGGCATGATGCCAATACTCGTAGTTCGAGAAGTCTTCCTTGAGCTCTGGAATCGGCATGGACTTGAGGGCCTCGAAAGTGGTTTCATTTTTACGGACGATCGTCCTTGGGTTGTCTTGATTTGCGACCAAAGGCCGGAGCACAAGAAGCAATACTAATGGTACCTCTACTTACTGCCTCCTGTCGTTTTGATAATGGCATGAAAGCACTCATCAGTCAACATGGCGGCCCGTGTTCAAGTCAACCGCTGGTGCAAGTCTGTGTGTCGATCGAGACCGCTACATATGCTCTCGCCGTAGTTCCTTCGACCGTCGGATGATGAGCGCTTCCTATATTATTACCCATGTACCATAACGACGGCCCGCGGAATAAAAGCCCATATCGGAAAGAGCTCTTCAAGAAAGCTCCAAAGACCATTGGTTGAATGTAGGGAGTTCAAAAGACACTGTCTTTTTTGACTCACCTTGTCACACACTTCGCACTTTGTGCCAAATGGGATGTCAACCCAGAACTAATCTGTGTGCATGAGTGTTTCTTTGGCCATACCAACTGAAGAAAATAGTCTATCAAAAAGGACCAAACTGAAAAGCGACGTGAACTGAAACCGAAGGAATGGAGACTGACCGTAACACTTGCATGCGCATTCTGTTGGGAGAATACCGCAAGCCATCACCCACGCGGACCATCGCAGCAGTGAGCTCGCTCTTGTAAGGCTTGGACAGCCAAAGCATCGGCCACCTCAGTAGAGTTAGTGGGCGCCGCGACTGGTCGAAACCATGTGGTTCCAGGGCTCTCCTGGAGAAGTATCCGTAGAGTATGGCACTTTTGTTGCCGCTGGGCGGAGCGACAAGTACTGAATCTTGCCAGACTGTCGCGCGACCTTCACGGAGTACTATGGTCCCAATCATATCAAGGATGTAAATGTCAGTTGAATGTCGAGAAATAATTATACAGTTGCTAACACAAACAAATACACTTATCGAAACACAACCTTTCATTTTCACAAAGAACCAGAATAATCACTGCGACTTCTGCCCGGACTCTCCCCCGTCACCGTCCTCAAGGTCCCCTTCCGTTCCGCGCTTTTGGATGGCTTGCATGAGTTCGTATAGTTGACCGACTTGCTCGTCTGTGATATTTTTTTTAGTTGCCGAGCATCAGGGGAGGAGAGGGGGCGGAAGATTTACCGCTCATCTTTAATGTTCTCAACCTTGCCCTTATCCAACTTATCGCCTACCCACGACTTTCCTTCAATCTTTTGAGCGTAAAGTTGCCACTCCGTTAGGAAGCCGATCTGTGGTAATATGGGTTGTTAGCCGGTGTCTTGCCGTACGTTCTTGAAATCCAGCATTTCAGCACGTCGCTGCCTCCTTTTCCTTTTTTGTGGTTTTCTTTCCCCCATTCTTTCAAGTTCACAACCCTCGCCGTTCCAGGGTCCTCTTTCGCCGGGTTCCGTTTCCCTTATCCAAAAAGCTGGTGATGACCCCTTTCACCACATATTCCTGGATCGCATCCTCTACTGTCTGGCTTTCCTCTTTCTGACCTTCCATCGTCACCTGGTTTTTCTCGTTCATTGCCGGCCCACCTTTCCGTCGATAACTTCATTCCCGCCATGCGTCTCAGGCCATCATGTCGTATTTTTGGTTTGAAGTTTTGGTTCCTTCCAGTTCGGGTTGTTGTAACTGGTCGTTTGAGGAGGAGGGGGAAAGTGGTGATGCAGTTGTTGCTGTGGTGGTGGTGGTGGTAGTCGTTGGTGACATAGAGATAGAGGACTGTGGGCTGGTGGAGGTAGGGTCCCTCTTGGGAGTAGTTTGTGAAGGACTGGGAGATAATGTGGTGGTGTATGATCCCTCTGTCCTGGGAGAATAGGAGGAAGATGTGGAAGCAAGAGAGGATGAGAAGGACATGTGCTTCCGCTATCTTGTTCTTTCTTTTGTCCAACGCCGCAGGATGAGTTATGCTGGTAGGTAGTTGAGAGGTGGAGAGGGAGGAGTAGGGTTAACGAGTCTATATACGAAAGTCAATAAGACAAGACAATGAAGTAGAACAGAAGATATACTCAGTCTTTGAAGCGTACATTTACCAATCAAGCTCAATGGGGAGATCTCAACAAGAGCAACTCAAAAAAGGAGAGAACCTTGATGAGAACACTGAAGAAGACAGCCACCAAACACTTCCATTCCTTTCCCTTCCTCCAACAGTAAACTCTCCGAGCGCTACTCCCTCCCCTCCCTCACCCTCCCCATCCCCCAAGGCAGCATGGAGACTACCACTACCAGTCGAGAGACCATTGGATCTGGTCTAGAGGCTTTTATTGTCAGCTGCCTGTGAAAATAAACTCAAATCACGCCCTACAAAAAAAGCTCAAGGGCTGGTTAGAGTCGTGGTAACCCGCCTTGTCGATCTGTCTGTCATTCATCGGACTTGCACCTCACAAAGCGGATAAGAAGAACCTTGATGGCCCCAGGATCGGCCCGGGATTTGCGGATCAATCCAACCCCCCCCAGCCCAGAAAAGGCAAAAAGCTCAGCCCGCAATGACGAGGCCCGGAATTGAACCCGGGACGTCCTACGGCTTACGAAAACTGTACCACCAGTACCGCGCACTGAGCAATGTTTTCTGGCTCCCGCACACCATACCGCTCGGCTACGGGCACGAGGCGGACGGTGTACGGGAGTTATTGGGGGGGTCTGAACTGGGACCTTATATACCCAGGTCCATCTCCAGGACCAAAAAGGTCCTTGCTTGGTGTTGACAAATACTCGTGATGCAACGCTGCGATGGAGGGAGAGAGTGTCCATCAGGACTGACAAAGCACATGGAGCTACGGATTGAGTATCAATATCTTGCTTCAATTCGCTAGATAAAGTTTGCTTACTTTCTTCGCTATATCGCTAATTCATCCATCCAGCGATCCGTTCGTCCATTTATCTAGTTATGGTATATCCTCCTCCCATCCCCATTCCATATCACTGTTCCTTCCAACACATACTATGATATGATTGCTGCCCTTCCTTCCTCCACTCAGTTCTTCACATCAATCCCATATGATGCCGCCATATCCTTATAGTCCCGACCAAAGAAAGAAAGAAAAAAAAAGACTATTTTTGAGTTCCGACCGGTTTCCTTTTCCTTTCCCTTTTCCCTTTTTTCCTTCCCAAACGCCATAAGTGACGAAGGTGATGCGCTTTTCCCGCCGCCGCCCCCCATTCGCCATGCAGATAGAGAACAGATTGAAAAAAAAAACCCTACCAAAACAGAACAAGAAAAGAAATAATGACCTTCCTGGACCACTTCATCACTTCAACCTCTCGTAATCTGGAGAGCCCTCTTAGGTCCTCCGAAAACTCCCATGGTACCCATCATGTCCCTCCCCATCCGTACTCGCATCATCATGCTCCACACCCCCAACCTCAACCTCCTCATCACTCTCATAATCGCTCGCATCCCCAATCTCGCCCATCCCATCCTCACTGACATCATCATCGTCATCATCATCCTCCTCACTATCACTATCATCATCTCCACCACCACCCTTTTCTAGCACAGCAATGCTTCTCCACTCGACATAATTCTTGTCCAAATCCAACCACCTCTTGGCTACGGGTAGCTGAAAGGGATCAAAAGGGAAGCAAGCCTCGATGTGCGTCCAGTTCTCGTGGTCGAATTCGAAGCCGGAGTCGCGGAGGGCGCCGCCGGTGGCGTATGAGCTGGTAAAAAACTGTGAGAGGTGGATGGTCTTGTTCTTTTCGATTTGGGGGTAGATGTAGATCAGCCGGAGGTGGTGCGAGAGACGGGCGAATTCGTCGACGATTATGGGGGAGCAGCATTTTAGGGGCTGTTTCGTTATCTGGTCAGTAAAGGAGATACTGAAGAAAGACGGTAGGGTGTGGGTGGACGGATGGCTTACATTAAGCTTGCTCGCAATATTCACCTGCAACCGCTGCCTCAACCCCTTCATCCACGGCAAATCCTGTCCCAAAAAGCTGGCCGGATCGTCCCAGTCAAAGCTCGCGGGGACCTCGTCCCGATCAATCAGATCCCGCCAGCGGAAGCAGAAGATGTACAGCAACCCCTGAAAGTACGCATAATACTGACTATAGCGCCTTATGTCCGGTCCGCGGCAGCTGGTGTGGGTGTTTCTGTAGTGATCGATGTAGTCGAGGAAGGTCTGCGCAATCAGCTGCACCTGGTCGCTCTGCACGCGGGCTCCTCGTGCTGTGAAGGAGGCTAGGTAGGCGACGGCCGCTTGCTTGACTACGGGGGCTCGGGTAGATTGGAAGGCGATGTTGAAGAGGGTGCCAATGAACATCTCCATCAAACGGTTGGACTTCATGGCGAACTTGAAGAGGAGGTATTGCGTGTGGCGCGATTTGAGGTGAGGGAGGATAACGTTGACGAAGTCGGTTAGCAGGTCTTCGAAGGTTGCGAGTGCCTCTGGGCTATCGGGGTCGGCGAAGACGGGGTCGTAGATGGAGAAGAGGAGGTCGAGGATGGCGTCCATGGTTTCGAGTTTGCTTTTTAGCAGGAGAATCCGCCTTGTTTGCTCGTCGCTTTCCTCCTCGTCTTCGTCGTCCGAATCGGCGTCGCTCATGGCATCGTCGTCCTCGTCATCGCTCTTAGCGTTCGAGGCTTCGAGCTGTCGTAGAACCGCCCGTGTGGTCTCGTCGTCATCGTTCTCCAGATCGAGGGTCATTTCGACGTCCAGCTTTACCAATCGCGAGAGGATCAGCTCCATTATATCCCGTTCCAAATCCGGCTTGTCCGTTTTTAGCCTGAGCAAGTGATCGATGTACTCCATGTGTCTCGTCTTCGACTCTTCGGTATGTGGGAAGTTGTGCGTTACGATGTCGAGAATCATCGGTCGTGCATCGGCGTAGAGCTCGAGGAGGTATTTCAGACCGAGATGTAGCCGCTCTTTCTTCGTCTCGCTATCGACGGGCGGGAACCCCGGTACGACTTCTACGGTCGAGGATCGTGTCTCGGTGAACTTTTCGACCATCATCGATAGTGCCTGTTGCCTGAAAGACACTTTCGCAGACAAGGCTGCCAATAGCTGAATGTACGCTCGTGCAAAAACATCGTCCCTGTCCAGCCACGTGCAACTGAGCACCGCCCGTATGAGTCCCGAACACGATCTGTCCAGCAATGGTGCATGGCTGGTCAACGCAACGACGTAAACCTGGAGGTCTTGTGGTTGTGGTGCATCGGCATCTTCCTCTTCGACAATCGTTCGCTTCGGGCTCGGGCAGAAGATTTCCTTCAGACCGTCGTAGTCCTCGTCGTCTCCGCGGGCATGACCCTCGAGGGCCTGCTTGACCTCGCGTTTTGCGTCGTCCAACGTCTTGCCACCAAACTCCTTGATCATGTTGAGCTTGTCGTTGAACATGACGGTCTTCCTCTTCTTGACGGGGCTGCTGCCTGGGAGGCCGTCGCTGCTCTCGCCGTCCTCTTCCCTGGACCTCCTCCCGAGCACTGTCGATGGCTTTCGTAGGATGGACTTGATGGCGGACGAAGTGAGCGGGGTTGCCTGCGATCGGGTCGCGACCGGAGTGAGAGTCGTCATGGTCGAGGATGGGGGTGGGCGGATAATATTCGCCGTCTACCGGGGGTTGGTCTATTATCTGGAGATTATTTTGTCGATAGGAAGTGGATCCCTGGAGATCGATTTGGCCGGCAGAAAAAAAAAACGAAGATTATAACTAGCGTGGTGGTTGTGGTGGAAATGGAAATGGTATGCGGTACTCGGTCGGTCGTTCAGGTTCTCGATATGGCACGTCTTGAATGCCCAGTGGCGGACAGGTGATGGTACGGTGATCAAAGTGTCTCTCGGCTCCCGTCGCAGATTTGGCCAAACAACAATAGCATAGTTGTCGAGATTGAGATTACAAGCAGATGAAGCGAAAGAAGGTACGGGAGTCTCCTTGGGCCAGTGGCATTCCGCTCTGGTCTGGTCTTTTCTTCGTTGCTGGCCGCAAGGATATGTACCGCTTGAAAGAGTTTGTTTACGCTGTGATGAAAAGACAAATCAATTGCGACTGGACATGTTTTTTTCCGATCTGTTAGTGAGCGGAAGCCTCCAGTTGTCCCCACAAAATGGCACGTGCACATCGGTCTGTGTGGGCCGTGACTGACAGATCCGGAAGGCGGTGAGCTTATCGGTTTCGGTGAGTGACGCTTGATTACATAACCACCATCATCGAGTTCAACCTCCTCCCCAACGGGTAAGCACGCTCGTGACAGGAAAGCTGGCACCTTTTCGGGCACTACATGGGCGATCAACCGAATGGTCGTAAGAATAAACCGAACATATTATAGTCAGTAAATTACACCTTAGTCTAGGTATCCTCTTATCACGCATCCAAGCGTTTTTGATATACCTTTGGAAACCAACTTCTAGGCAGTTCTTGAATGTAAGAATCCCCGTGACTCTGGCCGATATGCTTTCAAATTATTGTGATCCCTACAGTATCACAGTTTTGTAACGGCCTTTCCTAACCAAAGCGAGCCGTATTGGACTGTCCATATTCAGTTTATTTCTACGACCACTTCGTTAGCGGAACTGAAGGTGCCAGCTTTTTTTGTCATTGGCGTGCCAAGTCCCCAAATTCCTTATGTCATCCAGTCACGGTATCTAACACATTATGATTTGGATCAAAGGAAGCATCAAAGACGTTTACCAGACACATCATGATGACCTGTAAGGGATAGGCAAAAAGGTCACTAGATTATACCGTCAACTTATCCATTCTCCAGTCTATTCCTAAAAGGATTACTACTTGCTATCATATTCATCTTTTTGATCAAAGTCACAAGAGACGCAAGAGAACCATTTGCCAGTTCTCTCACAAAGATAGAGAAATATTTCATAGCCACTCTTTGCGCCAGCTAGCCGACAGATACCAATTTTGATGGCCGCTCCTGTATCTTTGAAGACCGAACAATATCCACCCCAGAAGAAAGAAGAAAGAAAAACATAGTAGTGTAGAGGCTGCTGCTCCTTGGCCTTTGCAGGTCAACAAGCAACTGCCCCGTAGTTATACATACATCAGAAACTCAGTAACGGTGAGGGTGGTATTTGTGATCCTTCCCCAGTTCCAGCGAAAGGTGCATTCTTTCCAGCCACGACAGGACTTCTCCTTGGGGCCAAGGCGCTCCCTTGTCTTGATTGTGAACCGGATCATCGAACGTCTCAGGAGATCGCACGACGTCGTTCGGATCCGGTTTCGGATCGTCTCTATCAACCACAACCTCGTGGAATGCCTGCGAGACTAACGACCAGAGGGGGGGCAGAAAGTACCGCCAGCGCCATAGGGCTTGTGGATTTTCGAGGTTGTATTCTTGCCGATAAACGCCATGCTCTGCGGGCCCCTAGTACCCTTCAGCACCGCCGCCGTTATGTCCTGTCTGGGCGCCATAGAGGTTGTAGCCTGAAGCATCGCCACTCTCTTGCTGGCCGCCGAGGTCGTTGCTGGAAAACCCGCCCTGTCCAGGTTGGTTCTGGCCCTGAGGCGCACCGTAGCCCTGGCTGCTAGGTCGATTCTGCTGGTTCTCGCTACGATTTGTCTGATTCTGCTGCTACTGGAGTTAGCCGGGGCCTTTATGTTTTCCCGTCCCGTCAAGACTGCCATTCTTATACCTCGGTATCGTTATCGGCCGAAACGCCACGAGGCAGCAATAAGATCCGTTGTACGAAGGGAGCCCCGCGGGAAAGGGAATTTTTTGAATGGAGACTTACTTCTCTGTACTTGGAAAGGTAAATCTTGAGAGCCTCTGCATAGTTCTCGAATCCCAGAGACGTCATGGCGAACAGGATGTCCTCGCCGTTGACGGTCTTGCGCTTTTCTTGCTGGCATTTTTCCGATGCTGTGATAGGTCAGATCCAACTTGTTCCTCTGACTGGATGACTTTTGACTCTGGGAGGAATATTGTCATTGTACGTACCTTCGCTGGTGATAAACGAGATGAACTCGCTCACGCACTCTTGCATGCACTCCTTTGCCTCCTTGGCTATCTTTGCATTTTCGGGAAGCGCATTCTTCATAATGCGAGCGACTGGGGCAAAGTTGCGTATGTTAGCATCATAAGCATCACATCTATCGGCCTTGGAAGAGGAGGAAGAAGCGCGCGGCGCTTCGGGCGACTTGGGCGACGAATGGTGAGACATGGAAGTGTGTAGAGAATATGCGCAGCGGCTGTTCTAGAAGTGCTCTCAAGCCCAAAGCAGCAGCAAGACAGAAGCGAAGCCAGTCGGAGACGGTCTCGGGTCTGTTTCTCGTCGCCAAACCCCCAGCCATGAATGGACATGGTGCCATGCAAGCGCAAGCGGGCGTGCTGCCCTGCTCTCTGTCTGGCCACGGCTAGAACACACACACACACTCCCACGAGGGAGACGGGCGCACACACGAATCATGGTCTGTGACTGTCCACAGAGACCAGAGACACAAAGAGGCTCAAGGGCCCGCCGGCACCGAGACAGAGGCCAGAGGCAGATAGGGACGGGTAGGTAGGTCAAGAAGGGCAAGAGGGGATAGGCAACGAGGTGTGTAACATACCATTGGCTATGGGCAACCACCGGTCCTGTTCCTTGACTTCGAACTCATACTGGTTGAGCCCGCTCGAGTGTGGGTCCTGAGGGTCGTTCATTTGTGGTTCCTCGCCGGGTGACGGTGCACCTTGTTCAACATCCTTTGAATTGGATTGGGGGGAGTCGGACATATTTGGCTACCTGCAGCGGCTGCTCACGTCTTTCTAAATTCCTTGGACTGCCAGCTCGCACAGACTGGATTAAGGTAGATGATGTGTCGTTGGACACGTTGCAAGGGTGTTAGGTAAGGCTTGAGGCCACTTTTTTTTTCTTGGGCGGCTCGGCCTGCAGGCGACTGCGTCAATCGTCCCCCTGTTTTTCGCGTGTCCAGGGATCCTTCAGGCTGTGACGGAGGGCCGGGGCTGGGCACGATGGGACTTGATGGGGTACTTTTTGGGGGTGGTGGCGATGAGAAGGAGGGACGGGAGAAGAGAAGCCCGAGACTGGATATGGCAGCCCGAACCCGAAGCAAAGGAACGCTCCGACCTTCACTTGTCTGTTCCGTCTGATGTCTCTTTCTAGCGGCACGCTCGGTACCTCTAGCGGTAGGTAGCGAGGAGTGAGGGGGCTGTTCCGGGGGTGGATGGGTGGCCCGATGAGACTGGTGACTGGACGGGGCACTGCGGGTCCTACCCAAGGGTGCAGGGTGGTCTCTAGCGCGGGCTTGCCTGGAGACTCTCTGGGGCTCTGGAACCTTGCCGGCGTCCGCTGGATGGATCGCCTTACTGCAGGACTGGTGCGGTCGTAAACAGGATGACCAACGGCCAACAATATTTCTGGGTGTATGTACCACAGTAGGTAGACCGACCCTGCCGCAAGTGTATATTCCCGTGTCCCTGGATTCGACGTTTCGTCAAGTCCGTTCTCTTGCTTCTGCTGATGGCCTCCTGTTGTGTGTGTCTCTGTGTACACACGGGTCGCTGTTACACCACACGGCGATGGGCTGGTGATGGTTGGTTCTTTTGGCTCTACTGTCCGGGCCAGCGCAGGGCAGAGCAACGCGTCTTGTTCTTTGATCCCGCGGTGGGGGTATGAAGAGACAAGTAGTCTAGTGTGGTGTAGATTGTATTGTGTATCGATGATGATGCTGTCTGCCTGGTGTTCGCCTCGTGGAAAAGGTAACCTGCAAAGTCGCGTCAGAAGAGCAAATCCAGTCAACTAATGAACCAATACTTGGCCGAACGTGGGACTACGACAGTGGATTGGACTGGGATGGGTTTGGGGATAGACGAGATGGGGCACGGGGGATGGAGACGGATGGGCGGCTGGAGCAGCGTGATCACTGGAACCCGAACTGGGGAAGTGTGGAAAATGTCTAGTCGAAGCTAGGACCAGGAAGGTTGGGATGTTGGAGTTGGGAGCTCTCCCTCCAACGTCCCCCTTGGACTGCCGCGTTCCTGCGGGGCCAGCAACAGCAACAGCAGCAGCAGCACCTCACAGCACCTCATGGCGCTCACGCGAAAGACGGGATGACTGTGGTGTGCCTGTGTGTGGTGGTGATGTGTGCAATGATGCAGTGTGCGCATGGCAGCATGGCAGCAGCAAGGCAAGGCAGTATGTCTGCTGGTCTGGCTCCTTCACTAGACTCCATAGTCCCTAGTGTAGTTTCTCACGATGTGTACGTACCAGTAGTAGTATCACTACGATGCTTGGACAGGTAGAGATGAGTGGTCTGTATGGCCCCGTTGCCTCACGCTTCGCGTAGAGTACAAAAACGGGTTTCTGCTTTGTCCTGGTCGGGGTGTCGGACGGCGTGTGTATCCACGTCGAAGGGGGTTGTTTGACTGGACGGTAGGGTACCTCTTGGGTTAGGGTGTCGAGATATTGATAGAATGAATGGATATGAAAGTGGAAGATGGATGCCGATTCTTCCTAGTGGATAATCCGGGTGTCTGAGTTGGCCAATATGGATGTGTGAATGTCAAGGTATGTAGTTGCAGTAGGTCTGTCGTTGTCGTTTCGTTCCGTGTCTGAGATGCATGGAAACACAAAACCAAGACAAGCGACTCGTGGGGTTGGTTGTCGTGACAGTGTCAGCTCGTTGACAGCTCTCTCTGCCTCTATCAAAAACACTGCACTAACAATTTACAAAAAGAAGGAAATCGGGTGAAGAGACGAGCATGCGGGAGAAGCGGGTCCCATCCAAATCATGCGCCGCAATTCATCCCAGATAGGCATAGCTACGTTGTAATGTTCCAGCGATTTAGCGAACATCCCGGCTTCGCCAGCACAACGTCGGATTTGCAGAACGACAACAAGACCACCAACAACAACACTTCACTCAACCTGCATTGCTGATATCGATTGACAATGGCACATAAACACCCAACTGATACCTCTTGTTGTGACGTTTGGTCGGGCATATATATTGCCCTTCTTGTTGGCATCAAACTGTCGATTTGGTACCTCAGTTTGACATCTACAACTTCATGTCAAACCACCAGAAGACTGACGCTTTCGTCGATACAACTAATCCAGAGGTTTCAAAGAAACTGTTCCCCTAATCCGACCCCGGCCTTCTTACTCTTATCCTAAACCCGTTTTCCCCACCTAGATCGATGGATATCAATGCCCATGACGAGTCACCCGACTGCTACTCCTCGCCCTCAACGAGACGTCAATATTTGATATCCGTGGACCGACAAGAGCGGTGAAAGTGCATCGTCCAAGGCCTCTTTAAAGGGTTGCATGCTTGCGACTATTAGCAAGGATAATGCGCAAAGCAATAATCACTTCTTTTTTTCCTCCAACTCACCAAAAACAACAGTTCAGTATCTCTCTTGATGATGCTGGACGTCAACGCCATTCCAGATATGATATCTTGGCGAAACATCAACCCCAGCTTCAGGGCGACGAATGTCTGGAAGGTGGGTGGAGACAGCCTCTGATTCGACAATGGCTGTGACATATCAACACCATCTTCAACCCAAACAACAGGAACGAGAAGGCTGAAAAAATCCAGAAGCCCAATCGATGCCCTGAAATCCAACCACGGCTTTTGGGCCGAAAGAGGCTGGGGGTTCTTTTGTTGGGGGTCCAAAGGAGATCCCAAAGGAGAGGTGTGTGTGATGACTGGCCGAGTGGGCTTTTCGCTATCACCTCTTTTGATATGTCCGCCCCTTCTTTCGTTTCCCACGATGCGGGTAACCATTCACAGCCATTCCACCATTCCCCAGACACGACGAGGCTGGGACAACTTCAAAGAACAAGCTCAGTGGTTGTCACAATGTCAGTTCTTCGCCAATGATCGATTTTAGATGGGATTTCGACAGCCTCATTGGAAGATATTCCGGAGATTATGTGAGAAAATCCCCTGTTGGCTCACAAGCTTGTCACGGTCACGGGTGTCCTCCTTGTGAAAAGCACCCCTCACTCGCGAAATCCAGAAAAAAGTTGGGGTTGGCCAACAGCAGCCTTCGAAACCCGAGTTTCATGATCTGCTGCTGTACGACTGGACCGGACATTCACAAGCATTCAAGCTAATCGGCTTACTTACTTACATTTAAGCCATAAAGCGGAGAAAATGACGCCGTCTTTCCGCCCGCCGACGGCAAGTCCGTCATCATCGTTCTTTGCATTTGCCCGTCCGTCCGTCCGTCATCTCAGACACTCCTTCTTCACAGTAGCTCATCGCCGGTCTTTTTGCTTTACTTGTTGCTTGCTTGCTCGCTCGCGGGTTCCAGTCCAATCGAAGCCTAACCAACCAACCGCATGCGCTGGCTGGGCTTGGGGGGCAGGAAGCTTTTCGGCCTCCCGGTTGGGCACTGAGACGCGCCCCTTTGCCGCTAGGCTGCAGTGAGCCTCCTTGGGAGTAGAATATATGCCAGGATGGGCTTGGGACAACTCATCAACCACACCACCAACATCATCATATCCAGGATCTTAAGCACCCAAAAAGCACAAATATGCCGTGACAACTGTCAACCGATCGTTTATGCCTTGCGTGTAAATATTGAAGAGGATGACAACCTGAAAGCTCCTGGTTATTCCATTTCTGGAGAAATTTTCCACATCATATCGGTTCTGCTGCTGATGTCGGCCGCCCCTTGACGACCATCAACATCGACATCCATGATTCTAAGCACTGTCGATTTCGTGGTGCTGAAACAGAAAAAAACACCTAATACGACGTCATCGCCCTGTAGCTCGTTCTCGATCATCATCGCCTTCAGATGCCGAACCTTGCCCTTGAACACGTCAACAGCCGACCATCCTTGGTGACATGGCATCCTTTATCCACTTGAACCTTTCACTTTTGCTTGATTCGGGCTCCTCTTCACTATGACGAATCCGTAATAGTGGTGGGGGTATTGTATCCGTACACTATACCTGATGAATCTCTCTCTCTATCTTCCTCCAACATGCCATATCGTCCGTCTCCTCATGACTGAACAACCTGGACGTTGTTCTTCTTCTGTAATAGTCGAAAATCAGCCAGTCAGTTGACCATTCATTCCCCATATCCAACTCAGGGACAAAACTCCGAAAGGAAAAAAAAACAAGGACACATCACATACCTTCCACTTATCCAGCTCCTCCTGCTTATTCTGGTACTGCTTGACCAGGTCGTTCAGAACCTTCTTCAAACCCTCGGCGTTTGTCTTCAAAGCGGGGACCACGTCCTGCACCGTCCTCTCGACCAGGACACCATTGATCATGCGGAAGCACTTGCGGTCTGCCGGGAGGGGTTCCAAGGTTTCGAGGACGAGTCTATTTTCGGTGTCAGTTTTCAGTTTTCAGAGATCGGAATTCAAGGTCAGATCTTCCAAGGTAAGGTACGGGGGATGAGGTGAGAAGTCGTAGAGGATGGGGAAAGGGGCGGTGTGACAAAGAAAGAATCGATATGAATACGAGGAAGCAGAAGCAAGAGCAAGAAAGATGGAAGGACACAGAGAAGGGAAGTGTTGAGAAAAGGAAAAAGAAAACATCAACCATCCATCCATCCATCCATCATGCCGCAGTAAAGCGGTGTGATAACCTGTATGAAATCCCAGAACAAGAAGAGGGAGGGAAGGGGTCAAAGCATAACCGATGAAGTGAGGAGTTCACACCATCACCACCATCACCACCATCAAGTCGGCTCTGGCGGCTAAAGAAAAAAAGACAAAAATCCGTGACTGAAGAACCAGATGCTTACTTATGCTCCTCAGCCTCCTGCTCAACATCACCAATCTTCTGGGCAATTTGTTGCAGAGTGTTCTTGTAAGTGGTGTACTGAAGCTGAAGGTCTGTTT
The DNA here is from genome assembly GCA_009806015.1 of Neurospora sp. CHS-2018b. Taxonomy (NCBI): domain Eukaryota; kingdom Fungi; phylum Ascomycota; class Sordariomycetes; order Sordariales; family Sordariaceae; genus Neurospora; species Neurospora sp. CHS-2018b. The sequence continues at coordinate 386,464 of RAOV01000005.1, forward strand.
CGAAGCTGTCAGTTTACCTGCCCGTACGTCTATCGACAAGGATGCCCCTCTTCTTTGGACCCTTGAAGGAGACGAGAGAAAACTCACCTTGCTGCTTCTTCGCAGCTACTTGTTGTTGAGCCATGATGATTACCTGGGGTGATCTGGATTAAACTCGACTAAAGCTCGAGACGGATTATGTTCAGTGAGAGGTTCTTCTTGTCCTCGAGACGGAATGGATAGGAGTCCCTGGCTAGTTGACAGAGGTGAAGACAGGCCAAAAATGTTAGTGCTCAGGAGGTGTTGAAAACCGTTGGAGGGGCAATCACAGGCCTTCCTTGGGCCCAAAGTAAACTTTGGTTGGTCAAAGCTTCCAAGCTCCGAGCGGCCCAGGCCTGCCGCCGCGCTTTTTTGGATCGGCTTCTGTCTGATCTGATCTTCCCGTCTTCCGTCTTGTCGCAAATCGCAAATCGAACTTCTTTTTTTGCGACATCCCACTACCCACCTGCTGGCCACTCTCGTCCTCTGAGACGGGTATCTACGAACGGTCAAGATGCATCCTCACTTGCATACTAAGGACAATGCCGGTACGCTTTCTTCTTCTTCCTCCTCCAACCTCTAACCATCCTCCCCACGTCCCTCTCCGCATCATCCCACCAACCACCCCGGACACCCTTCCTCCCCCCCTCCTCTGCGGACTGACCGACCCTAACAACTCACCTTCTCACCGAGTATAGCCTGCCACGACGTCATGATCGCCTTCGAGGAATGCCACGCCCGCGGCTTCCTCTGGAAGTCCATGGGCATGTGCAACGACCTCAAGGAGGAGCTGGCGTCCTGCCTGCGGGCCGAGCGGTTCAAGACCCAGAAGATCAACCAGAACAGCGGGGGGGACAAGAAGGCGATTATCCGGCAGAAGTGGAAGGAGATTGATGAGAACTCTTGAACATCGCTACAATATACATACGATACCGCAACTCGAGATCCGACCGAGCAAGCCGAGCGAGAATACGTTCGATACCGAGATTGTGACTCGACCTCGCGACCGATACACTGGCGTACCTACCACGAGCGCCCCCCCTCGAAAAAGATAAACGGATATTGTTTGTAAGAGAATGGGAGGAGGAAGAGGAGGAGGAGGACATGGACACATACACCACTACCCACAACCTACCACGCCAAGGACACGAGCCGTCAAGGTTCACATCATGATACCCCCCATCAGTCCAAGGAGAAGCATTACGGCGGCGCATTTGCATTTTATTACTTGTATCATTTTGCCATATACTTGGATTTGGTTCTACACTACCTCAACGAGCAACAGGCAGGCAGGCAGGCAGAAGAAATATCACTCCCCTCTACCAACACGTTCCTCCTCTTCTCAACCCGTATTTCACAGCGGTATTCCCCTGGTGTTATTTAGAGGGTCTTGCGAAAAGCATCACCAAAGGTATACAACCCAAACGCAGCAATGGCGCTAAGCATCATAGGCACAGGCTTGCGAAGCTTGATAGCGCGGGGGAGGGAAGCGCCGCCGAGGACGACGGAGGCGAGGAGGCCGAGCTCGACGCCGTGGGGGTGGTTTTGCTGGATGCGGTAGCCGCCGAGGCCGTCTGTTTCGTGAAGGGGGGTGGTTAGCAACAATTCCAGATCAAAGACCGGATGGTAGAAGGAAGGTCTCTAAAGGTATGGTAGAGGTGAGAGGTTGTATAGATGGGTAGATTGAGGAGTTCAGTTCGGTTGGGGCGCTGGGCTCGGATGTAGAATGCGACGGATCGTAGGGATCGTAGGGATCGTAGGGATCGTATGGAGTGATGAGACGTACAGAGAAGACCGACAGCGCAGCCGGCAATGATGGAAGGCTTCGACTTGGTGCGAGCATAACCGGCGATACCACCGGTGACCGTGAGGGCGGAGAGGACGTAGGCGGGGAGTTCGAGGCCCTATTTCAGTTGCGATTGCGATTGTTAGCACAACCAACATCTCCAAGCATCCAAGCAGTCAAGCAGTCAAGCAGCCATTGTGAGCCTCGGCCTGTCCCTCTGTCTCTGCCCGCCAAGGTTCCATTTGCGCAATTGAACGGGATCGCATCAATGCGAGGCTCTGTCAATCCCTTGCCATTTGACAAACTTCCTCTTCCATCAAAACGTACCATTTTTGATATGCGACTGTTGCTTGTAGAAACTGGTTGTAAAAGCTTCAAAAGATCATCCAAGTTCGGAAACTTACCAAGCAGCTACACTAGCGAGCCCGCCGAATGTCCGCGTCCGCGACGGGATCTTGGGGGACTCCGCTCAGTTGCGATCGGCAGGCAGGCAAGCTCAACAGATCGCGATTGCTGATTGGGAGCTTGGACCACTTTGTCACAAAGCTCCGAAGCAACGAAGGTTCGGGAAGAGCCGAGGATGACGTTATGAAGCTCTTGGCCCTAACCCTGGAGTTAGCACTTGGTTCAGCATGTCCAGCCCTAACCCTCTTGGATGGACAAGAAGAGGGTGAAGAGGGTGAAGAGACGGTGATGAGGCAAAGTCTCTTTTGTCTCTACCTGCTCATGGCCTTAAGTTTTTGATTATTTTATTGACGTGGCTCAGTACCTCTTCACTATGATTACAACTGTTTCTGCAACATAACAGCGTCTTGAAGTTCATCAAGTGTCTGTTCACAGTCGCCTATTCTCGAGACTGGACACTCCGCTGTCTACCATGATTCATAAGGAGACATGGCATTTATTCAACCAGATAAAGAGTTTAAAATGGTTGGCAAAAGAAACTCTGTAGGTCACTGAGCGTGGAAGAATGCGCTGGCGCCTAATGTTCTGGCGGATGTCAAGTTATTGCGTAGTGTCTGCCCACTTTGGGAGCAACGGCATGGTGAAACTCAGTGTGTGGCCGATAAGACAACCGGCATTTTCTGCTGCTTCTCCTAGGAACAAGATTCTTTCTTGACGTTGAGATTGAGATGATCCATGAAGCCAAGACGATGCCGCAATGGTATGGAGATCCGCACTTGCTCGATCCCAGGGGCACAAAGCCGTTGACTTGATGAGTGCACTTTATGAACCTTCAGATCCAAACAGCGCCGGGACTTCCCCGAGAGGCTATGCCATGGTTTCACAGCAAACTTAGACTTTAGGCAACCCCAAAGTGCGGATCTAAGCCCGGTTCATGGTCCGCTGTCTTGCCCTTAGAGCTTATGCGTGTCATCGGCGTTCAAAGAAGCGCGGAAGAGGCACATAAGACTTAGCTTGCGGCGTAAGGGCTTGGATGGGTGTAAGTGCTCGGGCAGGCTTTCCCGGTGTTAGGATTGTGAGATGGTGTGACCTTGGGGCAGGAGAGTGAGAGTCTAGGCTTGGGGAAAGGGAGTTTGTGTGATGCTAAGCTTGTATCGTGGGGTGACTTCTTGGGATGTGCCGACTGTTTTAGATAGGGCTGGGCTAAGGGACGGAAAGAGCATCATGAATGTCCCCATGGTCGGTCGGTTAAGGGTGACATGGGTGAAGGGGGGTTCACGAACGCGGTAGCTTGATCCATCGGAAGATCTTCTAGTGCGTTAGGTGTCGAGGCTGATGATCGTTGGAATGATCTTTTAGATTGGTTTACCGGGGACCGACAACAGAGTTACTCCAGCGGTATGGGTGATATCAACTGAAGATAGCGGTCCATGACGGTTCCTGGCTTTTGTCTGTTCGGGGATATGGAGATGGTTCCGCTGTGTCAAACTGTTTGTGTTGGAAGGTGTATGATAGCTGCTCCTTTTGTTAGTGTAACAAACCGGCTCGTGATAGTATGTTGATTGTCAGTCGGCAGCCGAATGATGGGAAGAACATGATGTCTAAGTGAATCATTTGGTCGTGAACAATGGCGATGAACTGATGATAGGGATCAAGGATTCAATAGAAGTGCTAAACCAGTTCGGAGACGGGACCCGGAGGAGAGATGCATCATGGGAAAGGCTCCGTAAATGGGGGTGGCAGAGCGGAAGTGGAAGTCGGCGTGGCGTGGCAGTGCAAGCCGTCCGGAGGCTGCACGGCATCAAACTAGATGGACGACCCCAACCACCAGAAGGAATCTTGAAATCTCGAAACTCGGGGTCAAACTGAATGGAATGTTTGTGACTCTGTTACTGCAGTGGCTTATGAGAAAGTGCTGACCGCATCAATTGAAAGGTCTTCGGATGATCGACCAAGGATTCGGGTTCAACGGTTCGTCTGGACTTTTGACATGGTGATATCAAAGTGACAAGCGAATCGGAATGGTTCAATATCGGCTGTGTGAAACTGAAGAGGAAGTGACTGGACGTCAAGAGGTCTGATCATGGCTTCGACTTCCATGCTTCCTTCCGTGCTGATGGGCTGCATATATCATTGTGATGACGGGAAGGATCATGTAAAAGTTGCAAGGCACACTCCAAGCCCCTGGTTGAGCTTCATGAGAGTCAATGAAATGGTGGTGAAGTGTCAAGTGCCCGGTGACGATGATGTCGGGTTAGTGGTTTGCAAATGGTTCGCGCGGGGCAGTGCAAGATGCCTTGTGGAAGGTGGGGTCAGCACGCCGTTAAGGTTGGTCGGGCAAGTGGGGTATCTGGGGGAATCCTGCCAGGGGATGGTCCCTTCTGTTTCTGTCAGTGGTTCTTTCTTCCTTTTCTCTCTGCAACCGAATTCTCGTGACCTCAATTTGTTTCTGTGACTGGACACAGATTGAACACAGAACTCATTGGATTCAACCGGCTTTCTCTTTGGTTGCCTTGAATTGCTGCAATACGACCCAGCGACCTTTTGGTCAATTCTTTCTGTTCAGCCTGCTGCTCTGCCCGAGTCTGCCCTTCTCGAACAATGGTGCTTCGCCTCAATTCACGATCCACTCAAAGACTTCAACCACTACATCAAGTGGAACGCACCATGGATGTTGCGATATTGGTGAGACCGTGCCGACTTCGGGACGTCTTCCACTGTCTTGGATCATGATGGAATGGGCTTCATCCAGGTTCGTTCTCTCTCCGACCGGTATGCCTTCCTCTTGTCATCATGATGGCTATCATTGAGCCTTGGACCATCTGGACCATGGACCTCTGCAGGTGCTCACAGTGTGTTCATGGTAGTAAGTCGAGCATGTCGAGGGTGATCTCTGACCAGGTGAAAGTTCATCAAGCCGATTGCTTCAAGTTGGCTGCATCTCCAGGCCAAATCAGGCAATATTGACAGGGGTCTTGAGGGTACACAAGGACAACACACTCAACACCCATCACCGGGCTCTGATCCGGAAGCCAAGTCTAGATGACATGAAGCCACGATGAGGCAGAACGAGCACTGCTCCTTGTGGCTGGAAGACCATGAGATTATTACAGAGTCCATCAACTCCATATGCCGATTGAGAGACATCGAGAACATGACTTCATACTCGGGATATTGGTTTGTGGTTTTGGCATCACGTCCTTCCCAAACGGGTCTACACCATCACTATCGACCCCAGGCAACCACTGCTACCTAGAATCAGGACTCCCATCATGGGCTACCTCACCTCGAATATTCAGTTCACTTGACTGATGAAACTCTAGAGACTATCGGTAACCTTCAAAGCATGGCAAATCCATATAATGATAACTAGAAGATTTCACAGTTCGAGAGAGTTAAACTCTGAGATATTGCGGATACACGGCTAGACCACAAAACTGCGCTACCACACACTATCTCGAACCCCTGCTCACATCACCCAAATTCAAGCCTCTAAGCGCTCACGGCCACAGACCAGGCTCGAAAGCGCAGCTGTCTCTGCGCCTCGCCCCCATCCTCGCTGCACAAGAGAAAGACAGGGGTTCAGGCCGGTGTTCCTCAAGCTTTGCTTCCTATCGGGTACGCCAGACACCATCTTTTCCCCTTCTTCCCGTTCTTCCTACAGTTTCCCGAAAGTTTTCTCTTGGAATCGCTTCATATCCAGCTTCTATCACGCGTAGGAAAGGGAAGCCATTGCAAACATTTTAACCTCTGTCTCGGTTGATGTGGAGAAGCGTCTAACACGGCGACGATCATTCAGCCAAGCCAACACCACCATCACTCTCTCTTCAGAACCCCGCGCAGCCGCAACCGCAGCCGCAATTCGCTCTCCTCCTCCTCATCCTCCTTCTCTGAGGTTTGCCTGCGCAGATATACCATGATTGCCGCCTAATCGCCTACCAGCAAGTTCGGGACCTGACCGCGCACCGCCCATTCAGCCAACATTCTCGGCATCATAACATTACTTCTTGATATATACACACTCACACTTAGGGAGCCACTCTCTTAAGGGCCCCCACCCCACCCCTCCTTCAACATGTCTTCGGGTTATACCTATTACACGCCGTCCTCTCTGGCTGATAACGACTCTGCCACGCCGGAGCGCAACCAGCTATCACAAGGAAGCCATCTCACACCAAATACCCTCAGCAACTCGGCGTCACCTGCTTTAAACAACACACAGACACCAGAAGAGTCTCTAGAAGCTCTCAATAACCAGTACCAGTATCAACAAATAGACTTTGGTGACAACGACGATCCGTTCTTTGGTGTCAACTTTTCTTCCATCGAGGACGGCTCGCCTTCCTTCCTTGAAGCCGACTTCCTCCAGATAGCCAACAGTGACCACTTCGCCGACCGCACCTCGTCCGAACCAGTCCAGAAGACACAAAATGCCTTTTTAGGTGCCAACCATCTCCCTATGAGTCCAGAAAAGACGCCTTCATTACAGACATCCCCAAATCCCGAAGCCGGCTCCAACCAAGCCACCTTTCCGAAACGTTCAGCAATTTCCGTCAATACCCAAGAGGTCACTCATAGGCCAAAACAGCCATCGCTATCAGACTCGCAGGACAGCAGTCAACCTGGGTACGAGTTGACACCAGAAACCACCAATAGTGCGGAGCTGGGTGACGACGGCTCTGTGCCCTCGATCAACGTCATGTCAGAGCAAAGTCCAAGGGTAACAGTCTCAAATTGGGACAACATCAACTCGTATACCCTCAACAACGCTCAACACAATGCTCTCCACCCTGGTGTCAACCAAAATGATTTCGCCAATCAGACCTCCGACGGCAATATGTCCCCATCATCGACACTCGCACGCGATGGGTCAGTACGCTGGGCCCCAGATCAAGTCGCCGGCCGAAGTGGAGTAGCTCCCGGTGACCGGTCTTCCGCCGAGGTGCGCAGCGTGAATGAACTGGCAGCCGAGAAGCAAGTTCAAGAACGGAATGAGGAGGTCGATGCCTGGATGGCCAAGTTGAAGGCTGTTGGCCGCACAAAATCGGGCTTTGTGGATGTGAATCAGCCCTTCATACGACCTCTTGACCACGATGATGAAAGTATTGATCCGCGGGAGATCGGAATGGAACCCTCCGAAAACAAGAAAATATCAGGGCAGACATACTTTACAGAGAAAGGCGGCGAGATGACAGCAGAAGACCGAGCCATCATCTATGGGAACCGCAACTGGGCCGATGCACCGTTGTCACTCCCCATCACCTCTGAACGACATCAGCCAGAGACTTCCCAAGATGCCATTAGAAAATTTGAGCAAATGTGCAAAGATAACGGCTCCATCATCTCGAGAGCAGCGACCTGGGGAACAAGGCGTCGCAGTATTGGCACCATAGACGCCGAGGTCGAAAACGCCGGGAACTTCCTCAAGAAGCTGTCCTTGAGCAGAGGAGATTCTCTTCGTCGACCTAGTGCAATCATCCAAGAGCTCCGAGGTCTGGTCAGAAGACCCAGCAACGCCAAACGAACTCGGGCCGAAAATGAAGAGAATGCTTCCAACTCCACACGCTCGTCGGTGGACCGCAAGGAAAGCCAGGGCAGTTTGAATCTGGCTCCTCCAAGTCGTACAGGAAGCTTGGGCAAGAAGCAATCGGTTCCCAGCATCAACACTGCCTTGGTCGCCATGGGAAGCAATGTGGCATCTATTGGGGCCGCGCACGCTAGGAATGGCTCTATCAGTACTACTCCCATCACTTCTCCTAACGCCAAAAGTCCAGCACGGAATCTGAGTGTCAATTTTTCAAACCGTTTCCGGAGCAGGTCGGACGCTTCTACTCGAAAGGAGCCCAATAATACTCTCGCAGGAATGTTGAAGAATCATGGCGGTCCTCCAGTTCCATCTCTTCCAAGACCTTCTGCGGAACCAAAGCCTTCTGCGGAAGTCATAGAGATCGATGATGATTCGGATGAGGAAGATGACGAGGACGGGGCAGGAGACTCCAACGCCGATTCAAGCGCATCGATTGTCAACATCAAGCCAACACAGGATGGTTTCAAGCAGCACTTTCTGGAGCTTCATCCCAAGCTCCCCGAAAAAAGCCGTTACCTGGTTGACCGCGTTGCCTACCAGCAGATGGTTCGTTATAAGGCGCTTTTGAACCACAAAAAGGAGCACGAACAACACCTCATGAACAAGAGCTGCCCATCTGGATCTATGTGCATCAAATCAGGCGGCAAGGCGAAGTTGTTGAAAACCAATCCTAGCGGTCGAGGGCTCTCTGTGCGGTCTGAAGAAGACATGCCACCGGGTGACAAAATGATCAACCCAAACCAATTCCCTGCTAATATTCCTCCACCAATCACCAGGGACTTGCCCGCCGAGCTGGAGTGCCAGTTGTGCTTCCAAGCAAAGAAATTCGAGAAACCTTCGGACTGGACCAAGCACGTGCACGAAGATGTCTCGCCTTTTGCCTGTACGTGGGAAAATTGCAGGGATGGCAACAAAACATTCAAGCGAAAAGCCGATTGGGTCCGCCATGAAAACGAAGGCCATCGCCATCTCGAGTGGTGGAAATGCCGCGTCGACGACTGCAACCACGATTGCTTCCGGCGGGACAACTTCCTCCAGCATCTCGTGCGCGAGCACAAGTTCCAGGAGCCCAAGTACAAGACAAAGGGAGATATCAGGAAGGCTGGCGGCGCGCGCCACCCGACCTGGCAGATGGTGGAGAAGTGCCACAGAGTCACTGAGAGAAGACCGGATCAGGAGCCGTGTCGGTTCTGCGGGGAAAAGCTCACGACATGGAAGAAGTTGACAGTCCACCTGGCTAAGCACATGGAGCAGATTAGCTTACCCATCATCAAGCTCGTGGAGCGGACGGAGGTAGATCCTGATACGATCATCAGTCCGGTGCAAGAACCTCCGCCGAGGCATTTCCCGCCTCCTATACCCCAAAACAACGACAGAAGGCACAGCGGACAGCCTCATATGCAGCAGCGGTTCGATCCGGCAATAGCTGGCATGAGCCATATGCCAATGCGCCAGATGCCAATGTCCTATCCTAGCACGCCACAGCAACACCCAGGCTTTGGGTACCAGCCCTTCCCTCAGCCTGGCTACCAGCCAATGCCCTTCGGCGATCTCTCCCAAGGTATGATGGCCTCGGGATCAATGAACATGCCCATGGGCCAGCAACCCATGAATCAAGGCTACCCCAACCTGATCACATCTCAACCAGCGTACACCACCATGCCCATGACCACTACAGCAGGATACATGACCTCTCCCATGTCGGCTTCGCAAATGGGTGTCTCCTCACAGCTGACTACTCCCCTGATGGGCACCCCGTTGATGGGCGCGCCGCCTAACCAATTCATGGGTGTATCCCCAGACGGCACCGGAACAGAGGCTTTCCCTGGCATGGACCTGAACATGAATATGAACGCCTTAGGCCTTCAAGATCCTGCCTCGCTGGGATATGGAAACATGAATGGTGGTGGTGGGATGTTAATGGATACAAGTCTTACTCCAACTCCAAGCCAGAATAACAGTCGACCGCATTCACAGAATGGCCACCACCATGGAAGACAACACTCACATGGACATGTGAATGCGCAGTTCATGCCGATGACAGGTCCGCCCCATGGGAGTGTGAGTCCGTTTGGGACATCGCCTATGCCGGGGCAGAATGGGTTCTACTAAAGCAGTATGGGTTCTTCTTTTCTCTCTTGTTCTATTTTTTTTTTTGGTGTTGATAGAGGGGCTTTTGGTCGGATGGATGGTTTGATACCCTTGCCTGCACACATACGTTCTTGAGAGTTGCGTTTGGCGAGGCGTTAGACAGAAGGATGCGAGTGGCTGTTTTTTGTCTTATTTCTTCTTTTCATGACGACGACGATGAGCAACAAGCGCTTTACGAATATGAAAGCAAATGTTGTATCGGATGGATGAGCTGAATGTTTCTTTTCATCTTGGGGGTTGATGCTTTTTTTTTCCCCCATGAAACACATTGATGAATCACCTTTCTAGACGCGGGACATGAGCGGTCTCTCTGTTTCTTCCCATTGATCAGCCACAGGATTCAGAAGCGCGAGCGTAACCTTCTTTTTGGGATACCTACCTATCTTGGATAGACAAGTCTTTTATGAATTCATGATTTGACCATATCTATTTTGGCCGTCTACCATCCATCGCTCCTCAATCCACTGTTGATCGATCGATCTTGCTATGTATCACATGGGCGTCTACACTAGGTACAAACCATCCTTACCTAGAGGTACCTACATACCCAAATGCTACCATAGAAACGGATCAAGGTAACTGGCATTGGTGACTTGCATGAACCTGACGCATTTCGTGCTTCGAGTCTTGAGGCGATCTCGCAATCTGACGTGTAACCGCGACAGGGGCACCACAAGGAAACAGGGGCTCGCATAGTCGATACAGGGATGGGGAAGGGAATGAGGACGTTCCGAGCCAAGCCTCCAATATCCTGAACCAGATAGGACTACCTAGTTCCAATGTGTGACCATGGAGAGATTTTGAAAGAATGGAACTTAAAAAGCCGGTTGATGGGTAACAAAAAAAAGCCATGCAAAGATGTGAGTGAGAACGGAATAGCTGGAAATGATCTCGAGATTGTTGGCGAGATCCTGCGATATGGGAACCTGTCGGAGAAGAGGAGACCCAGATGGCCGGATGCAAGGGCGACCTGGTTCGGTAGGTACTTAAGGTTTCGGGATCCGGCAGGCGTCAATCGTGCGTGCAGGCAGGCCTCTTTTCGATGCCCGTGAATGTCGTGGTTCTGGACGTGGTTCTGGCGGCGTCCTTCATTTACCAGGTTGCTGTTCTTGGTGATGGATCTTTGAGATGAGAGCAATGGATGTGTTATGTTCTTCTCACATGACAACCTCCGTCGTTTTGAGCCAGCCTCAACAATCTCGTGGACATTGCCAAAGGAGCCGCCATTGCCGTCTTTTATCAGTATCCTCTTCTATTCGAAAGGAGGAAGTTCTCAAATTCCAAAAGAATACCCAAAAAGATCGTCAGGGGTCCAGACCCTCGTCGTCTCAATCATAAGGTATCTGACTCCATCAAAGTCAGGGCCCCTGGCCCTCTCTCTTCGGTTAGCGGCTCTCAGTGGACAAGAGCGGGGCTTCGGTACCTAGACGGTGGCGACTCCATTTTCGCTCCATTGTTCTGCTTTAAACCAATCAGACCTCGCAAAGGACAGAGCCGCCCACTCGGACGAGACATCAACCCCTGCGTGGTGTGTCGGGCACTCAGCTGCTGGGGCGCTCAACCCCACCACGGCAACGTTTCACATGCTTGGGCTTGTCAGGGGAATTCTTGGACCTGACAACTTCCGTTCTTTTGATCGATGATGAGCCACGAGACTACCATGTCCTGCCAACAATGATTCGACCGGGACCGAGCCACCGGCTGAGCCACGCGGGCAGGGCGGGCATAAATGCGATGAATGGATAGAGGCTCCGAAAAGAGGCTCGTATCTATCTATGGAAGAAGACGGACCGTCCGACAGCGGGGGGGGGGGCAGTGAAGGTTCTTTATACGAAGCCGAGAAGTCTTTCGAGAAGGGCCAGAACGGAGGCAATGCTCATCCACGCTCATCCTATGGAGACCGGAGGCCATCCATGGAGACGGGAGGCCTTCGATGCAAGGTACGCACTGGACAACCACAGAGATGAGGATGAGCGTCTGGAGTTGAATGAAGAACGGATTGGACGGATCGGGCAGTCCGTTTGTCGTTTTCCCCTTGTTATGTTTGGCTGTCATTCCGAATGGGCAAGTGCAAGTGGATGGAAAAGAAGCAATGGTAATGGGGTTTCGCTCGCTGTTTGGCATTTTTGAGTGAGAAAAGATTACACGTCATTCGCCCGAGTGGGCAACAAGCGACTGGTCCTAACTGGTGTTTGGTCCGCCACTACGGACTCGGGACTCGTTCGCTGAGAGCCGCCGTTCGGTTCGGTTGATTTGTTCCATTTGTTCGCTTGATTCGTTCCAAGAGATTCGATTCGAGAATTTCGATTTCGAATAGGGGGACAGAAAGGTGTGTGAGGTGTGGGAGGCAACTCGCCTCAAGGAGGGGAATTCCCGGTCTTTTTTGTCATGTCGTCTTGTCTGAAGTGACTGCAACCTCAAATCTCAAACCTCAAACTTCCATTCCCACGCGCCGGTGTGTTCAAAGCTGGGGGCATATCGTCACTTGGGAAAAAGCTTGCAAGGTTTGCAAGGTTGTTTCACATACCCGCTGGGGTGAACCCTTCTTTTCTTTCCGCGTTCCGTCTTGTCTTCCGTCTGGTCGTCCGGTTTTGTCGAGATCATCGGGAATCTGTGACTTTCCCCTCACTTCCACTTTTCCTCCTTCTCCATCATCTCCATTCTTTTTTCACGCCTCTTTTTTCAACTTTTCAAACATCCAGCTGGCCTGTGCATTTTCTCTTCCGAAGCAGCACAGCGCAGGTCGCTTTCCTTTCTTCTTTTTGCGATTCACTCCCTAACAGAAGACAGGTTCTCGACTTTCGTTCGAGTTTTTCATCCATGACGACTTTGACAACATCCTAGAAGCTTTTTTCTCCCATTCAACGTCGATCATCATCTGACTTGGGATTCGATTTCTTGGCTGAGGACCTGGACCGTGAGCACCTGGATCACAAGGACAATTCAACCAAACGAACAATATCCGTTCTTCTCATTCTTCGCGCCCATCCTTCTCTCACTCTTGTGCTCTGCTCGCTCTCCTTCTTTGAGCATACAGGGGCCTTTGAGGATCCTTTTCGTTTTTCTTTCACTTCTCCTTCCAGGTTGATCCTCGGCTTTTTCATTGTTTGGCCTTTACTATCCAGTCCCTTTTCACGTCAATCGTCGTCGCTTAGGGGTTCAAGAACAAGAACATTGCCCTTTGTTTGTCAACCGCTCACTTCAACCAATCACCACTCAACATACACCATTCATTGTTTTACTACTGCGGCATCTGATCGATACATCGACAAATCGAAAATCATTATCCAACTTTCCGAGAACCGGCTTCGAGGATACCACTGCACGGCACATCATCTTTCGACGGCACATCTTTCGACGGCACACATGAACTAAGGGGTTTCAAAAGGATACCACAATAGAAACGACTTTCAACCATTTCGCAGAGCACATATTTCTTACCTACAACATCATCGACGACACAGAATAGAAGGGGAGAAGGAAGAAGGAACTTACATACGACTGGGGAGAAAGAAGGAACCGATAGGACATTTATATCCGATCCGAACATATCGACCATTCATTCATCAACACATACAACAAACACCATGATCCGCAGGAAGCGGACGGCCCTCGGGGCCCTCTTCGCCGGGCTGGTTATGGCACAGGGAGTCATGGGAGAGGACATTCTCCAGACGGTCGGCTTCAACACATGCGAGCAGGACGCCCAAGTTTCGGTCCAAAAGGCCGACATCACATACAACAACGCCGACAAGACGGTTACTTTCGACGTGGCGGGGACGAGCAACCAAGTACAGAATGTCACGGCTCATCTAACAGTGACGGCCTACGGGACGAATATCTACGAGAACAGCTTCAACCCTTGCGATGCGGGTACCTTCGTCAAGCAGCTATGTCCTGGTATGTGGAAGTTCTGGGCGAAGAGGTTATTGTAGGTGGTGGTATGCTGACATCTGATAGTCCCCGCGGGTACTTTTTCCGCCAAAGGAACCCAGAAAATTCCGGCAGAATTTGCCGACTTGGTACCGTCGATAGCGTTCCAGATCCCCGATATTGCCGCCATGGCCAAGCTCGAGCTGCTGTCGAAGGAGTCTGGAAAAAACGTCGCCTGCATCCAGTCCGAAGTAACGAACGGCAAGACCGCCAGCGTTCCCGCGGTCTCCTATGTCGCCGCCGGTGTGGCCGGTGCCGCTCTAATCTTGACCGGTATCTCGGCCGCTGGAGCTGCCGTTGCAGGAGGTAGTGCTGCCGCAGGCTCAGCAGGAGGAGCTGCCAGCAGTGCCGGCATGGGCACCATCAGCCCCAGCTTCACCGAAGTCTTTGGCTTTTTCCAGGGAATGGCCATGAACGGCATGCTGTCCGTAAACTACCCTCCCGTCTACCGCAACTTCGCCAAGAATTTTGGCTTTTCTACGGGAATCATCCCCTGGGCGGCCATGCAGACCTCCATCGACGACTTTCGCGGCAAGACGGGCGGAAACCTCACCCAGAACAGCTTCCAGTTCCTCCGGGAGAACGCCACGCTCGTCTTCCCCGACAACACTACCAGCACGCTTCACGACAACAAGGGTCTTATGCCCGTCAAGCGCGCCATCACCGAGTTCATCCGCCTCGCCGCTCGCGAGATCGAAACCAGCGTCAACCTGACCGACCCCAGCACAGCTACCGAGTCCGGAAACGGAACCACCACCGTCGGCAACCCCGAAAGCTTCCGCGTCGCCGTCAAGGGCATCCAAGCCTACGTCCAAGAACTCTCCATCCCCTCCGCCAACATGTTCATGACGATCCTGCTCATCGTAGCCATCATCATCGCCGCCATCGTCGTCGGCATCCTTTGGGTGAAAGTCGCTCTCGAGTTCTGGGCCCTGTTCGGCTCCTTCCCCGCCAAGCTCGCCGGTTTCCGCAAGCACTACTGGATCTCCATCGCGCGCGCCATCACCTCGCTCATTATGCTTTTGTACGGCGTTTGGGTGCTGTACTGCGTCTTCCAGTTCACGCAGGGCGACTCTTGGGCGGCTAAGGTCCTCGCTGGAGTTACCTTGGCGTTGTTCACCGGTGTGTTGGCCTTCTTCAGCTGGAAGATTTGGAGTACGGCTAGGATGCTCAAGAAGCGCGAGGGCGATGTGGGCGGGTTGTATGATGATAAGAATATTTGGGTCCGGTACTCGCTTTTCTACGAGAGTTATCGCAGGGATTACTGGTGGATTTTCGTGCCGACTATTCTTTACATGTTCAGCAAGTCGGTCGTTCTCGCGGCGGCGGATGGATCGGGCATGGTCCAGACGATTGCGCAGCTCTCTATCGAAGGGCTGATGCTCGTTCTGCTGATCTGGAGCCGACCGTATGAGCGAAGGAGTGGAAACGTGATCAATATCATGATTCAGACGGTCAGAGTCCTCTCGGTGGTGTGTATCCTGGTCTTTGTCGAGGAGTTCGGCATCAAGCAGACGACACAGACGGTTACGGGCGTGGTGCTCATTGCGGTGCAGAGCTCGTTGACGGGTATTCTGGCGATTTTGATTGTCTGGAATGCGATTAATGCATGCTGCAAGGCGAATCCGCATAGAAAGAAGAGGAAGGAGAAGGAGATGGGTATGTTTTTTTTCACTCTGCCGCCCCTTTATTTTGAAATTCGACCAACTAACAAACAATACCAGAAAAACTCCAATCCCGCGACAGCAGCCTCACCCCGCTCGACGCCCGCAACTCCCTTCTCCTCGGCCGTTCCAAAACCGCCGACTCAACCTCCACCTTCTCGACACTCGACAAGCCCTTCGCGAACCACGACGAAGAAAAAGCCATGCTTGCCTCCCGCGACTCCGTCCCCCCTCTCCCGGACCTCAGCCTCATCCCCGGCCCTCACCAGCGTACTACCTCCACCGCTACCACCACTGCCGGCCCTGGACCCGACCTCGGCGGCGCCGGTCCTAACGGTAACCAGACCAAGCTCGGCAGAATCCAATCCGGCTACAGCATGTCCGTCTACTCCGATTACTCACGCTCGACCACCCCCGCGCCGCCGATGCCTCAGCAACCGCAGCAGGTTCAACAGCAGTTCCACGGCAGGAAGGGAAGTCGTGAACAACTCACTGCTAGTCCGGCGCCGATGAGCATGGCCCAGCCTCCTATGAACCCGATGACCCGCCAACCAACTATTCCGAACGTAGGAGCAGCTGGTGCTGGATACAGAGGTATGCCCGCCACGGGTCAGGGTCAGGGTCAGGGTCAGGGTCCGAGGCCCGCGAGGTCCGGATCGGCTCCTGGTCCTGCGCCGGGACAGGGACAAGGAGGTGGTTACCAGATGAGGTTCGCGCCTCAGAGGCCGCCGAGGTATGGAGCTGGTAGTCAGAGTGCTGGGAGCGCTGTTGGTGGGTATGGCCAGCAGCAGCAGCAGCAGCAGAGGCAGGGAAGCCAAAGCAGTCAGGGGGGATACTATGGTCAACAGCAGCAGCAGGGCGGACCGGTTTATAGGCCTCAGGGTCAGCAGAGAGGTCCCGGACCGCAGTATAGGCCGCAGTGGTGGACTGGTATGGAGGTGCAGCAGGGGCAGCAGCAGCAGCAGCAGTTCCGGTAGGGGTAGGAATTAGGGGAGAAGGGGAGAAAGTGAGGCGATGAGGGGAGATAAAGGCAGGAAGAGTGTAGGATAAAAGGGAAGATTGAAGATTAATGATGATGGAAAGCGTCGTACTTGAAGAGATTGTGCTTGTATCTAGATACCAAGATCATAAGGAAACGTTTACTTTGTTGTGAATACTTACCCGAATTTGTGTTTACTTTTTCGATTGGCGTGAATTCTGCACCAAGTCATCTTGGTTTTTTGAAGCACTTAGGTCCATGTTACGGCCTACTTCCCTTGTCTTCTGGAACATACTCGAGGGAAAGGAGAGTGGCGACGGTGGTTAAAACGACGAGTATCTCCACTGCTGGTGACAGCCTAGAATGTGTACATGTCTGGACTCTGGCGAGACGGAGGATGGTTTACCGTATCGTTTCAGTGCATGCGTACCTAAGTTGACCTGCGTTGTTGATATACCTTGATACGAGCCTCGCCCGGTTACAACGGGAGCTTCATACATTCGTTGTCATCGATGCGGTCGTTGAGAGTTGTCTGGTTCGTTGATCTGTTGCTCTTCGTGACGGTGATATGTCTATAAAGTCCCCGGCAGCCGGCCGCCAGCTGCCAGCCATCCTCCCAGACCCACCTTTAGCTTTGAACGAGAACCTTCAACCAATCACACAGTGTCGGACCATTTTTCTTTGCGACCTCCATACAATTAATTCCACGACCAAAGTCACCAGACCCCGTCCTCACCTCATTCACTCGCTCACTTCACACCTTCTTTGCCCGCCCGCGACGCTTTTTTTCACCAATTATACAGCCGCATCTCACCAGTCAGCCCAAAATGTCCCGCAAAAGAAAAGCCGAATCCGGCGAAGTCCTCAAAATCGGCAACAAAACCATCTCCCTCGAGGGCTACCTCACCAAAAAGCCAAAAACGACCGGCACCCCTTCAACTTCCACATCCGACAACAACACCCCAGCACCAACCGAAGATGCCAACTCATCAACAGACCCCAAGGAGTTCAAACCTTCCCGCCCTCTCACGGGAGATCCCTCCCTTTTCCCCACCCGCCGCGCCCTCCCTCTGTACCTATACCAGGATCGCATTCGCTCTATTCTGTCAAAGAAGGATGTGCTAGTACTCGTCGGTGAAACAGGTTCGGGTAAATCGACACAGGTTCCCCAATTCCTTTACCAAGAACGCTGGTGTCAACGGAGGAGAGTCAAGGTCAAGACGAAAGTGTTGGATAAAGATGGGAATGAGATTTTGGAAGGGGAGGGAGAGGCAAAGAAAGTGAAGACGAGGGAGGAGACGGTCAACGTCGGTGGTGTCATTGCCATTACCCAGCCGAGAAGGGTGGCTGCTACCACGCTTGCGGGACGTGTGGCGAGGGAGTGTGGGACGCCGTTGGATACGAGTGGGAGGGGGTCAGGGTTTAAGGGACGGGGGCCGAAAGGTGGGAGGGGGGACAAGGAGGGGGAGAAGAAGAAGGGGAAGGATGGGGAGGAGTGGGATCAGGAAAAGGATGTGGTGGAGGAGATGGGGAAGAATGGAGGAGATGAAGAGGTGATTGAGGAGAATGGGAATGAGAAGAAGGATAGGAAAGACCAGGAGAAGGGTCTGGTTGGTTATTCAGTCCGTTTCGATCATCGAGTACCCCCGGGGACGAAGATCAAGTTCGTTACGGAGGGTATGTTGCTGCAGGAACTGCTGAGGGACCCGCATCTACGACAATACTCGGCCATCATTGTGGACGAAATCCACGAACGCAGTGTGGATGTCGATTTACTTTCAGGCTTCCTCAAGCAGATTGTTACGGGCGACAAGGCTGGCCGTGGTGGGATCCCGCTCAAGGTGGTGGTCATGAGTGCTACCGCACAAGTGGAGAGGATCAAGAAGTTCTTTTCCAGCGACGACAGCCTCAAAAAGGGGACATCAGGAGAGGAGATAGAATACCTCCAAATCGAGGGTAGACAGTTCCCCGTCGAAGTCATCCATGAGCCCAAACCAGTTCCCGACATCCAAGAAGCACTCATCAAGACGGTCTTCAAGATCCACACCCAAGAACCGCTCTCCGACAAACACGGCAAAAAGGACATCCTCTGTTTCCTCACCGGCCAAGAAGAAATCGAAGCCGCCCAGCGCCTAATCGAAGAATTCGCCGAAACCCTCGACCCCAAAGTGCCCAAAGTCAAAGTCTTCCCCCTCTTCGGCCAGCTCTCCATGGAAGCCCAACACGAAGCCTTCCAACCCATCAAGCACCCCTTCACGCGCAAGATCGTGCTGGCCACCAACATCGCCGAAACCTCCGTCACCGTCCCCGGCGTGCGCTACGTCGTCGACTGCGGCAAAGCCAAAGTCAAACAGTACCGTCCCCGTCTCGGCATGGAATCGCTCCTGGCAAAACCCATCTCCAAATCCTCCGCCATCCAACGAACAGGTCGTGCCGGCCGTGAGGGACCCGGTAAATGCTTCCGCCTCTACACAGCCGAAACATTCGCCACCCTCCAAAAGACGGACCTCCCCGAGATTTTAAGGACCGACGTCCTAGGCGCGGTCCTAACCATGAAAGCCCGCGGCATCGACGACGTCCTCTCTTTTCCCCTGATGGACCGTCCCGAAATCGAAGCGGTCGAGAACGCCCTCGTGCACTTGCACGTCTTGGGGGCACTAGGCGACGACGGCCGCATCACAGAAATGGGCCGCAAAATGGTTCTCTTCCCCGTCACCGCTCCCTACGCGCGCGTGCTTTTGGCAGCCGCCGACCCGAGATATGACTGCTTGCTAGAAGCAATCGACATCATCTCGTGCATCACCGCAGGCGACGATATCTTCATGCAAGTCCGTTCGGAAGAAGACAAAGAGTCCGTGGACGTCTACAGGAAGGAGTTGCAACGCCGTGAAGGAGATCTGATAACCTACCTCAACACAATGCAACGCTTCGTCTCCACTCCTTCCTCCGACCGCAGCACCTTTTGCAAACAACGCCGCATCAACGTGCGAAACATGCGTCAGGCTCTCAACATCCGGAAACAACTCCGTTCTCTTTCTCTCAAAAACAAAATGCTCGAGGACGCACCACCACCGACGCCAGACTCGGAGGTGACTTACCAGCCCGTCTCCCCCGAGACTGCCGAAAGAATACTCAAGGCCTTTTTGAAGGGGTTCGCGATGAAGACGGCCGTGTTGGCGCCCGATTCGAGTTATGTGACCGCCCATGGCAAACATGTGGTTGCTATTCACCCGAGTAGTTCACTGCATGGTGTGAAGAGGGAGGCGATTATGTTTTTGGAGCATGTGTATACGCAGAAGAATTATGCGAAGAAGGTGAGCGCGATACAGGCGGGGTGGATTGCTGAGGCTTTGGCTGCTTGAGTTCGAGGCCTTGGGGGAGGGGAGGGGAGGATAGAAGAGAAGAAAGAAAAAGCGTGGTACGGTTTAGAATACGGATACCCTAGACTAAGTGTTTGATGAATGGTTTCAAGTTCCAAAAATCCCGCTAGGCTCGGCTGTTTCTTTGTGAGCAGTGAGATTTGTTTACATCGTGATGTGATCCTTGGTCCTGTTGTTCCCGGTCCGTCTGGGAGTTGAAAAAGTGGACCTGGACCCACCGGCCTCCGGTCTTGGCAAGTGTCACCAACTGCTCTCCAACCGGCAAATCCGGCATTGCCGCAATTGCCAGCCCGGAAGGTCATTCGGCAACCCGTACTCTATCATATGAGCGCATCCATCACCAACTCCGTCTCCGTTCCACCGTTACATACAGGCCTCCCTGTCACTTTCCTTTACTCACTCAACCACTCACACCATTTACCTTGGTCTTTCCGTTCATCCCAGCCATCATCCCCATCCCAACATCGCCACTCCGATTCGATCAAACTTCGAACCATACGAAACAAAAATGTCCGCATTCAGAACAACCCCCACCCGCCGGCTAGCAGCAGCCCTCAACCCCTATCCATCCAAAGACCACGGCATGACGCCCGGGCCCCTGGCCCTCTTGCCGCCCATTTATCTGTATCGGAGACTGCTCCGCGCCCATAGAAGACACCTCCCGCGGGAGATGAGGTTGTTGGGGGATGAGTATATCAAGGCGGAGTTTAGGGCGCATCGGAGCGTGGATAATCCGGCGCATTTGGTGAGTTTTGTGAATTTCTTTGAGTTTTTGTTCTTTGGGATGGGGTGGGATGGGATGTGGGGGGGAGGAGGGGGGTTTGAGGAGGGGGGTTTGAGGAGGGGGAGGAGGGGGGTTGAGGAAGGGGGTTGAGGAGGGGGGTTGAGGAAGGGGGAGGGGGTGGAAGGGGGGGTGGAAGGGGGGAGGAAGGGGGGTCAGAAGGTGGAAGCGAGGAGTAGGAAGTGTAAAGTGAAGAGTGAAATGGGAAGTGAAGTGGGAAGTGAGGTGGGAAGTGAAGTGGAGTGAGAAGTGAAGAGGTTATAAAGGATGAAACGCTCGATTTAAAGAGAAAAGAGAGGAGAGGAGAAAGTGAAGATTGGGGAGGTTATGGATTGGGAATACCAGGAGAAGTGAGGATCAGAGGGGGTTGGAAAAGAAGAGAGGAGGGTGGAAGAGGAATTGATAAAGAAGAGGAAGAAGGAAGAGAGGATACCGCCTATGGGAAATGACGAGGACTGAACGGCAGGAGATATGATTTGAAAGAACGTGAAGGCCGAATCTGAGAAGCGGGTGCCGAAAAGCTGTTGAAATGGAGAAAGCCATGACAGGAGGAGGATAAAAGAACATGGTTGAGAAAGGATAGCAACCAGGATGAGCAGGATATGGGGGGCGGTGGGACGAAGCACCAAGTTATCGAATTGAAGGGCGGCATGGGAATTGAAAGAACGGCAGACTGGAACCGTGGTCATTGAGCAGGGCGCAAAGTCTCTTATAAATGCATCGACTAACACGGACACCTCACAGATCGGCTTCCTAACAGAGTGGCAACTCTACGCGCAAAAGATTGAAGGAAACTCGTGGGTAGGCGAGAAGTTGGATAAGGGCAAGGTTGAGAAGATGAGCGGTAAGTCACTCCTTTCTTCATTAGTCTCATTCACTTTTTGCTGACAACAACACTTCAAGATGAGCAAATCGGTCAACTATACGAACTGATGCAGGCCATCCAAAAGCGCGGAACGGAAGGTGACCTTGATGAGGGTGGAGAGTCCGGGTCTGGGCAGCAGTCGCAATGATTATGTTTACTCGGGCCTGGTCGGTCACTTGTTGAGTATGTAACTGTCGCCTGTGTGTTTTGATATGTGTACGGCTTTTCTGTTCTTTGTTTAAGTAATTGTACAACTAAGCTATTTAAATCAACGCTTTTGAGGAACTCTTAAAGTACAAGAGATGTCTACCTCTGTGATAAGCCAGTGGGTGAAAAGAAAACCCTGAAATAATTCGCTCAATGGTCAAAGAACAGAACGTACTCTTTCAGCCAAAAAGCAACGACCCTCTTTACCACGGCCTGTCCCTCTTCTCTCTTCTGTCCCTCCTGCCCCGTCTCTCCGGACGTCTCTTTTGGCGTCTCTCGGATCATCCTCCTTCCTGCCTTTGCAATGACCACGTTGAATAACCCTCGAGCATTGGAACCCCTTATTCCCGGGAAGTCACTGAAAGGCGGGCCATTCAGGATATGGCGAGACATAGCCGAACGCGGGACGAGATTATTGGCGTGGAACGTGCAAAGCCAAGGGCGCTTGTCATCCTGGAGTTCAGAAGGCAGTGTTCGGAAGTACTTGGGGGCCAGTCCCCACATCTCAAGCCAGCTGAGCAAGGACGGAAGGACGGTATAGCGAGAGATGGGGAGGGTGGGCACTGAGGAGAGGTCTGAGGCGTTTGAGCGCAGGAGCCTGTAGGATAGTGGTTGATTAGCTTGGGTCTTATCTTTTGCGTGGCTCTCATTGAAGAAGCAATGTTGTAGAGGGCCGGAAAGGGGGAGGGACCAAGTACGTGCCTGTTTTGAAGTTCAGCGAAGACGTCCATCCCCCTCCTTCTCCCGTCTTTTCTATCTTCGAGGCAGAAGATGATTGCCTGTCTGGAGGGGCAGTGGCTGTTGGTACGGAAGGCTTGTTCGAAGCTTTCAATCCGTTGAAGTGAGAAATCGAGGTGATCCTCTGCGGAAAGTAAAAAGAGAGAGAGAACCCGATATTCGCTTTGGTTAGGCATCTGAAGGCCGATGTCGTGAAATATGTCATCGGTCTCTGTGAAGCTTGTAAGTACCACTGGTTGATTGATAGATGTCATGGTCACGAATGTGAACACCGAATACGTACGTTCCTAGCGTTCTCCGTGGACATCAAGGACCTGCTTCATGGCCTCGTGCCATTCCGCTTTCGCTCGACCGTAGCGGCCAAACACATGCTTGCGCTGATGAGCTGTCTTCACATCCGGCTTAGACTCAACCTTTGAGTCCGCGGTGGTACTGGTAGGTGCGGACGATGGCTTAGTCGGTTGGACGAAGATCTTGTCATCAGCCACAGTCTGCGCAGGTTGCTCCTGTGGGGGTGCCTTCAACTTGGACGAGATGATAGCCGGGTCTACAGGAGCTTGCTTGCTCTGATGAACCTGCTCGCTCTGATGAGCCTGCTCGATCTGACGGGACAGGCCGCTTCGCCAGACAGGCTGTTCTGACAATACGGGCTGCTCTGACGAGACAGGGTGGTCTGATGAGTCTGAGTGCTCTCTCTGACGGGCCAGGATGCTTCGCCAGACGGGCTGTTCTGACAAGTCGGGCTGTTGTGACGAGACAGGGTGGTCTGACGAGTCTGAGTGCTCTGACGAGACAGGCTTCTCTACCTCTGAAATGATTGGTAACTTGCTATCGTAAGACATTGTGGGGAAGAAAAGGAGGAAGATAAAGCGAGAGGTAGTGATGGGGAGGTGATGAGATGAAGAGTGGTGTGGTTTGTTATCCAATGAAAAGGGTATCGTCTAGCTTTAAGTAGGTATCTGGTATGCTGTCTAAGATGCTCCTCCTGTATTGTAGTCCGCCGTGCCTGCCTTGTTTATCGTAATGCGAAACTGCTGAATCGAGGCCCTTTCATCCGTCGCTCCTCCCTTGGATCGTGTATAGCCCCTCGAGCCCCTCAAACTCTTTGCGCTTGCCCGTGTTGCCTGGAGCGCAAGAGGATCCGGGTACGTCTTTCTTCATAGTCCGTCCTTCAACATCGAGGGTCGCTGGGGCCAGGACCGTTCGAGCTTGCGGTGTCAATAAGATGACCAATCCATAAGTCGTACTTAGAAGCCCAACTTCCCGGTAAGTCCAGAGAATATCCTCGTAAGAACAAAGCCCTCCTCCGACTCATCTGAAGAGCCTGCCACTGGCGGCGGGAAGATAGGTTTCTTCGTCCTCGGATCCTTGTATGCCCTCAGCGCATCCTCAATAGCCTGCAACCTCGCCTTCCTCTCCTCGTCCCTCTTGAGGAACTCCTCCTCCCTCTGCCTTCCCTCCTCCAACTGCTTCTCCAAATCCTTTATCCTCTGCACGTTCGGATCGGGCTTTGACGAGGACCGGTAATACTCGTACAGCAGCAGCGAGCTGGCAATGGTCAAGATAAAGGCATCCCCAATCACATCGGCAAACAGATCCACGGCCTTGGGCTCAGGCAACGGTCTGAACTGGCGCTTCCATATGCTCTTGGGCGGCTCCTTGACGGGGTGCGACTCCTTTGGTATGACGCCGTACTTGGCTCTGAGTTCCTCCTCTCTGCGTATTTGCTCTTCCGTCTTGACGGTGGGCGCTTCGGCTTTCTCTTTGGCTTCCTTTGCGCGCTGCTCGGCGTCGGCGTTTCGAAGGGCGAGGACGGACATGCGCATGTTGAGCTGGTGCATCATTTGGCCATACTTGGCGGCGAAGGCGCGGAATTTAGGGTGTTCATGGGCTTGGTGCTTGATGTGGTTCTGTGAAGAAGCATGTTAGTTGTGACGACGAGAAGGGAAGGGGTGGGGAGGATAGAGAGACATACGGCGCCATACTTGGAGATATGCCGCACAAAGAGCGCGGCAAGCTTAAAGAGAGGGAGGGAGACCATCATGAGGTGTTGCCAAGGGAGGTAACCAGGGAAACCGCTGGTCGTTGGTGGGTGAGGTGGTCTGGGTGATGCCGAGGTTCCGCGAATAGGACGAATTGGGTTGGACAAGGAGTGACTATCTGCCAAGTGATCGGTGTTGTTTGCTTTTATCAGGTCGCAATTGTTGTTTCTTACAGCCGCATGTGACAACACATCGAAGGAAGCGAATCTTCAAAAGTTCGGATGACGAACATACCGGTAGCCGGAGACCGGCGGGAACTGTACAGGTATCGATAAGCTTGACAGCAGCTGCCTGATTGGCGTAAACAGCACCTGACGCTAACGTCGAGTCGAGATGCCGCTAACAGCCAGCTCAGCACCCCACTGAACCGGGCGAGTCAGGCCCCCTGGTCCGCCTGTGGGCGCGCTGCGATGCTGGCTTGGCAGGCGACTTGGCTGGGCTGGAGAGGGTCCCCGCAACCTTTCCAAGGTTGCCGTTGCCCTGGCGACTTGACTGGGCAGGGACAAACAAAGGTCTGCCTGCCAATTTTGGACTTTGTGGATTCATTCCAAAGCAACTTCCGTCCTTCACTTTTGCAATTCAACACAACTTGATCATTTTGTTGGCGGGTGCTTCTTTCCCACACGCTTCACCTTCCTTTGACCTCCACCTTTGCAAGTCGTCGCCGTCCCGAGTGGGTTCGAATTTGACTTTGCGCGCAGTCTTAGAAGTGGATTATTACCGACCTTCGTTGTCTTTGTCACCAATTATTCCACCGACCCCCCAGCGCGCACTCGAGTCAACCCGCGCTGCACACATCATCAGTCGACGATTATCTTCATGATACTGCCTGGCTTACCTTACGTCGGATCCCAGGTCGCCGAGCAGTGCTTGACGATTACTAGTCCCACTGTGAGTTTTTGCTTCTTCCAAGCAATTGGCGCTGTCGTCTGTCCCTCTTCCTCTTCTTCCCTTCCACCTTGCCAGCCACCGTTCAATCCCCACTCTGTACACCCCCTTGCTTTGTTTACTTTGTCTCTAACCAAGTGGAATCTCCACTCCTTAGACCTTCAGATAATTCACGGCACTGAATGACCCGACGACAGAGACGATACCCCCGATCAACGACACCGACGTCGAACTCGACGACTCCCTAATAATACCCGACCTGTTATCCTCGAGGCGCTCGAGAAAGTCATGGGAATGAGAGGTGTCGGTATGGACGCCCTATCCCCTAGAGATGTTAACGCCCAGGCGAGACCGAGAGCCCATGAGCTAAAGTCCAAGGCAGCTGCTGGGCTCAAGGCTTCCAAGGACAAAGACCATCCGCCGCCGCCGCCGAACCATGTCAACGAACCCCCCAGCTCCGACCGCAAAGAGGGCGCCATCTACCAGGTCGGCAAGCCACTAGGAAAGGGCGGCTTCGCTATCTGCTACGACGGCAAGCTGATCGGAAGCTCCAAGCGATATGCCCTCAAGATTGTCAAGGCCCAGATGGCCTCCAAGATGGAACAGAAATTCCAGACCGAACTCCAGATCCACTCGAAAATGCGACACCCGAACATCGTCCAGTTCCACCGCGCCTTTACCTTCGAAAACTGCACATACCTTGTTCTCGAACTATGCTCCAATGGCTCTCTCATGGATATGGTCAAGCGCCGTAAGGGTCTGACAGAACCCGAAGTGCGCTTCTACACCGTCCAGATTGCCGGCGCCATCAAGTACATGCACGCCAAGGGTATCATTCATCGTGACCTCAAGATGGGCAACATCTTCCTCGACAAGTACATGAATGCCAAGATTGGAGACTTTGGCCTGGCCGCCTTGCTCCTGACCGGCAAGGATATGCAGATCATGAGGAGGACGACACTATGCGGAACACCCAACTACATTGCGCCGGAGATTCTCGAGAAGGGAAAGAAGGGCCATGACCACATGGTGGACATTTGGAGTCTGGGTATCATTGTCTACGCTATGCTCACATCGAAACCACCTTTCCAGTCTTCGACGACCGACGAAATCTACCGCCGTGCGAGAGAACGTGACTACGAATGGCCATCGCCCGATGCCACCCAAAAGTACTACAGCCTGGAGGCCAAGGATCTTGTCGCAAGCATGCTGCAAGACGCAGACATGAGACCCGACCCAGATACGATTGTCTCCCATCCCTTCTTTACCTCTGGCTACATGCCCGTGCCTTCCGACATTTCGTCCAGACTCCGAGAGTCCCCGCCACAGAACCCTGCTTTTTACGATCCTCTATCCGGTCCCCGAGCGGAAGCAGACAACCTCCGCAATGTGCAAGAGATGTGCAAGGAGTGCAGTGTTGGTCCATGGTGCACACAGCAGTTTGTGTTCAAGAACATCTGGCGAGAGATGGCAGAGGAGGAGGCAAACGGCCTTACCCCTGTTATTCCGCTCGCCGAAGGTATCGTCTACAGGCCCTATGACGAGATCAAGACCGAGGCGAGACGCCGGGCTCGTCTATTACAGCAGCAGCAAGCCGAACAGCAAGCCGCCAAATTGACATCGTCACAACAACCCCAGAAGCGCGTTCCGTTGGCGGACATAGGCGGAAGCAGAATGGAGGGAGTAATACATTCACAACCTCAAAAGCCGGCTGTGGATGACCTGAGCAACAGTCTCGCCCAGGCGAGCATCGCCAACAGGGGCACCACAGGACTTCTCCGTGCGCCACCTCAGAGTTTTGCGGCTCAACAAAGGGCCCAAGGCAGGCCTCTGGCTACAGTCAGGTCGCAAACGGTTCCGGAGCCGGCCCTCCGAAGTGCTAGCTCTACTTCGGTACGCACCCGGTCTAGCAGGCGGGAAGTGCCAGAGACTGCTGATCCACTAGGATCCCAGCCAATCCGACCGACAACTCGTAGCTCTCGCAGCTACCCAACAACCAGAAGCCAGGCGACGGCGTTGCCAACTGAGGAGCCCGCTCCTGCCCAGAGGAGCGCGCCGACCTCGACAACGCAAAAGCCTCAGGAAGACAAGCTGAGTCTCTTCAGTCCTGCCGAGTATCAAGAGGCAGTACCAGGGACGCAGCCTGACATTGTCCTCGAGAGGCTTCGCAGACTGCAAGCAGAACTGGAAAGGGCATTAAACGCCCGCTCAATGGCTCTTGTATCCTCTAGGGACAAGACGCCATCGCCCCCTCACATTGTTGTCAAGTGGGTTGACTACACCAACAAGTTCGGTTTGGGATACATCTTGAACGACGGCAGTGTCGGCTGCATTCTTCGTACCATTCCTACTCAGGAGGGTAGCCGGAGCGGTTTGCTACCACCTGCTTGCGTGCTCGTCCATGGTGCGGAACGTCATTGCCAGCGCAGAGACGATCCCAGGTACTCAGACAGGCACCAAATCCTGCCCCAAAACGAGGGCGTATACTTCTACGAAAACAATGGCGAGGACGGCATCAACCGTGTGCGTGTCTCGCCCCAAAACTTCCATATCCCGGTCAACCCCGATGGTACTACGGGAAAGCTTACGGCGGGCAAGGATATATACGACCACCGAAAGAGGGAGCGCATTGTGTTATGGAAGAAGTTCGCCAACTACATGATCCAGTATGGTCGAGAGTCGGACAACCAGGATGATGCACCAATCCGGATGCCCACTATCACGGACCCGACGGTTGCGCCTAGTGATGTCGTGACGTTTTACCAGCGGTTTGGTGATGTCGGCTGCTGGATGTTTTGCGATGGCCATTTCCAGGTACGTTACCCTACCCTTCCATCCTTTGCCCACACCCAGCTAACAATAACAATAATAACAGTTCAACTTCCCCGACCACACCAAAATCGTCCTCGACTCCACCGGCACCTTCTGCCACTTCTGGCACCTCCCCGAGTCCGCCGCCACCCACCTCTCCATAACCGGCTCCCTCTCCGAATCCGCTCTCGACGAGCGTTCCGTCCTCTCCTACCCCTTACAAACCCTCCTCAACTTCTCCTCCCCTTCCCGCTCTACCATCTCCAGCACCTCCACCTCCCGCCGTCGCCCCGAAATCCCGGCTGCGTTGCAGAACATCCCCGCCGCTAACCACTTCCGCGAGAAAATCACGTTCATCCGTGACGTGATAAGGGAGTGGTCGGCCAACGGAGGACTGGGAAACAGTGACATGTCACGCGAGAAAAGGATGAGGTGGACGGGCTGCAGGGAGACGAGGAATGTCACGGGCCCGATGAAGCATGTTTGGGTCACGATTGGAGCGAGGTGGGGTGATTCGAGACTCAGTGCGTATGTGGATCCGAGGAGGCCGGAGGAGTTGGGGGAGGAGGTTGATGAGAATGCGAGGAAGAGGTGAAGCTTGAATGCCGAGAACGAAGGGTTGAGGGGGTGGTGATGTGAAGAGGAGTATGGAGGGGCAGGTGATTGAGATGATGATGAGGAAGTGTGAAAGAGGAGAGTGGTGGCTTATGTGTTCTTCAAGGGAAAAAAGGAGATGGCATTATACCCACGACGACGCGACGTACGTATGAATTCATGCATGCAATGCCGCATTTCATGGGGCGTGGGGCTTATCTTTACTTTTATAGGGTGGCGTTGTTTTTTTCTCTTCTTCTTCTTCTTCTTCTTTTCCTAGCACTTATCTAGTTCTAGGTGTGGACGGAGGTCTCAATGTCGGGGTATTGTACGGGTTCGTACCTGGTATGGAGGTTCTGGTATGGAGGCGTGGCATCGCGTTAGCAAGTCAGCGTTGGGCTTTTGAGGCCTGTCTGAATGTTTGAGTGTTTGTAGAAAGGTACAATGTACATATCATGATTTATTCACTTCTTACTCAAGTCCTTTCATTCTTCTTAAACAAGCAGTGAGCGATGGTCTCGACTCAAGAGTGACTGAAGGTGTAGTGAAGGATTGTGATTGGCTATAGTGAATAAGTGAAACGGTGATGAAGTGTCTCGGCATTTGATCATTGTCTTCTCACCCTCTGTCTATTAGCATTTATTCACCTTTTCTCAACTCTGTGATCCTAGAATCAGAATGGGCGGTCAATGAGCGGTGGCTAGGTGTGACTTGAAATCGTGAAGTGTCTTCCTCTTGTCCTTGGTCATTGGCTCCTCACCTTTCTTGAATAATAACATCAAAAGTACTGACAACATGAACCTCTTTACTTAGACAAACTGATTCACCGCATGATCACAACTATTATCACAGACTTCTCACGCAACATTTCGTCAAAAGATACATTCTAACTGGAAGTAGAGACTTCTCCGGGACTAAAGGACTCGAATAGATTCTGGTCCACATATCTCCCATTTCACATGAGGTATGCCACGGTTTGGTACTGCCTTTCCTACCTAACCAGCGCAAACGGTATTGGACTGTTCATCTTCGGTTTACGTATTCTTACGACCAATAGCCTACGCAGGAGACACTTCACGGTTGGAAATCTTCACACAGTCGAATTGATTTTGTATTTAAGTGTTTGTCCACTAGGGCAAAACAGTCATGTACGTATCGTTCATATCTAGGTTATTCACCCTGGTCATGCTGGTACTGATATTGTAAAGCCAAGGTCCCAAAGACTAGACACTGAACTGAAACATCCTCCTTTTGAATGAACTTCTCACGAAGGCAACACATCTTCCATACGGTTCTGCTACTCAAACGTACTGTTTCTCCAAACATGGGTCCACAAGCAGTCGTCGACTTTCCTGGACCAAGAAATGAAACTAAAACAAACAGCAGGTGATATCAAGTGCGAGAAAACAAGATGACGACATTATACCAGCAAGTCAAGCTCCGACCCAACCAAACACAGAACCCTTAAAAGTCCCAAAAGTTGTCAGACTTCAAGGTCTGCTTCTTGCCGGGGTTTCGGTTTTGGAGGTGCAGATCCTGAGGTTCCTCCTCAGAAGTAAGCCAGTTGCGTTGCGTTCCCTTCTTGCCACCCATGCCGTCTCCGGCAATGGTGATGCCCTTGTTGGCAGCGGTGCTAGCCTCGAATCCCTTTCTGCTACCCATACCATCACCTGCAATAGTGATGCCCGTGTTGGAATTCTCCTTTCTTTGTACGGGCGATTCGTTTTCCACCGACCAGTGACTTTCCAATCCACGCTGAGCCGCTTGGCGATTCTCGGTGGCCTTGGAGCGACCGTTCTTCTCGGCCTGGGGTGATTCATCTGAGATCTCAAAGTGAGGCTCGAAGTGCTTCTCCCTGTTCCTGGCATTGGTAATGTTGCTTAGCGCACGGGGGGCAGGCGATGGCGCACTACCATCAGCCTTAATGAGGTTGTCGTCATATAAGTGGGAGCCTGCGTTTGAGCCAGCGCCGCGCTTGTTTATCTGGTCCGGGGATGGGGCACTACCGTCAGCCTTCATGAGGTCGTCGTCATACAAGTGGGACTGTGCGTTCGTGCCAGCGCCGCGGTTGTTTCTCTGGACCGGCGATGGCGCACTACCATCAGCCTTCATAAGGTCGTCGTCATACAAGTGGGACTGTGTGTTCGTGCCAGCGCCGCGGTTGTTTCTCTGGACCGGCGATGGTGCACTACCATCAGCCTTCATAAGGTCATCGTCATACAAGTGGGAGGCTGCGTTCGTGCCAGCGCCGCGGTTGTTCCTCTGAACCTCGGGAGATGGGCCGTCGTTGCCAACATTGAAGTGAGTCTCGTCATCACGGCGCAGCTTACGCGATGCCTTGTTTTGCGGAGTCGAAGGGCCTTGGTGGTCTTCATCGTCAACGCTGCTGAGGAAACTCTTGACAATGGTACGGGTAGGAGCTGGCCTCTCGGGGGAGGCAAAATCGTCGAAAGACCACTGGCTATCATGCTTGGTCTTGGGCTTCTTGTCGAAGGGAACACCAGGCTGGGGTGCGTCGGCGGGATCGGAACCGTCGGCAAAGTCGAAGTGCTTGTACTTTGTCGGATCGGGCTTCACCTTGCGCTGAACAGAATAGATCGACTGGGGTGTATCGGGAATTTCGGGCATATTCTCATCAGTCTCGAAGAGACGGATGGGCTGGAAATGCTTCGTGGCGCCAGCCTTGGGGGCAATGCCGGGAGTCATTGAGCGGCTCCGGTCGGTACTGGGCGAGGTGGGGTCCTCGACTGGCTCGTCTCCGAGAATCTCTTCGAAGTTCCGTTGGCGAGGCTTGCTTCCAGCATATGGAGAGATAACGGGCTCTGGTGGGGTTGCGACCTCTTCGCGAGAGGCAAACAGAGAAAGCGACGCATGAGGATCGCGCATGGCGTTGGTGACCTTGGGACGGGTGCTCGTGGAGCCTTGGTTGTCGGTAGCGGGAGTGCCGCCTTGTTTGATGCATCTTGTGATGAGGCTGATCTGATCCTTACTGTCGCGAATTGGCCAGTTGCGACCGGATCTGCCAATAACCTCGACTTGCTTAAGAAGCGAGCCTTGGTCCCAGCTCTGTCGGATTTGTGTGATCTTGCCGTCGCTGTTGAACGTTACGATGTGGAACTGTCAAGCGCAGGGTTAGCACTGGGCTTGGGATTCATGGAGGGAGGGGTAGCTTGGGAGGGGAAGCTTTGACAACTCACAATAGTAAAGTTGACCTTGCGATCGGCGACGTAGTTGTCTTCCAGACCAGGGAGATAGGGGCCTCCGGTAATGAGGAACTCAAGCGAGGTGTTGACCTCTAGGGCGAGGGCATCTTGGCCTTCGATGGCATAGAGAACGTTCTCCTTCTCCTTCTTCACCTGGCTGGCGACGGTAGATAGATGCTTGGTGATATTGGATGCGCCGGCAACGCTGGTGGTGGTTGTGATGTAGTGTAGGGAGGCGTCGTCCGAGAGCGCAGCGGCGCTTGGCGAACCAAGGAACCTCTTGTATACGTCCTGCAATGACATGGCTGCAGTTGGCGATGTTGAGTCTTGTTGAAGAAAGGATGACAACCGCGACGATGTTTGAATCCGATGCGATGCGCACAGATAGCTGTGATAGTATCTTAAGGCGGGGGTGGATAACAAAAGCTGACCAAGAAAACAAAGACCTTGTTCAAAAGCTGTTTGTCAAGAGAAAGAGGAAAATGGGAAAATCTCAAAAAATGTCAACAAGGAAGAGCTGCGAGATAAACCGAAGGGAGAAAGTGAAAACAGACAACAAAGCTGGAGCTGTTGGGGCAGGTGCAAGAGAAAGTGAAGTGAAGGACTGACGCATGGAATAGAAGGGGCAGGCACGGCGACCGGGCAATGCAAGGTTGGCAGGGATTGCTTGCATGGGGAAGGGGTCCACCACCGCAGTCCACTTTCCACTTTCGCTCCCTTGGGTCCGAAGAAGGCGCAGACAACACCGTCTGCTCTTTCACGACTACTCCCGTCAATACGGGAAAGTTGAATTCAGCAATCTCTGGGAAAGAGTAAGTACCTAGGATATCTGCAGTGGTGAAAGTCAAGTCAATCTCACCAGAGTTGAAGAGTAAAAGCTGCCTCGATGTTGGCCACAAGTCGAGAAATCTTTCCAATCAGGATCACATCTCCCAATTCGCATGCTGGTGATCACGCAGGCACAGTCGGCATGCTTGTGAGCTCTCGTGCTGCATTAGCGCAGAAGGTTTATTGATTGGACGCCCTAGCAACGCTCAAACGGAGGGCAACTTGATATCTGTGAAGCCAGTCGCTCTTTGAACCTCAGTACGCCTATAAACGTCGGGCAAGCTATATCGAAGTCGGTTATTACATCCACCAGATCTTGTGAAAGCCAAACAAAACAAACTCGTCCTTGTGTTATCACTCACACGGGACTGGAGCCGGGCAACGGATTGATAAGTAGCGGTACGTACCCCAAGAGGTGCGGGGTTTCACGGCCCCATGTGGTTAAGTCGCATTAATCGACTGGAAAGAGCCAACCGTTGCGTTTCAGAAGGGCAGGGGTTTGGGTTTGGAGCAGAAATACGCTATACCCGATTGTGTCGGTGTGGTCCACTGCGACTTGGACGCCCTCCCGTCATTTTCTCTTTTTTGTTTCAACTTCAACATCACAAGCTGAGTACAAATCGAGAACATCTCGACACCACCTTGTAATTCACGACAGTTTATATACACATCCATAACCCTCGGTATATCTCACGGACCATTTACCGAAATGAGTCCGTGCATGGCAATGTCCCCATGGACTATCAACCCCGAGCCGTAATAACCAAAGCTCGGCTGTTGACAACTCAACACCTTTGACAGCATCATCTCCCATCACCACCGACTGACCTGCTAGGCATGCCAACCTGGAACCCAAAATGCCCTTTTTTGAAGAAAGCCCATCTTACTGGCAAGCAGGAAAAGGCGGTATCATCGGCCTTGGACTCTACTAATCACAGTGATCCTCATGGTGCATAGTCACCGCCGGTCTAGCCAAATAGTTCGTTTCAGGTGAGAATGTCAGCTCTACCGTGCCAAACCGTCCCCGTTGTCCGCTTCTGGTTCGTCAGTCCAATCAGCCTTGCGAGGCACGCTCTTTGTTGAGCCACCTGAACCGCCTGTTGTGCGACCTTACGGTTTGCTCTTGATACCGCCTGTGTTGCCAGCAACACGTCCGGTAACCACTCCCGGTTGGAATAAGGTCCCGTTCCAGTACACATGACGGGATGGATCTGGTTTGCAAGTCCCGAAACTAGTTGATCACTAGTTTTACATACAGTGAGTGGGACACATGTGATATCCACATTCCGCGTCAGCGTCAGCGTGGGTTATATCATCGCGGCTGCGGTGTGGTTTGTTTTCTTTCTTTTCCTTCTCAACTCTTTTCGCTTCCATCAAGCGAGCTTATTCTTAGATATCACCCGGTTGTTTTAATCTTAATCCCCGATTCGATCACCTCAAATATCTATCCTGAGATATCCTCACCTCCTGTCATCAACAATTACAGACTACGCGAGAAACAACATGCTGGTCCCACTGATGTTCTCGCCCGACCTGGAGGCCACTTCCAAGACATCGGAATATCGAACTGAGACAATATTCAAGCCCCAACTACACACCCAAAAGAATCACAACAGCTACAATGGCATCCGAACGCTGCCCATAGCGACTCTGGTTCGACGTCAACATAAGCCCAGGCCAGACTCTGATTCTCGAACTCAGTACAAAGACAGGCGGAAAGGGAAATCCAAGAGCAAGTCAAAGTCGAGGAGCCAAGAAGAAGAATCTCCTCTCTACAAGATCATCCTATACTATCCTCACAACCGCGCCTGCACGATATATCGCTCCAGGGAAGACTTTTCGCTCTTGAGAACAGGCCTTTCGTCACGCTCGTCGTCCACCGCACCACAACCTTTCGCAACACTACCGTCAGAAAAAAGAGAGGAGGGGGAATATGACCCAAAAGAAGTCTCTAAATGGGATTCATTGCTAAGAAAGGCATTGGAGAGGTTCGCCAAAAATGGCCATGGCCGCCACTCGGTTGAGTGGTTCCTGAGGCGGCGTTTAGGGGACTGTGAACGGATGACGAGCGGAAAAGGGACAGGATTGCCGACTGGGACGGTGAGACGGATGAAGATCAAGGAACCCAGGGACGTGGACGATACGAAAATAACGGATGAAAGATCAGGAAAGCAAGAGGACGAAGTGGAGACTACGGATAAATTGGACGAAGAAGCCGCGGCCATGGAGGGAAAATGCCGACACGACAGGAACAAGGAGGAAGATGACAACGTTATCTCGAAAGAGAGTCGAACAGATAATGAAAACGAGGTTGACAAAGGCGAATCTGTTAAGGACGAAGAGACGCGCTATAATAAAGGCAAACAGCCAGATCGAAGACGAGGCGAAGCCGACGACAACGAGGGAGATAATCTGAGAGCAGTAAGACCCGAGGGGAGGCAGTTTATAGAGGTAATGATAGGTCTGGACTTGATCCCGCTGTGTTCTTTCAAGCCTATTCCCGACCTTGACAAACTTGAAGGATCGTCCATGGCCAAAAGGAGGAAAAACAGGCAAAAGATCGAGAACACAGGACGCGCGGACCAGAAGACAGTACACAGTACTGAGGACATCCTTCAAAGGAACATCGATGATGCCGAGACCTCAACATTGGACTCGGCGTTGGGGGTCGACACAAGGGAGGAGTCATCATCCGACGGCACAACAGTGCTTACACCAATATCAACTAGCGCTGGTGAGATGTCGCCGGGCGATTCACCTCCCAACCCGGCTCTCATATACAAGTTGATGTTCTCCCGAAGAGCCTCAGATTCTGACTGGGGTCAGAAAATCCTCAGTCTTAACGAACAGAATGACTCCGGCGCCAACACACTCTGATGACAGCAGCTATGGATGTGATTTGACTAGGAGCGGAATGGAAAGGAAAGGACAAGACTTGCATTGTCGAGACTGCTATAGTTTGATAACTCAATGATACCATATACCACAGCATGTAATGAACTCAAACTTCATCCACATCCACATGCTCGCCGTGATGTTTTTATGAACTCAGGGGCACCCCTATGAGACCCCTGTACGTTAAGGTTAGGGGATGCAGCGGGCATCGACGTCACTAAAAGCGGGATGAACCGCTCCACTGGATCGCCATAGCAGCCCGCCGAGCCCCTAAAAATCCGGGGTTGGGAATCTGCCCCGCGTTCGAGGCTTCAATCTGAAGTCGAAGGTCCCGTCACGAAAAATGCGACAACTTTCTCTCCTCCCCCTCCCTCCCTTTAGGTCTCGCTCTTCAACAACCCATTGCGCCCACCGCACAACCCAATCCACCCCAATTCTCCATCAATCACCCAGCCATAATGGACATCGACGACATCCTCCGCGAAGTCGACCCCGTCTCGCACCAGATCCCGCAGGAAACGCGCGACCTGCAAGACCTGACGCGCGCCTGGGTCGCCGAGCGCTCAACACCCGAACTACTCCCCTGGCCCTCCAACGAGCTGTTCGAGCGCATCAACGACAAGATCAAGCGGC
Organism: Neurospora sp. CHS-2018b; assembly: GCA_009806015.1. Lineage (NCBI taxonomy): Eukaryota > Fungi > Ascomycota > Sordariomycetes > Sordariales > Sordariaceae > Neurospora > Neurospora sp. CHS-2018b. The sequence goes on from RAOV01000005.1 coordinate 422,852, forward strand.
AAATAGAGAAAGTGGAGGAGATGACGGGCGACATGGACCCCAAGACCAACTTTGCGCTGATTGTGATTCAGACGGAGTTGGAGAGGTATAAGTATTTGGTTAGGTCGTTTTTGAGGACGAGGATTGCGAAGGTATGGCACCTGGTGTCTCCCTCTCTGCTTACAGGCCAATGGAGGAAGTTGCTGACAGGTTAATAACGGATAGATCGATAAACACCTCCTCCACTACATCTCCAACGACAACCTACGAACACGCATGTCGCAAATCGAAGAGGCTTACGCGAGAAGACACCAGCTTTTGTTGCACAACCACTACCTCAACTCGTTTCTCGGCACCTTCCCCCCAGCGATGCAGAACTTGAACGACACGGCGGGGAATATCAGCATGATTGACAGTCCTGACCTTGACTCGGCCGTGTTCATTCGTCTGTTGAAGGACGCGGAGATTGAGTGTCACGGAGTCGACGTCGATGGTGTGCTCACGGGCAAAGAGGGGGATATAGTTATTTTGAGGTGGTCAGATGCGAAGGGATTGGTAGAAAGAGGAGATGCTGAGTTGGTTTGAGGCGGCCGCCATGGTTGAATAAACCTGTCTACAAACATTGAGGGCTGTTGGGCTTACATTGTCCTCGACCTTCTCGATCCCGGAGTTTAGGCGTTGGCGGAAGCTTATCTCCAAGACGTCACTCAACACCACCAAAACAGGTGATCGACGACGGGAGGTATGGCGAAATGCCGGGTACTTAACCCCGTCAAACTTCGGCGATTACCATACACCCGTTCCATCGGTGTCCGCGGGACGAATATTGGGACCGGGTTGCCAGCTCTGAAATGGTTCACGAGACGGCCGTGGCTACGTCGCCATGACGTGCGGGGAGTATAAAGCCTCACGGTGTTCAGACGAACAGAATCAGAGACGACGACAATATCTCAGCAACACCCGAAGACACATCGCTAACATCGACATCATCACCTCCTTGTCAGCAATCGAACATTTCCCAAACGGGGCACACCAAAACCTCCCATCATGGCCACCACCACCCCCGACTCCAAAACCATTGTCCTCATCACCGGCGCCAACCGCGGCATCGGCTTCGAAATCGCCAAGCACCTCAGCACTTCCCCCAACAAAACCTACCACATCATCCTCTCCGGCCGCCACCTCTCCGGCCGCCACCTCTCCTCCGTCGAGTCCGCCATCACCACGCTACGCTCCCTCCCCAACCTCCACGCCTCCACCACCCTCGAACCCCTAACTCTCGACCTAACCTCCGACACCTCCATCTCCTCCGCCGCCGCCCAAATCTCCGCGACACACGGCCACCTAGACATTCTAGTCCACAACGCCGCCATCGCCTCCTCTTCTTCCTCTCTCTCCACGCACGTCACGGACCCACACGCGCCGGAGCGGGCTCGGGAGAATTGGCATTCAATCCTCGACACGAACCTCGTCGGTCCCGCCCTCTTAACCGACGCACTCCTCCCTTTACTATCCGCATCACCGAAACCAGAGAGAAAAATCGTCTTCGTCAGCTCCGGGCTGGGATCAATACCCTACACCTTCAACGAGGCCAACAGTCGTAACCTTGACTTGAGCAATGTCACGAGGTATTACACCGAGTATAGCGCTAGTAAGGCGGCGTTGAATATGTATGCGAAGCACTTGGCGTGGAGATTGGGACATGCTGAGGAGGGAGGAGGGGAGAAGTGGAAGGTCAATGTGGTTTGTCCGGGGTATACGAAGACGGGGTTGAATGATTTCAGGGGGAAGCAGGAGCCTTGGGAGGCGGCGGAGACGGTCTGTAAGGTTATACAAGAGGAGGATGGGAGAACGGGGACGTTTAGGGATAAGGAGGGGGAAGTGCCGTGGTGATACCTCACAGTAGTGTGAAACTATGGTGGTGATCGTGGTGGTGAGGGCTGCGATGCGGGAGATGTGAGGGTTAGGGTTGACGAAGGACCTGAACATAGGTATGGAATATGAGGTGTGAAGTTGAAGCTATTCACGAATTTCTGTGCAGTTTTGGAAGAATCTGATCTGTATTCCCGGTGCAGTGCTTCTAAAAATAATCACGATCCAAGTCACGCAAACACAAGTGGACCGAGTGGCCACCCAATCTGTTAACCTGTCGCCGTTGATCTGGTAACGATCTTCCCTGACCAAAGCTCCAGACTCAGTCAGACTACAGACCGTGAGCTCGTATTTCAATGCATCGAGACCCTTCGTACATTTTACTACAGGTTCAAAGCCTCACGTTCTGGCCTGTCTGGGCATTAAAAACTCCTGGGTGGATGCGTGTCCCAGCAACAGCAGCAGAGCGAGTGATCATCGGACGAACAGTTGTGCATATCGTTGGCTGGCAAGTCCCTCGTATAAGTGCGGCTAGACGGCCTTATTTCCGGCATGGCACGGCACGGCACTGCACGGCACTACTGTACATGTAGACCACAGGGCACAAGACTCTCGGGCTCGGAGAAGTTGTTTTTGGTTTCATGGCACTGCGAACGGTTTCGTGAGTGGTGATTTCTCTGCTGTACAAAGTGTGCTACAGAGAATAGGTAAGCTTTGAGCACAACATCCAAGATTTGCCTTGCGCAACTGTCACAGGCCCGGTGGACCTGGGCATATAAGGTCCCAGTTCAGAACCCCCAATAACTCCCGTAATCGTCCGCCTCGTACTCTAGCCGAGCGGTATAGTGCGGGAGCTAGAAAACATTGCTCAGTGCGCGGTACTGGTGGTACAGTTTTCGTAAGCCGTAGGACGTCCCGGGTTCAATTCCGGGCTTCGTCATTGCGGGCTGAGCTTTTTGCCTTTTCTTGACCTAGGCAAAAGCCGGAGCGTTCAGGATGTGTGTCTGTGTGAGCGTTGCATGACGAGGCGTGCCCGCGCTTTCGGGTCAACGAAAGTTCACGGACGGTGTTCGTCTCATTTCCTTACAAACGCTTGCCTTGGCGAGCCTCCCTCGGCGAGCGAAGTGACCTTTCTCTGTTGTTGGAGGCCGCTGATGTTTTTCACATCGAGCCAAGCAAAGCCAAGGCCGAGAAGCAGTTCAAACCATCTGATGGCTGGCAAGTGCTGATCGACGATCACCCAACCGCCCATTGTTGGTGCTAGGGAGGAGGAGGAGGAGGAGAGGCTTTTTGTTGTCGCCAGGGCAGCCAGTTCCCTTCTGTGTCACATTGATGGGTTGCGCTTGGCAACCTAGTTCTAGTCGTCCAAGCGGTTCGGTTCGGGTGCAGGTGGCTTGGACGGATTTGCAGGCGTGCATTTTGCATTTTGCATTTCTTTTTCAGGCGTGCAGGCGGTTGTTCGTTGCGCGTCTGCGTCAGTGCATCGTCCGTTTGGACATTCCCGGTCCTGGTCTGTCAAGTCTGCCTAAGCTTTGCGTCGTCTGGTCTTGCACAGCGGATGAACTGAACCTCAATATCGTGAGTCCCGGTTTCGAAATCATTCTCTGACCTCTGTAAAGACAACAATAGAAATGGAAAGAGACGAAGAGAGCTGTGCCCGAGGGCGCTTGAGGTGGCCCAGCGTCAACAAACACGAATTACACTAAAAATCCGAAACTCTATTCCGACTCTGATTGGTCACTGCCTCGAATGGGATTACCGAATCGGGCAAAATAGCACCACACCCACTTTTTTTTCCGTCGTTTTTCCTTCCCTTCTCTCTTCCTCGTCTCGGCGCTGAGGTGGTGTCTGCGAGTCTGCGACGGGAGTGAGGACACCACCACCCACCACCAACCACACTGACACACCCGCAATCTGGATGGACAAAGGATAATAATGGTGGGTGGCAGCAAGTAATCTTAATTTCACCACGACGCCTGAACACCACCAAGCCAGGGGAACCACGGGAAAGTGAAAGTGTGCATAAACTTTTGACCAAGATTCTATCCCTGTGATCCTGGGCTTCGTTGATCGCGATAATTGGGGATTGTAATGGTATAGGTAATAAGCGCAAAAACATCTGTGCCCAAAGGGATCTTCGTGGGAAGGGAGAGACTTGGCCCATGGCAGGTAGGAAACATCAGACAATCTCTCTCTCTGTCTGTCCATTTCGCGGGGTCACACAACGCTTGACCGAACGGGCTGAACACAAATGACAAGACTGTTCGGCATTCGAAACCCGAAGCGAGCGTCAGTCAGCAACAACACAACACAACACGACATTCCGTCCAGCACAGCAGAACGTCTCCAACACAACAACACAGCACAGCAGGTCATATCTCACTTGATCAGTGGACCAAGGCCATCTCTAACTCATCCACTTTCGAGGCGCATCGCTCTGCATCGTGGATCACTTGTCCGGTGGTTCTGGTGGTTGTCTGTCCATCTCCACCATCCAAAGGGCTGCTGCCGCCGCTCAGACCAGGCACCCCTGTCCCTGCCTTCGTGTCTGTGGACATTTGTGGGGGAGAATGTCCAAGACCGGTCCAAGACCTCCCCCCGGCTCGGGCTTGGAGAAGTCAGTGGAAATCACCAGCCAAACAATTGGCAACGACAGTCAGGCATCGTGACCTGCTTTCCCCCATGTTCTATGTATCCCTAGCTCGTAGTATTCACGACTGCCACGGAAAACGACCGAATCGAGTACTTGAGGTGCAGGCACGACGGTAAGTCACGGTAGGTTCTGGTTGCTACGGGGGCGTGATGGAGAAGAGGGAGAAGGAAGGTACGTAACATGGGAGGATGGAGATGGAGGAAAGTGGTGGCTTGCATGTGTCTGTCCGTCCGTCCATTCCCTTCGTTCAGTTCCCTTCCCAGTGGTGAAGAGTATTTAACATAACACATCCCCTCCGCTTCCCTTTTCCTCTCTCTTCCTCTCCTCAGAACTTTTCTTGTACCAACCGACACTCGCTCTCACATTGCTGTTTACATACACGACATAGACATCGGAATACTTTCACTTAATATCTAATACCAACCGATCACGAAGACCCAAACAAACAACGAAAATGCGCTTCACACCTCTCATTCTCACCGGCCTCTTCGCCCTCACCGCGAACGCCCAGTCCGGCACCACCTCTGCTTCGGCCCCTCAGAACTCCGAGCAGGCCGCGATCATCAAGTGCCTAGAGGCCTGCCAGGATGGCGATGTTGCTTGCACGAGCAAGTGCATTGCTGTTCCTAATCCTTCTGATCAGGATGTATGTTTCTCCCTCTGCACTCCCTACCTTCTCTTTCCCTACTCCCTTCCATTCAACATCTCTTCCCACGTCCATATTCTCTCCCACCCTTCCATCTCCTTCCCGACATGAACAAACCCACCCCATCCAACAAACCACATACTAACAACATCCTCCACAGGTCAACGACACAAACGACTGCGTAACCGCCTGTCCCAAAGGCAACGGCACCGAATCCGACAACGCCAAATACTCAGACTGCGTACAAGACTGCATCAATAAGCACTACTTCACTGCCACCACCGGGACTTCTTCCAACCCCACCGGCGTAGCTCCTGCCAACCCCAGTAACTCTGCTACGACCACCACCGGCGTTACTCGCACAAATGTGGTTGTTGTCTCCACTGTGGTGAGCGGGTCTTTCACTACGACGGTTACGAGCACTAGCACGCCTAGCGCTGAGCCTAGTGGTGATGGGGAGGAGGGTCAGGCGACGAGCACGTCGACGGTTGAGAGCACGAGGAGTGCTGGTGCTGCTGGACGGGTGGCGGTTGGTGGGTTGGGAGGATTTTTGTTGGGGTTGGCGGCTGTCCTTTAGGTTTGGACTTTGTGGATGTGGGTTGGGGTGGGTGGGATGATTGATATGATTGATGTGATGGCTTTGTATTTGGTGTATGATGTGATGGTTATGGGCATGATGGGATGAGCGGATGGGATTATGGTTATGGGTAATGGTTTGGTATGGGTGAATGGGTTTGATGACGGACTTTAATGAGGTTTTGTGGCGGTTGGGGTCTGTATTTGATACCTTTTGGCAACTGAAAAGTTGGCGGTATGGTAGTAATGATCAGCGGTATGAATCACTTCGCGGACACATCTGAACTGATCTCGTATGGTTTTGATCGAGTGTTTTTGGTGTTGTTTCTGGTATCACTATTTTGTTTACTTTCTCGTAGGAATGGTGGGCTCGATATCGGTGACCCAGGGAAGACCAAGCTGCTTCATCTCGACGGCGAGTTGGAAGAGATAGTCCAAGCTGTAAACCACACACAGATGTTAGCCCATGTTCAACACCATTGCCGATACGGACCGCAAAGACATACCTCTCGCACATAGTCTTCGCCTTGTGCACATTCTCCCCCCACACATAAACACCATGCCTCCTCACCAACACCGCATACGTATCCGGATACTTATCCATCGCCTCCTCCAAAAACTCCGTCAAGTCCTCCTCATGCGCCGTATTCTCAATCACCGGAATCCTCAACGTATCATGATATCCCAAATTCCCACTCTTGCCAAACCCCTTCCCGAAACCCTTAATCTGCTCAATATTGTTGATCAAAAACTCCTTATCCCTCCCTGCCCCCTGCGTCTCCAAAATCAACGTAACCAGCACCGCCCAATGCGAGTGCGTATGAATACAACAACCCGCATTGCGCTTGGTGAACGCCGCTAGAAAGAGGGGCGTGCATTGCGAGGGCTTGAAGTTGGCTGGTGAACGGAGGTAGACGCGCTGTGTCTTGTCGAGGGATGCCGCTTGGGCGGCGAGAGAAAGGACGTAGATGTCCTCGGGCTTCATGAGTTCCTTTTGGACGCCCGAGGGCGCGAGGTAGACTAGGTCCCCATTCCCGTCATCGGAGCGGATGGAGGCGCCGCCGCCTGTGCCGGTTACCCAGCCTAGAGTCCAGAACTTGGCGCAGAGGGAGGGGATGAGGTTGGCTGGGTGGTTGGGGTCGGGGGAGTGGATTAGGTGGTCGTTGTTGTTGTTTTCGGTGGTGGTGGGGGAGGTGGTGGTGGAGGGGGTGGTGGGAGGACACATTTTGGCGATGGGTTTGGGGGGGGCGCGAAAACTCGGGGGGAGGGGGGAAGTCGTGAGTTCCAGGTTTACCGGACGGCGGAGACGGTCGCGGAGTTGGGAATCGCGGCGCGGGCTTCGGGCACGGAGGTGGAGGGGTCGATTTCGATAGCGGCCGTTGCGTGCCTCGTTGACGTGCGCGGAGCAAGTTTAACGCCAAGAAATGAAAAAATGTGGTTCCCGCCCCAGTCAGCGACCGGGATCCGGGAAGAATGGCGCTATCGGGAGCTTCTGCCGTGCGGATCCTCTGTCACCGGCTGGCCCGTGTGAATATTGAAATCTCGAGATTAAGACTGGCGAGATGAGGCTAAATACGATGAAAAGTGAAAGAGCCACGTTGTTCAAAGTTTTGGTTGGTACTGCCAGCTCGATGGTGAAGAGCTATTCTTGTGGTTTGGGTGCTTCAGCCGGCTCTTTGCTGCACTTCGAGGCGCTATCCGCAGGCTTTACATCTGTGGATATTGAAGAGAGTTGACATGCCCGATCTGGAGATTATCAAGACTTCGACTCACCCTTGAAGCTATCATGAACGAAAGAGACATTCATTGACATCAATGTGCTATATGTACGCCTATTCCATACTCGGAAACCGGCAGAGCTCCGTGGCCAGAATGGTTATTTTGTCCGGATCCATCAGACGAAGATCGAGATCTCGGAACAATAACACTTGACCTTCTGGAAGACACGGTGGTGGATAAACAACCAAGGGACAAAGCCAACCTTGCGTTGTCTTCATTTCACCGCACAAACATTACCATGTTCACACGAGACGAACCTGATTGTCTTCTCATAGAGACAAACATTCTCTTCACTGGCGAGACAGGACCCTTGAAGTGTTCTCTCTGCGATGCTCGTGGTCGAAACAGATGCCCCACATAATATACACGCGCTAAAAGCTCCAACGCAATTGACCAACAGGACGCTACGGGAAAGAGAGCCACTCAGCAATCAGCATGAAGCCATCCATCGCCGCATGCTTCGGTGCCGGTGAAGACATTCCGAAGTTGGAGTTGGAGATGTTGAAGACCAACAACAACAACAGTTTCAAGGGAGCTGAGATAAAAACCCACCGTTTGTGCCACATGCACGTTGGCTCCTTTGTAGCAAAAAGGGATGACAATGGCTCGAGTAACAGTCTCCTCACACCAACGGGTAGAACAATTGTTAGTCCAAGGTTGTCCAATCAGTAAAGAGACCCCTGTCCTCTGTCCAATCCCGTCCATGGAAGTTTCGAAGCATTTCCACAAGTCCCGGCCGACTGGACTCCAAAACGACGCTGAGAGGCCAGTTTGCCATAGCCTCCAGGCCTGTGCCTCAAACCTGCCCCCGCAATAATGCTGGTGTCCGCAGGTCCCGCCCGCTACCGCGCCAAGCCCAAAGCTCCCCCCAGCAGCTGCCATCTCACGTCTCAGCGGGCAGGGCGGCCCATTAAAGACACGTTGTCACTTGTGAAGAGGTTGAACCATCGCCGAAACTTTTAATTCACCACCGAACCCTTTCCCCCATCGCCGCCTGGTTTTTTTCTCCTCTTTTCCTCTCCTTGTGCCGTGGGAGTGAATATCCATTGCCCAACAAGGTTCTTGTCTCTTTCTGTCTCGAACTCGACCTCGACTTCGACGTCTTTCTTTCAGCCACCAGCAACAACCAACCCCTCCATCTACACCTCTACCACATACGCGACTGCGAATTTAGTTTCAGATAACAGCAACTTCGCCTTCATCATGAGGTTCAACGTAGCTGCCGCTGCCGCCAGCGCGGCCCTCCTTGCCGGAGGTGTCAGCGCCGACGATTCCCAGAAGGTGCTCAAGGACGAGAGCTCCAGCACCGTCGCCGAGGCCGCCACCTCGGTTTCTCCCGTCGAGGTCCCTACCTTTACTGTAAGTAGTCGTCAATGCAGTCCATCAACGTCAACTTCACGGACAGCAGCTAATCAATGCATCCACACAGCCCACCAAGCTCAAGGCTCCCTTCCTCGAGCAGTTCACCGATGACTGGGACTCGCGCTGGAAGCCTTCCCACGCCAAGAAGGAGACCGGCCCCGATACCGAGGAGGAGTGGGCTTACGTCGGCGAGTGGTCCGTCGAGGAGCCCGTCGTCTTCAAGGGCATGGAGGGCGACAAGGGTCTCGTTGTTAAGAACGCGGCTGCTCACCACGCCATCTCGGCCAAGTTCCCCAAGAAGATCGACCCCAAGGGCAAGGACCTTGTCGTCCAGTATGAGGTCAAGCTTCAAAGTAAGTCACCATCGCCCGCTACCCGTTTCTCATAACAAGCAATTGCTAACAAACACCGTTCAGACGGCCTCGAGTGCGGTGGTGCTTACCTGAAGCTCCTCCGTGAGAACAAGGCTCTCCACCAGGACGAGTTCTCCAACACCACTCCCTACGTCATCATGTTCGGTCCCGACAAGTGCGGCCACAACAACAAGGTGCACTTCATCTTCAACCACAAGAACCCCAAGACCGGCGAGTATGAGGAGAAGCACCTCAGCTCTCCCCCGACGGCCAAGATCGTCAAGACCACTGAGCTCTACACGCTCATCGTCCACCCCAACAACACCTACCTCATCCAGCAGGATGGTGAGACCGTCAAGGAGGGCAGCCTCCTCGAGGACTTTGTTCCCTCCGTCAACCCCGAGAAGGAGATTGACGACCCCAACGACACCAAGCCCGAGGACTGGGTTGACCAGGCCCGTATCCCCGACCCCGATGCCAAGAAGCCCGAGGACTGGGATGAGGATGCCCCGTACGAGATTGTCGATGAGGAGGCAAGCATGCCCGAGGACTGGCTCGTTGATGAGCCCCAGACTATCCCCGACCCTGAGGCCCAGAAGCCTGAGGACTGGGATGACGAGGAGGATGGTGACTGGATCGCCCCTACCATTCCCAACCCCAAGTGCTTCGAGGTTTCTGGTTGCGGCCCCTGGACCAAGCCCATGAAGAAGAACCCCGAGTACAAGGGCATCTGGAACGCTCCTCTCATTGACAACCCCGACTACAAGGGACCCTGGGCTCCTCGCAAGATCACCAACCCCGAATACTTCGAGGACAAGACCCCCGCCAACTTCGAGCCCATGGGCGCTATTGGCTTCGAGATCTGGACCATGCAGAACAACATTCTCTTCGACAACATCTACATTGGTCATTCCGTTGAAGATGCCAAGGCTCTTGCCGACGAGACCTTCTTCAAGAAGCACCCCGTTGAGGAGAAGCTCGAGGAGGCTGAGAAGCCCAAGGTTGAGGAGAACAAGCCTTCTTCCCCCAACGACCTCAAGTTCACCGATGACCCCGTTACCTACATCAAGGAGAAGGTTGACCTCTTCGTGACCATTGCCAAGAAGGACCCCGTTGAGGCTATCAAGTTCGTTCCTGAGGTTGCTGGTGGCGCTGCCGCCCTCCTCGTTACCTTCATTGCCATCCTCGCTTCCCTTGTCTCTGGCGGCAGCTCCCCTGCCCCTGCTGTCAAGAAGGCTGCCAAGGATGTCAAGGAGAAGGCCAAGGACGTCAAGGACAAGGCCGCCGAGGCTGTTGCCACTGGCACTGAGAAGGCCAAGGAGGTTACCAAGCGCAACACCCGCAGCCAGTCGTAAGCAGACAGACTGTGGAGTGAGGAAGTTGGAGAGGTGGGACTATCTATTAACGGGTAATAAAAGGAATCTGAGATAGTTGGAAGGAGAAAAACAAGTACAGGATCACCTAATCTAGTTGGGTGTTTTGACGTGACATGAAATTCATTTAAGCTCTGAAGCGGTACCGGCCTGGGTATAGTTGGCCAAAAGGTTCTTTGTGGTTTGGGTTCAGTTTTCGAAGTGCTCGATCGATATCTCGGAGTATCAGGGGGCGCACACTGTATTCTATCTAGGCTTATCAAGATACTTTTTTGCATTATCTGAAGCAGTTAAGCAATGTGGAGTGTTGACGTGATGGCGTTATCTCGACTGATAGTGACGGTGGACTCGGTGATAGTGTCTAGCTCGGAGCTTTGATCTGGCTGCCGGGTGTCCATTTCCTTCCCGTCTTCCGCTGGGCTGACTTTGGCTGGGATGTGCCTGATGAGGGGGTCCGCTATGAAGACACAGTGGGGAAACCTGATCGCCGTCGCCAGGACAGGTAGGGATGGCTGTGAAATTCACGGTAAGGGTAAGGAACGAAAATGAAAGGAAAAAGAAAGGAAAGAAACAGACGTTTCTGTCACACGTGACTTTTCACGTGACGGTGCCCACATATACGTACCTTTTATATAGTACGTAGGTGCAAGGTGTACCTACCTGTGACAGCCAACCTCACCTCCTCGGGTGGCCATCGAGGTACTTGCTTACATTTTTATTTTCGTCACTTAGGTAATTTTAGTACTTTCCCCTTCAGGCGCTATTGATTTTCTTTGCGCTAAAGGCATCTTGAGGGGATTGCGACAACGTCNTTTCGTCACTTAGGTAATTTTAGTACTTTCCCCTTCAGGCGCTATTGATTTTCTTTGCGCTAAAGGCATCTTGAGGGGATTGCGACAACGTCAGCGGCTTGAACGCAATTGAAATCATATATTTGGGCTGGTTCTTGAAGGAGGTATTGTCACACGTGACTTTTCACGTGACGGTGCCCACATATACGTACCTTTTATATAGTACGTAGGTGCAAGGTGTACCTACCTATGACAGCCAACCTCACCTCCTCGGGTGGCCATCGAGGTACTTGCTTACATTTTTATTTTCGTCACTTAGGTAATTTTAGTACTTTCCCCTTCAGGCGCTATTGATTTTCTTTGCGCTAAAGGCATCTTGAGGGGATTGCGACAACGTCNTTTCGTCACTTAGGTAATTTTAGTACTTTCCCCTTCAGGCGCTATTGATTTTCTTTGCGCTAAAGGCATCTTGAGGGGATTGCGACAACGTCAGCGGCTTGAACGCAATTGAAATCATATATTTGGGCTGGTTCTTGAAGGAGGTATTAACGACGATAGGATGTGGTTTTGGTGCAGCATGGTGGTTGTGGTGCACGGATCATTTTCACTAGTGGAATTTCGTGAATTTCATGTTTTCTGAAAATTTCTGAAAAAGTCCTAAAATTTCGGAAATAAACCATCCCTAAGGACAGGGAGAGGGTCGAGGGAGGTCATTGGTTGGTCGGCAGGCGGCGGCTTATTCACTGCAAGAAAGAAGCATCTCCACCTCTCCGCACTCCCCCGCACGACAGCATGTTTGCGCTAGGACGACAGTGACAGTTTGTATCATTGTCCCTGCCTTGTACGTAACAGAGCGACACCACTGGACCCGATAAACCGAGATGGTCAAGCCGGGAACAAAGTCGCCTCGGGCTAACGGTGGTTTCGAACGGGAAAGCGGTATCGGGCCCGTCCTGATAAAAGGGCGTCATGGCCAGTCCCGGGGGAGACCTCCTATCTCTTTGCTGTCGTTGATTCAACCAGTCAGCAGAGACCACGGGTAATAGGAATTAGGTCAAGGTAATACCTACCAACACCAACAAACAGCCCGAGACTTGACGGCTCTGAAAAGAGACTGCCGTCGTGCCGTGGTTGCACTTTCTCTTCTTTCCTCCCTTGACTTCTTCCTGTCCAGGACTTCCTCAACATGCAGCGCCTCACTTCTCGGGGTCTCCTCTCAGCGTCTGCCTCTGCCGCTGGTCGTCGCCTCGCCTCCACCAGTTCACGCAGGGCATCACCACTTCTGCTCTCCTCCGCCTCCAAGATGTCGTCCCCCGTCAAGACCCCTTCCGCCACCGCGGCCCGAAGGATACATGCCACCGCCAACCACCTCCGTCCCGCCGCTGCTGCCCTCGAGAGCACCGCGACCAGCTACCCTACCACCCACGACAAGATCGCCGACGTCAAGGACACTCCTTGGTTTATCGACAACAAGTTCATTGCCTCCTCCACCACCCAATACATCGACCTCCACGATCCCGCCACCAACAACCTCGTCACCCGCGTGCCCCAGAACACCGATGAGGAGCTCAAGGCCGCTGTCGACTCGGCCCAGAAGGCCTTTGAGTCCTGGAGGAACACCAGCGTCCTCCACCGCCAGGCCATCATGTTCAAGTTCGTCGCTCTCATCCGCGAGAACTGGGACCGTCTCGCTGCCAGCATCACCCTCGAGCAAGGCAAGACCTTTGCCGACGCCAAGGGCGACGTGCTTCGCGGTCTGCAAGTCGCCGAAGCCGCCTGCGGTGCTCCCGAGCTTCTCAAGGGCGAGGTCCTCGAAGTAGCCAAGGACATGGAAACGCGCACCTACCGGGAACCCTTGGGCGTCGTGGCCGCCATCTGCCCCTTCAACTTCCCCGCCATGATTCCCCTGTGGTGCATCCCCATCGCCACCGTAACGGGCAACACCCTGATCCTCAAGCCTTCCGAGCGCGACCCAGGCGCGGCCATGATCTTGGCGGAACTCGTCCAGAAGGCCGGATTCCCCGAGGGCGTCGTCAACATCGTCCACGGCGCCCACCGCACCGTCAACTTCATCCTCGACGAGCCCGCCATCAAGGCCATCTCCTTTGTGGGAGGCAACAAGGCAGGCGAGTACATCTTCTCGCGCGGCTCCGCCAACGGCAAGCGCGTGCAGGCCAACCTGGGCGCCAAGAACCACGCCGCCGTCCTGCCCGACTGCAACAAGAACCAATTCCTCAACGCCGTCGTGGGTGCCGCTTTCGGTGCTGCCGGCCAGCGCTGCATGGCTTTGTCGACGCTCGTCATGGTCGGCGAAACAAAGGACTGGCTCCCTGAGCTCGCTGAGCGCGCCAAAGCGCTTAACGTCAACGGCGGCTTTGAAGAGGGCGCCGATCTCGGTCCCGTCATCTCCCCCCAGAGCAAGGAGCGCATCGAGTCCCTCATCGCCTCCGCCGAGCAAGAAGGCGCCACCATTCTGTTGGATGGCCGCGGCTACAAGCCCGCCAAGTATCCCAACGGGAACTGGATCGCGCCGACGATCATCTCCAACGTTACCCCTTCCATGAAGTGCTACCGCGAGGAAATCTTTGGTCCCGTGCTCGTCTGCCTCAACGTTGAGACACTGGACGAAGCCATCGACTTGATCAACAGCAACGAGTACGGCAACGGCGTGGCCATCTTCACCCGTTCCGGCCCCACGGCTGAGACCTTCAGGAGACGCATTGAGGCCGGTCAGGTGGGGATTAATGTCCCCATCCCTGTGCCTCTTCCTATGTTCAGCTTTACGGGCAATAAGAAGAGTATTGCGGGTGGAGGCGCGAGCACGTTCTATGGAAAGCCGGGAGTGAACTTTTATACGCAGCTCAAGACTGTGACGGCTCACTGGGCGGCGCAGGACGCCATTGGGCAGAAGGCGGATGTTGCTATGCCTACGCATTCGTAGACGTTGGAAGGGGGGAGGGGTGTTGTATCTATAGCTGAGGAGATGAGTTATGAAATAGCAAGCAAGCAGTTTTGGATTCACATGTTTTTATCGGGCCATGTGTTTGTGAGACCTGTTTAATGTCTGTCTCGTCTGATAATACTACTACTCACGATATGAATTACGTCCCTTTACCTAGACTAGCCGAAGTCCATAGCCAAGGTGCACGTATCCTATACACTTGCTTCCCTTCACGTCCATATATTAATCCCACAGTACCTCAAAGGGAAGCCCTAGATAAACTAACGAAGGTATGGAAATACATACTGCCTCTTGAAAACCAACCGCCCCGCTCTCTGCCGAGACTCGAGATACCAAAAAACTTGCCGAACATATCTCTTTCCTTACCCTATTCATACCTCTAAGCATCATAGGGCAAAGGGTACCTACCTACCTCCCTCTGAGTATACTGCCCTTTACAGTAATAATAATAACGACGACGATAATAAAGAGCCAAAAAAAAGCGCAAAAGATGCGATCGGGTTCTTACACAGTAGTCTAGGTGGTAATTCAAATTCAACGCTGGGAAACAAGGTGAGAAGACAACGACCAATCCCTGTTAGGACAGACAGACAGACAGACCGACAGACAGACACAGACAGACAGACAGACAGACAGACAGACAGATACTTCAAACCACCCACCTACTTGCCTACTCCATTTACATACATACAGCTGTCTAGCTACCTACACTAGGTCTAGTACCTCTTCTTCTTCTTCTTCTTCTTCTAAAATGTCATTACCAAGGCCACACTTACATCATCCGAGGAGAAGGAAAAAAGGAAAAAGGAAAAAGGTACCCATGCATGCCTAGGTAGGTACTATCCACTATCCAGACTTCCAAACTGAAGATGGATATCACCGCAACGTCATCAGAGAGAAGTTCAATGTCAGCAGCATATTGAGAAATGACAAAAAGGAGCCTGTCTCTCCCTTAATTACCCTCTAGTTATATCCATCCCCCAACCGGACTGGACTGGACTGGGACAAAAGAGACTACTTACACAAACAAACAAACAAACGAAACACTTCTAAATGGGAGGTCATAGAGTGTCATCCAACCTGACGAGAACACTCTTATTCTTCTAAAATGTCATTACCACCATACTTACAACCGAGGAGAAGGAGAAAGGTAGAGGTACCCATGCATGCCTATCCACTATCCAGACTGAAACTGAAGGTAAATATCACCGCAACGTCATCAAAAGTTCAATGTCTGAGCATGTTGAGAAATGACAAAAAGGAGCCTCTCCCTTATTTACCTCTAGTTATATCCCCCAACTAGACTGGGACAAAATACTTACACAAACAAACAAACAATCGAAACACTTCTGAAGAGGAGGTAATATTGGTCATCCAACCTCACGATAACAAAAAAACACCACTATGTAGCTGCTAGTCCTTATGTCAATTTCACACCCAGCCACGGACTCGGCAAAAAAAGAAGAAAAAAAGAGGAGAAGAGAGGGGAGGAAAGCTGGACGAGGCGGTGAAGAGAAGGGGAGGAAAAGAGGGTACGTGTGAGAGGCGTCTAGTTAGAACGGGCCGGGAGGTACATAGTAGAGAAAAGATGAGAAGATCAGCATCATGATCGGGTTGGGAGCGAAAATGGGTGACGGCGGGGGAATTCTAAAGTCGGATTTTGAAGCTAAAGTCATACCTTAGTGAGAAGTGCAGTGGAAGGTGAAGAAAGAGTGAGGCTGCGTGTACATTCATGGGACAAAATGTGTCGGACGAAAGAGATCAGTTCCTATGCCGGACCAGCTTGTATCTCAGATCTGCTTCAGATTCAATTTCAAGCTACTTACTGTTCAAGGAGTTAATCAAAATACTGACAGTCAGTATCTTGCCTGAACGTCTTTGTGTGCTCTCTTTGAGGCTTGATCAAGTAACCAAGGACAAAAGATAATATCTATGCCCTCTTAAAAACGCCTCCTCATGTCAGAGTGATGACCTGTTTTACACGTCAACCGCGATTATTTCAGCTCAGACCAGAAAACTTGGTTGCTAAGCCCCATGAATTGTTGATCTCAGTTACTATCACGTCGCCACTACAACGAAGGTTGGTGGTGATCAGAGCCTCACCTGAGAGCTAACAAAGAGAAGTCCCCAACCCAGCCTTGTTGAGTCTCTGAGGATCCGCACTTTGATGTGACAAAATGTGGTAGGGCATTATCAGTCACTGTATCCGAAGCTCTTTGTGTATCGTATAAAACATGCCATATACCGAACGGAAGTTGTTGGCGGTTGACAGGTCGGACGACAACGCATCCGAATAGACGACACTCGAAGGAAAGGTAGGTAAAGTATGGGTTGTGGATTCCCAAAATCGACCACTGGGGAATGCGCTCTTGTTGTTGACCCCAATATTGTTATATCTGTGGTATCTCTGATCCCGTGAGTACGTTCCACCCTCATCCACTCACATCTATCACCGCCTCAGGCACTCTGAATCCATCCATCCAACGATCTCCTTTGTCCACTAGGCGCTGGGATGGGACAGCATACGTGCCTTACCTTATCAAGCGCATCGACATCAACATCAACTTTGACCTCAACTTTAGCTTCAGCTTCAAATTTCGGTCACCCTCCCTTCTGATACCGTTTGTGATCTCTCAAGGCATCAACAAGACACCCATTCCTCTAGATATCTGTGTTTTTTTCGGTCATGTATCCCAAGCTGGACCTTTTCCCGTAGCCCGTCGCCAAAACATGGAGTGCAGGTAGAGGATAAGAGTCCTATTTATATCCCGTCACCGTGATAGTGACTGACGCACTGTGACGATGCTGACGACGACGAAGTCGTCAAAATAAAACGCGGCGGAAAGTTTCCATGTGAATGTGAGCATGAGGAGGGTCCTTGACCTATATGCCAACGTGTATAAGCGCCGAGAAAGTGTACCTGCATACTCCTCCAACATCGGACATCCAGCTTGAAAAGGGGAAAAGCCAAAGGGAAACCAAGGGAGCTAATGTAGTCCAAAGGCACAGCTTACCGCCGACCTTCTAGCCTCACGTGCCTTGCAGGTGGGCTACGTCTTTCAGTCATGGTGTTCTTTTCTTCTCGACGACGCTAGAGAGCATGTGTGTCCACGTGTTTATCAGTATCTTAAGCTGAACTATCTTTGGCGGCGCCCTAGACGTTGTTCATCCGGAGAGAGCCGGGCAACAGAGCACAAAAGAGGAAGGAACAGAAGGCACACACCAAAGCCCAAAAGAGACGAGAGGAGGCGAAAAAGGTGCCAAGCCGGGTCGAGGCCAGACCGGACTGGACCAGACATCCACACACGCCGGATCTAACTGGGTTCGGTTGGTTCGTTGGAATCCGGGGCGCTTCCTATCCATCCCACTGGGACTGGGCGGATTTGGTCACTGGACCTGGCGTCACTACCGACAAAATATTGTAACCAGCTGGAAAGACAGTCAAGAGGTTGAGGCGGCACCGAACAATCGCCATTGTTCTTTCACTTCTTCGCCACTTTGGGTATTGGAGAGTGGAAAAGGGGGGTGGGGTGGAGGGCACGGCTCGGACCAGGAGAAGATGCCGTGATTCGGTTCGAATTCGTTGTCCGTGTGCCGTTCTTTTGATTTTTTCGTGATGAGTTGTTTTTGGTGGTGGACATGAAGCTTGTTGGAGATATTGAATGCGGCTGAGGCGTATAGTGGCAAAGTGAAATCCTCGCTTTCGGCTTTCTTAGTTGCTCTTGGTTCACTCTGCTGGGCGTGATATCCATCATGATGAGGTGAATCGATAAGTTGTGGAGATAAACAACCCCATCGACATATGACAGACGCCGTTCGTCAGATGTCAAGAACCAGTGGTCGGTACTCCAGTATCTGATCTCCCTTCTCGTCTTCGGAAGACAACTCTCATAGGCTCATGGTCGACAAAACGTTGAATCTTGCTCGTCCGACAGCTACCCACTAGGTATCACCACATGGTGTCTTGCGTGTCCTCCTTGCTGCTCCATAGCCCGGTTCATCACAATCACAACAACGCAACAATCACCTCGCCGAGAACCGACTTGACGACCCAAGAAAACCCAAAATCGGAGCCATGGTGAAATAAGTACAGTAGCGCATGACGCGGCATGAGTGGTGGAGTGCGTGGTTGGAGAAAGCTCGGTGTCGGTGATGATAAGATGATTTTATACCGCACTAGCGGACTTTCATATTTGTGATTAGCGAACAGGATCTGAACTCGCATGGAGATCATCTCACTGGAATGTGAAGATGCGAAGAGGCTCACAGAGGTTGAAGAAGAAAAGAGGTGATGGGGGACCCCTAATTGGTTCAAGTGCGGTCGGGGACACTGTGGGATCACCATGTGGTTCTCCGCCTGTTGACCCGGTTGAGGCCAATGACGAGCAGCGCACAACCGCCCGGTCTAACGTTGCACTTTACTGTGTGGGTTTTCTCTTTGGTGCAAAGAAAATCCATGTGCAGAGCGTGCAGGCAGCTTCACTAGCACACGATGTGCATATGCGAGTTCGCGAGAGCTGATCTCTTTGGGTTTGTGGCCGGGGTCTTTGAAAAAGAGGAGACCGGGCAGGGCAGATTCCGAAGAGACTATCAAGAGAGAGGGAAAAGACAAAACCAGGCAAACCCCCGAAGACTTCGGGCTTGGGGAATCTGGATCGCTCCACCATCTGACGACAGGATTGACCTCGGTATCGGGCGGTGAAGGGATCATTTCTCAAGATTTTCAGGTCATCAGGGTCAGCAAGGTGATGACAAGAAGTGCCGATGTGATAGTGAAAATCCCCGCTTGATTGGCATACCGAAGTCTGGAAAACAATTAACCGGATCGACTTGGAAAGTGCGGTGGTGGGAATCAAAGACACAATGCAATCTGATCCGATAAGAGAAATCCGATGGGTTGGGGTCAGCCGTCACAGCATAGAGAATGCATGGAAAAGAGTCTCAAACTTTGTGAGGTGTGGTTGTACGAGGTTATACAATCGTGTTGTCGCCGCATGGTAATACACGAAAGGAAGCTTTGAGTTTGGGTGGGTGGTTGGCAGGAAACGGTGAACTCGATCCGAATTCGAGCGGCCAGAATCTTTTTTTTTACTCAAATCTTGTGAAAGGGCGGCTGATGCTGCGAGATCTGTTCCCAATAGCGCGCGGGGAGCCAAGCAACCAAGATATGACAAGAGGCAGGAACGAGGCATGTCAGCGGCGAAGTGAAGGAGAGCCTCTTTCTTTTGTCAAGGAGGAGGAAGAGATTGCCAGGGACCGGTGGTCTGTGCTCGGGTGATCGGGAGCCGAGCATCTCAAACGTATTTTGCCTCAGCAGCCCGCCATTGAGGAGAATCCAGACAACGGGCTGTCTCAGCTCATCCATGTTGCATTGTCTACCGATGAATAAAGCAATTGTCTTGCGCCGTCGTTCTAGAAGGTCAATGTTGATTCCAAATGTTTTTGACGATATCTTTTTGAAGGCGAACGTGCCATTGAAAGGGTGCATTCCCAGATAAAAAAAATCTACAACATCTTGGCCCACCAAAAATAGCTGTGATATCGGAAAAGCACGATGCGTCGACAGTGCTCTCCGGAAGAAATATTCAACCAAGTGGTAGCATAGCGCCGTAAGTACCGGGCAACGGCAAAGGAGGCATCCGGCTTGTCACTTGACACTGGTGAAGCGCTGTCGAGTTACAGGGCGGGATCGCAAAGGTACAAGATCCCTGATGCTCAACGTTATAGGTGGGTCACATTGCATGGGGGAGCCCCTGTCTTGGCTTGCGGAGAGTAGTGCGGGATGTTATGTGATTGGTTAATTCTCGGCTGCTAACCGCTCACGCTAACGCCAATCACGTCGGACGGCAGGGGCACCTCGGGGCCAGGAAGAGGCCAGGAACCGCAGGGCTCTTTCTGTGTGGACGACGACAACTCTTTCTCATGGCCTCTCAATCTTTTGCCTCGTCATTCTCATTTTTGGTCATTTTTGCTGTTGTCAAATCCCTCACCCTTTCCACCCAATGCAATCGTGGAAATAACCAATTGACTCAGATTGTTCATCTCACAACTAAGGTGCAATGGAAGAGCAGAGGAACAATGAGACTGGCGGGTACTACGCAGTACTGAATGGTACACATTACCTCATCCTCTGGAAGAGATGCTTTCCTTTTTCTCCTCAGAAAAGACCCAAGGTCAACAACCGCCCAGGGACCCCGGAAGGCCATGTGCCCGCCTCCAGCTCGGAGTGGCTTCACCTCTCACAAAAACCACAAGGCGGTCTCATGGCCTCGGCCTGTTCCTCGCCTGTTGCTCACTTGCCCAGACAATGCCCAGCGATTGCCCAGCCTGTAGCTCGGCACGCTCCATCCCATCACCACCCCACACAGTAACATCCACAGGCAAGGTGCTACCCCCAGCAACCCCCTCCCCTCAAGCGAACTCTGGCCTTGGTAGTACTGTCAGAATGCACGGTTCAATGAAAAAGTGGGTAAAATCTGTTGATTCTGTGTAAGAGTTCTGTGGAACCAGAGTTGGGGGCTCTAGAGTATTAGGGAGGTCTGCACCCTAATTCTGGTGGCTAGGAGGCTAGTCCTCTTATAGGGCCCTCTTCTGATTGGCCAAATCTACTCTCTAAATTGATATACCTCCCTAGTTGAAGCCTCACAGAGGCGAAATTGCGCAAAACTAGCTAGAAATAAAGCTATTTATAATATTATACAATTATCCCAAGGTTTATCTCCTCATCGATCTCATCCATCTCGATATATACCATTACATTCTCCCGTCTTTTCGACTCTCTATCCTTCACTAAGTCTATACCGACTAATTTTATAAATGCTACGTATTTCTAGAAATTTAGCACTTTTATTAAACCGTCCGCAAATATCTTAGCCGTCTCTAGATATTTGATTTTAATTCTTCTAGCGAATACCTTTTATCTTACCCAATACCTATAAATATTTATATATTTAAGCTTCGTTACTAGCTTTGTAGCTTCTACCGTTAGAGCCCTAATAGTTTACTTATTATTATATTCCAAAATAGGGATAGGTTCAACCAATTTTACCGTAAGACCGGTAATGAATCTTATCGTAAAGAGGGCCTCCTTAACTATATTAGTAAGGGCGATAAACTTTACCTCGGTCGTAGAAGTAGCTACCGTTATCTACTTAGTAGCACCCTAGTAGATTAATCTTCTAAAGAATTATATTGTAAATCCCTAGGAGCTCTTACGGTCTATAGAATTATTTGCAAATAATAAGTCTAAAATAATACGAAGGACTTAATCTCCTTTATAGTATAAGGCCATATCGGCAGTAGCGTGGAGGTAGTAAAGTACCTTATCTATAGCCTTATAATAATTTAGACTAGGGTTATAACTATATTTGGAAAGACGGTTAGCGGCGAAGGTAATATTTAATTATATAATGACGGCGGCGTACAAAATCGAACCTACCTTAATTTAATAAAGGTATATTAAATATAGTAACGCTTTACTTTTAAAGGGGATTAGTTTAACGTTAAATATAGGGATTGATATAATACGTTTAGTCCTTACAAAGTAATAGATCTTTTATAAATACGAACGTTGAAATAACTAGATCTTTCCTACTTAACGGTCTCGAATAATCTTAATACCTAAGAACTATTATAGTTTATCTCCTCCAGTTATATAATATTGCTAATTAAGGTTATTTATATATCTTTCTATAGCGGTAGCCTTATTGGGGTAATATACGAAAATAATATTATCAATATAATAAAAGACGAAGACGCCGTTATTAACGAAAATATATAGCTCTTTAGGGACTAGCTCGAAACCTATTATTTTAAAGGTATTAATAAGCTTTCGTTATTAGAGGAGCAGGGATTTCTATAGCTTATATAGCGCTTTAAGTACTTTAAAGACCTTGCCGGGGATTTTATACCCTAGGGGTATATATATATAAATATCTTTATCTATATAGGCGTTAACGAAGGTATTAACGGTATTGTATTAAATGAATTCGAGGTTAAAGCGAGCGGCTATAGTAATAAGAGTGTAAAATAAGCGGCCAACGAAAGTAGAAATATACATCTCCTACCCTACTTTCTTTACTTACTAATCTCTACGTACGACGAAACGTACTTTAATTTTATTAAGTTTATTATTCTTAAAGAATTTATATATATATACTTATATATAATCGAGGATCTACTTACTTCGAAAGTACAGTTTATTTCTATCGACCTCCAACTAAATCCTTATTTCTTTATAATTATCGAAATAAATTTACTCTATTTATTTAAAAAGGTCTCTAAAGATATAATAATTAAGAGATTTATAATTCTTAAATACTAGGGGGAAATGGTGCCTATAAATAGATTAAACTTTATTTATATAGACTAGGGATTCGACCTCTTTTTTAATAATAATTTTATTATTATAGACGAATCGCTATAGTTCCGCCTTCGTAACGGTCTTACTATTAAATATAATTATAGATTAATAAAGCCGGCTAATATTGAAGGCGGCCTTCTAAGGTTTAAAGCTATTATATATTTCGTCTTTAATATAAGGATTTAAATAGAAACTAGCGAAGAAGGAGGCTAGAGGTAGTTTATTAAGCGGTAATATATTTAGAGGAGTAGGATAACTATTAAAGATAAAGTTAATAAATATCCTTTCTACAAGGGTATTTAAAATTTCTAATTAGGGTTCTAAAAATAACCGGTTAATCTCTCCTTCTTAAAAGGATTATTTAAATTTAAAAAGGGAACCGGGGATATCGAACGTCTAAGCATCTTCAAAATCGATTCGATTACCGACGAAATTTAAAATTTTTAATATTAGAACCGTCTGGTTATATTTTTGGAGCAATATAATAAATTCGTTAAAAGAGATTTTTAAAGACTACGCTTTTATAGGCACCTCCCTAAAATAAAGCGTATTTTTATTAAATAATATATTACGGGTATTAATAATCGAATTAATAACGGGGTTCTAAATGTAGTAAATTAACGACGCGGCGTAACTAATTAAGTAATTAATCTATACCTTAAGGTTCATCTTTTACTTCCTTTCCTCTTTCTTCTATACAGCTATAATTATAGTATATACTTTATAACTATAAACGCGAAGGTATATAATATTTGGCTTACGTAGGGTTATTATATTAAAACCGTTTTATTTGGTAATAAAAGTATAGAAGCGTTCGTATAGGGATTTCTAATTATAGAGGAATTTAGGGAACCGGTTAGTAAAATAAACTACTATAGAGACGACCTCTAATTATAGATCTTTAATAAAACGAAAACTTTAAGTTATCACTCTACCTTTTTTTTTAATTATACTTCCTAAACGCTTTACACTACTATTCTATATTTAAATATATAGAATAAAAGGCTTAGCTACTATACTTCTTAGAGCGAGGAGTTCTCTTACTACGTAGGATCCGCTAATTTCGTTATTATATTCGATAACTTTTAATTAAATATTATATCGAATATTTAATATTATAAAGAGGTCGTTAAGAAAAGAAGCGATTATAATAACTTTGCGGTCTATTATATAATAATTTTAGATATACCCAATATATTTGCAAATAATAAGTATTATACTAGAATATCCCTACCAACTTTTCGTATAATCAAGGAAATTTACGGCTAATCTTTCTCCTAGTCTATAACTTCAATTACGGAGTTTACAGCTAACTTATCATTTAATTTTTAATATAGCGTACACGTCGTAATATATTATAGAAGGGCCTTTAAAGCGGGCGCTAACAACATTAATAAAGTAATTTAAAACTTAAGGGCCGCAATAGCTAAACTAATAATATTAAATAATAACTTCTTTCTTATAATATTTATAGCCGTTAAGAGAATTAAATTAATTACGCCGGGTAAAGAAGGCGGTTTTAAAAAAGGAAGGAGAGAAGTCCTCGAAGATTGTCTAACGGTATTATATTATAAGGTAGTAAAAGAGGGAGTAATTTAATCTTCGTATATAATTATTAAATAATCATTAATCCTAATAAAGACCTTTCTTACGAAGGAGGTAGAGAGAGACGAAATTAATTACAAAATCGGAGCAAAAAGCTATATCGTTAAAACAAAGCTTCTTTAAACCTCCATATCCCTAAATTATAATATTTATATTACTATATCCTTTAATAAGAATATAGGAATTTCCAACCTAAAGGCTATTATTGTAGGGAGCGTAACGAAAATTAATAAAATAATTAATTTCGTTAAAAACATAAAAGGAACTACTAGAATTGAAGAGAACGCTATTTTTAAAAAGGTACAAATTTAAATCTCCTTCTCCTATTTAAAGAACCGCCTAATAAACAACTATCTTACAATCGGCTACAACTTCCTAAATACTCTTACTAGAGAATTAATTACTTTTATTACCATTATTCCCCTACTTCGTCTCCTACTCAAAATAATTAACTTTTCTCTTTAATTCTAAATCGTTACAGAGGTTCTTCTTAATTTTATTTTAAACCTTCTTAATAAACTTCTATTTAAGGTTAATCTTTTAGGAAGGGAATAAATACTAATAATATTTAATTATATAAAGACCCTACTAATACGCTTTACAACGAATATTTAAGGATAATAATAAGAAATCTACAACTATAACTTCGCGCTTTCTCTTACAATAATTCTAAGTCCTATTAAATTAAACGTCCTCATCCTTAATACCGCTATCCTACAAACCGTTAAAAATTAGGCCTATACTAAACGCTCCCCTATAACCCCTAACCTTACTAGCACTAATAAGAAGTCGTTCGTTTAATCCTTTATAGCGGAAATCCCCGGATACTAAACGAAAATTAAAAGTATTAACCATTACTTTTTCGCTAAAATATCTAAAAATACTAAATACCTAAATAAATCTAATAAGCCACAAACAATTCAAGAGGTCTTTAAACTAGGCGTTAACTATAATAACCTTTAAAACGTCGTAGCGGATTATATTAATTATTATAACGTCCTAGCTATTTATCTACCTACTCATTCCTCTATCCTTCTTATTTAGCTCGCTCAATAATAATTTTAAATAATTGTAATATTTCTAGCGGGCTTCGGTTTAAGCATTCTCTTCTCTATAGTTATAACTATCTTTAATATTAATATACTATTCAATTATAGATTAGAGGGGTAAAAAATTACTAATTTTATAAGAGGGGGATATAAATTCCTATATCTACTTTCGTATATTAGCGTTATTAATCTTAAAGGATTCGTAGACTTTTGTATTATATAATTAATTAATACAGTCGTATTCGTACTCCTATAAACTAAAGGTAGTAAAATTTATTAATTTAATTGTAACGTCGTTAATCTACTAATCTAAAATTCGGTTAGTAATTTCTACCCCTTCGGGGGCTTCGACTAGTTATAGGGCTCTAACTTCTTAATTTATTCCAGCCGCAACCGGGGCTAAAGCTATATAAACGATAGTTCCGTCTTTAAGGCTATTTAGGACTTCGCGGGCTCGTTTAGCGCGTTATAAGGCTATAATCTTAATAGCGTAATTATTAATATAAATAAGCGGGGGTTTTTAAACGGCTAGTTCTAAACCTAGTATAAAATTAATAAGGTCGAGACTTTTAATATAGCTAAATAATTTATCGCTCTAGTCCTAGAACTTTAAGGGCCTATCGAAGTAGGGACAATTAGTCTTAGGGGAGGATTCCTTTAATAGGAATATAATTACTTATTAATTTGGTTATTATAGGGTAATTAGTACGTAAATATTCGTACTTCTATAAATATTAGCGTAAACGTAAGTATTATAAGTTAAACTATTAATTGTTAGAATATACGGTTCAATGAAAAAGTGGGTAAAATCTGTTGATTCTGTATAAGAGTTCTGTGGAACTAGAGTTGGGGGCTCCAGAGTATTAGGGAGGTCTGTACCCTAATTCTGGTGGCTGGGAGGCTAGTCCTCTTACAGGGCCCTCTTCTGATTGGCCAGATCTGCTCTCTAAACTGACAAGTACCTGGTCGTTTCTTAAACTCGAATGTGTCCCAGACCCTCGTAGATCATACACTCTTTATCCCCCTTCTCCTAAAAAGTCTGTCGGCCTCAAACACCAAAGTTCATGCAAGGTCTGCCTCGTCTCCTCGAACCTCAGACGCTTCCGGCCTTCCAGAGTCACATCGCCAAAGACTTCACACTCACACAACACCACCGTCATATCGCCCAGGCCAGGTGCCTTGATCTCCTCTCATCATAATACAACTGGTTTTGGTTGCAAACCAAAACAAAGAACAAGCTGCCGATCCCCTGGAAACTTCGGATGCCGCCCGGATGCCCGCTGTTGCCATAGACCGAATAGTCAGAACCTGGATCTCCAACAACAGCGACTAGCAGTACGGGAAACTTGGACATTCCGATACACACTACCATCATCAGTCCGAGCATACTCCAAGCTTCAGGTGCTCCACCTCGTCACCACCCGGTCGATTCTGACACACGCTCTCCCGAACCCCCGGGTGCAAGGCCCTTGCGGGCGAGTACTCTCAGAAAAGAAGAAGGGAAACCCGCCCAATATTAGTCCGCCTCGGCCCTGCCCGGCCGCTTAATTCTTGGGTTCCCTTCCTCTTTTCCCTCATTCCATTCTTTGCCGGCGTTGTTCTTCGTCTGGACGTCGATAGCCTTCTTTCACATCGGCAACCCTTTCCTTCAACTACTTCGCTTCTTTAACCGCAGGTCGGGATTACCTGCTTCCATTCTTTCGAAAGGACCTCGCCTTCGCCTAATATCGAATCGAGTACCTGTTGGAAGCTGGGTTGTTTGACGCGCTGGATCGCTACAAAAAAGGACTTTTACGACATTTGCATCATCGTCTGTGCTTGGATAATACGAGAGAGTGTTTGGACTGGGACGAAATCATCATTGCGTGAAGAGACATCATCGCCTGCGAAGGATACCGAATCAGAAGAGCAAGGAAGAGAAAGGTCAACTCGGAAGCGAAGTCAGTTCGACGAAAAGGGAAACCTGTCCGGAAACGAGAGGAAGCCAAGTTTTGCTTTTTGGCCAAGATACCCGACGGAAAAATATTTCATTTTTCGTCACCATAATCAGTCGTCAACATGGGAAAACTCATTAAGAACCACTGGGCGAGACTCATTATCCTGGCCGCTGGAACTTGTATGTGTGGCAGATTTCTCTTTCATCATCCGTCTCACGAACTTTTCAACTAACACATCTCACAGACCAAGTCGCAGCCGCACTCGAGGGTTTCTTCTGGCCCAAGATCTTCTGGGATTTCCTCACAAAAACGTTGGATGCCGCCGTCAAGCCGATACCGATTCTGCAAATCATCAACCTCCTCTTCGGACTCTTGCTCATCGCTTGGGAGTGGCCGCTTGGTTTCATTGCCGGATCCAGCTTTCACCGCAGTCTCGAGGCCCGCCTGGCCGTTCTCCCGCTTACCGCCCTGGCCGCCGCGCTCATCTACCAAGGGACAAACGCCGCTATTTATCAGGTGATTGGACTGGGCGTGTACTTTTGGGCATACAGCGAGGGAGAGGTTAGTTTTCTCGTGATGAGATTTTGATGAGGAAACGTTGTGCTAACTTGAGTGATGAACAGATGATCTGCGCAAAGCCATGGACACTACCACAGCGTGGTGGCAAGTCTGGACGTGTATAATACCCAATAATCGTTACATATCAGCGATCCAGCAATCAGCATCCATCCTGTGACGAATGACACGACTCTGTACAACTTGCTTATCGGACCAACACAAAAACACCCATCATCATCACCTTTTTGGCGAAAAACGACGAGATCATCACACACGCGACCTCCGAAATGGCCATGGAAAAACCGGAGAAGAGCGCGGGGATTGACTGTCAGTCAGCTCCATCTTGAGATGTAAACACAAAAGAGGGGGAAGGCCGCGCATATACGAGCCAGATCCCGAATAACCAGCACATACACAAACTGATACATATCATTTGGAATTTTTCAGATGCACAGCAAGCGTCATCGTCCCCCTTTTTTCTTTCTTTCTCTTATTGTCTCTTTTATATAGCATCAATTTTGCATGTCAGAGACACTTGGCATTTGGATACCACACACGGCGTTTTTTGTGATGATTACAGACTTTTTTTATGACTGGGGATGAAAGAAAGAGAGCAGCATGATGATACCCGCGAGAGGAGGAAGAAGGAATGAGTAACGGAGCATATCAAGTGGCATAAAAGGAATGGAATGGTGTTCATACGTTCTGTTCTGTCTGGGTGGGTTGTATGTACATAATTCTGATGAATGAAGGCACGAACGAACACATTACAATTGCATCTATCTACACACACACGTTTTCGTTTACGAATAACTTCAGCTACGTGATTTACCTCAGTGAACAGCCACTCTACTGATGACCAAAGCGCGATATCGCGAGAACCCCATCGTCTACTTGCTCACCTTAAGGAGTGCGGACTGCTCTACTTATGAACCAAATCAAGAATCTGCTCTCACTCCCCTTGGCATCGTGGCAGCCATCATGAGCCCCTGACAGGGGAATCACTAGCTCAGGCCCTCGGGTGTTTTTGGTCAGTTTCACTAGCGCGCCAACCCTGCTTTATGCGGAGGCTTAATGGTGGTGATAAGACTTTTAGCTTACCTCCCTCCCTACGTCGCTTCTCAAAGGGAGAAAGAGTCAAAAAGAGAAATGGGATGTTTTGAAGAGGGAATCGAATGGCATGGTATGACGTCAACGGAGAATCGTGATCGTGGGGAAAGTCGCGGCAGTGGATCTTGAGGAATCTGGGGGGATGTGATGGTGGATGGTGGATGGGAAGGTGGATGTGATGGTGGATGTCGGGTTGAGGCTCTTCCGTGATTCTACATCTCCACTCCTTCCACTTGGAGAGACGATCACGGTCTGAGGTTGAATGAGATGTCACTACTGGAGTTTGTCACTGACGAGACAGGGGAACTTGGTATGTTGTAAGGCGAGAGTGAGTAAATTCAGGTTTCAACTCACGGAGGCTCAGGTCTTGCTTGGTCTGAGAAGATTGGCTATCAAAGAAAAGATCGTTTTGGCCATTGGAGACTCAATCCAATGTCAAACAAACAAGGCGCTGGCTGCCCTGATCCTGATACTGATCCTGATCCTCTGGCGTCAATGTACCTTCAGTTCACTCAATCAGTTTTAAGTTGCTAATAGTATCGAATTTCACATCGCTAGACTAGATTTCGCCTCATCGCCTTGGGTTCGCCTCAAGTCCGAAGCTCAACAAGTCAACCCGCAAACTCCAGTCCGAGGTCCACAGCCACGGATCAGATTCCTTCCTTCCACGTTCGTCCTGACTCTGTCTCTTTCAACCAATCCTTTGTTCAGATGCAGGCGAATGTTGACTAGCAAGGGCAGTAGGATACCTCTATTGACTTATCATCCAATTAACCATCCTGGTACATGAAGAAAATATGGAAGCCCTAGAATCCTTCAGATGTCAAGGGTCGATTAACCTGAAAATAGTTTGAGGTTTAACACCGAAGATGATTTCATTGCCATCACCGGGTTGAACTTCATCCGTTAGATTCTCGCCTCGTTCCGTTCGATAAGTCACTTTCCAACCTAGTGATAACTGTTAAACATTCAGCTGTTAAACTTCGACGTTAATGTTGACCCAAGCAGAGCTCGATTCTTTCCCGCCAGGCGGCCCGGTTGCCCGCCCTCCGCTAGCCAGCAAGCGGCTACCGCGACGACAGAAGCTTCACCTTTAGCAACCGCCTCAGCAACCGCCGCCTTCGCCTCAGCCTCAGCTTCAGACCCCTCAATCCAGCCGCCCATTCAGTCGCCTATTTAATCACCATCTTTGGTCTTCATGACTCGGTCGGCTTTGCGCTCATCGGCCGCTTTCTTCGTGACTCAACCGCCAGGATCCGAAAGCGCTGGTGTGGAAGAGATCGAATACCGGAATGATTGAGAGTGCACCAGTTTGGAGTGTCCATATTGTTCATGCTAGAGAGTCTGAGACATTCTCAACCACGTGTCGCTTGGGCGTTCATGGCGTTCCTGGCGTCCTCTAGATCTAACGTTGCTTGCCCCCATAAGCGCCGGCCACATCTGGCGACTGGCGCGGGTATACATAGAAGTAGCCGCGCTTGACGAATCGCGGTCTTAGGGGTCTAGGTAGGCCTCGAGAATTGGCCGCCCGCGAGTAGGCTGCAGATTGGGGAGGTTATAGTTCCAACTTCCAAGTCCGGATGTAGGTATTTATAGCCAGAAGGTGAGCACTAGCGAGCATTCACGTGGGCGAACAATGATTTATTTATTTTGTTCCTGTCCGTGTCCGAAGTCCGCATTCGTGTTGGTATGATGGATTGGCTTCAGCGTCAAGTTGGGGATTGAATGTCGAGGTCGCTCTTGGTTAGCTGCGCCGCAGCCATTCATGCGAAAGGTCAGGGAAGCATTGACGGTGTTATCGAAAGGAGAAATTGAAATACCTGTATCACCCCCCGAATCTCCCTCGAGGCTCATCCAGATGTTCTGTTTTCCTGGATGTCAATGCGCCCGTATCTCTTCAACTCCCATCCCCTCCAACTCACCTCCCACCCTGTACACCGCAAATGTATTTTGTTTCCACAGAACACTTATACACCCTTCACACGTCGCACAGAAACTTCAAAATGTTTGTTTGTTCTTCAGAATCAAGCAGTCATCATTAATATGGTATCGTCATAAGCGCTGCTGCTCTAATTCATTCCCATCCACCGTCACTCCATCCACTCCACTACTCCACCAACTCGACTCCCAAATCCCAAGCCCACAAGCCCAATTCCAAGTCCAGCCCGTTTCTCAAAAACGCCGGCTTCACTCAGTTAATGCTTTCCGCTCAAGGATGTTGTGTTGTGTCGTGTCGTGTCGTGTCATTGTTTATACGAGTGTTGGTTGGCCCCTAATACGCATGCGGTAGAGTAAAGGTTGCTCAACGCCCCACATACTCGCCAACGTTGGCGTCAGAGGAGGTGTGCTCAACGCCCGATAAACTCGCCGACGTTGGCGTCATTCTTCCTTCCTTGGCGCTCGGGGAACTGTTTTTTCTTTGCGTTAGCACATGTCTTTGCATGTAAAAGCGACCGAGGTAGTGGAAGGTGAAGGATCGAAGACAAAAAAATAAATAAAAAACATACAGCCATCTCCTGCAAAACTCCCTTCTCCAAAACCTGCTTGATGGCATCCTCTGGGGTCTTGGTGCCGAACTCGTTCTCGAGCATCGCCTTGGACGCGGCCGCGTAGATGCCCTGGCTGCCTTGCTTGTGGGTGGTGAAGACCTCGAAGACGGAAACGACCTGGGCCAAAGGGGTCGACTTGTCGCTGACCCACTTGTTGTAATCGTCCTTGCTGTCGACGAAGACGAGGAAGTCCTCGTCGTTGCCCTTGTAGTGGACCTTGAGCTCGTGGGCACCGCCGCGCATTTTGGATGGTTTGGTATGTGTATGTGTATGTGTTTGTGTTGTTTTGGTTCGTGGGGGGTTGACAAGTTCTGGAGAAAGCGAGCGAGTGTTAGTTATCTGTGTGTTTTGCTGTCGCAGTGCTGGTGGGATTGATGCGATCGTGGTCTTTTATGCTCGCTGCTCCTCATGTAGGAGACAGAGGGGAAGTGAATGGGCGTCGTCTGACAAACAGGTAATTCCATCCTCAGCTCCAACCGGAGCAGGTGAATGGAAGTTCCCAATCGCAAGCTCGTTTACCACCCATCCCGCCTTCACACGAGGACCTAGGAAGAGAACATCTCGATGCGATGCGCTACAAGCACAATGCTGTAAACTCACCTTAATGACTTGATCAAATCGTACGTAGTCGTCGTTAAAAGGTTCGTTTCGTGATAGTTGTTCGTCGTCGTTGGAAAATTGGTATAATGAAGGAGAAGAGAGGGGAAGTTATTGTCCTTTTCTGCCTCGCACCTACCATCTTATAAAGACGACAGAATTACAAGACGAAAGGTTGGCTGAGCCAGCAGCAGACAACAACTACGTCATAGGTGACGCTTCGGAATTGGATGTAATTGGTGGATCCCTTTGGATTTTGCTCCACTGTTGCGGCAGGCACAGGGAAATGGTGGGGCGGGAAGAGCCCCGCAGATCCATTTTCAGCGGGTTCTGAGAGCTACCGCCCTGTGGATCTTCAGCGCTGTCACCAAGACCCCCTCCAAGCTTTTGTTGACCAGGCATGGCAGTTTCCCTCAAGATGAAATCATTTTCCCCTTACCCTTCCTGCCCTTCAAGAAACACCTGGATTGGAAGAGGGGTCTTGCGCGTATTCTTTGTAAACAATTCCAAGGTTTCAGTTCGCGACTTCGATCCACTACAATGGAGCTCTCAGTTGAGAAATTGCTTGCCGGTACCTTGCAGCCGAGCTTTCGTGACCTCAATTACGTCATTGTCAGTCGGACAACGGCACGTCAGTCGCGACTTCCATCTGGCATTTGCAAATCGTTTGCTGACCGACGTAGGCGGGCGGTGAGCTGGCTTTCCTGCCGTGATGATCTTCACTGAATCCCCTGCCGTCTTTTGGCTTTCGGATTGAATCTCGTTCCGTTCCGGATCGTTCTGGTTTATCATAAAACACCATCACTTTGTATCACGATGAAAACATCAGGCCACCTCGAAGCTAGCTCATATGGACTCAACCTACCATAGCCATCACCGCACGTTCTTCTCCAATAATACCAGCGAATGATTTCCATTTAACATTTGCGACACTAGAGGACAAGAACAAAAGACATCTTGACCGGTGTGGATGATGAGCCGACCCCTTCACTTGGCCTAGGTCTTGGCCGTCAATCGTGATGTTCAGCAATTCATTCTGAACCATTATGAACCAACATGCACGTCTACAACATACTATCACTATGGATCACCTCAAATCATTATGAAAACATTAGGCCATCTGAGCATTGACTCCCTTAACTGAGCAACCCGAAGCTATCTATCATCCGACCTCCTACAACGAAGCGAGCGACTACCATTAACTTTCGGAATAACTTTTTGAGATAACAATTTGCCCATCCGTTCCGACACCACCCTTGAGCATATAACCTCATCAAGGAGGTGGTATTCAACACCCATTGTTTGTTCTTCATAAGCCCGTGAAACCATAAAGCCATAATCATGAGAAAGAAAACAAGCGGGTATTATAAAATGCTTTTATCCGACCACCTTCCCAACCCAAGAAATGCACTCTCTCTTACCCCGGCCTTTCCCATCCATCATAAAGTTTTGTCTGTCCCAATAAACATTATTTCATCTCCTTTGCTCAACGAAACAGATTCCTCAAGCTTTGCACCACAACCTCCCTATGCACATTAACCTTCGCCCACCTGTTCCCCGCCGCCGTGGACGACGTCGACGTCTTGGATCTTTTCCTTAGCCTCCTTGGCGTCGACGCCTTGTACTCAGAGTCACCGGATGAAGTACTATTCCCGCTACCTCTAACACTAGCCGAGCCAGCAGCCGAGCCATTGTTTTCTTTTCCTCTCCTGACAGACATCTCCCTGGTCGACTGCTTGCTGAGATTCGACTGCTGGATACTCGGCGCTCTTGAGCTGTTTCCCGACGAATGTTGCAGGATACCCGACAAATTTTGATGAACCATCCTTGTTCCTTCAGTTTCGCTCTCTGACCGAACGCGCACTCGGTCCAACCGGCGTACCACACTGAGCATCTCTTTGCCCACCGAGTCAGATGCGCTGCGAAGCATGGGACTCCGTCTCTCGATCTTATCGGGTATCACGGAAAGTAGAGAACGGCTGGTTTCCTCGGACTTGTAACAGACTCTGCTCAAGGCCTTGGGGCTTGTGGTGCCCTTGGAGAGAGTGGAGCCGACAAGAGTCTCGTCCTCCGTGCCGTTACTGCCACTTCCTCCCTTGCGTGGGAGACTGGTCAAACTGGCCGAGCGTTTGGTGAAGCTGCTCGTAATGCTCACCACACTGAGTTTTCGCATCATGGATGACGCAGATGCTCGAACTAACTGCTCGCTTCGGGATCGGGCCGTTATCCCGGGGAAGGGCAAAATGTCCCGGGTCCAGACATCTGACAGCAGAGCCTCGAGTCGAGCCCGCTCTTCACGGGATGGCGCAAGGACTGGCAGTCGGGTATTTGTGGTCAAGAGGGATTGAGATCGGCTAATTGAAGAGCCTGTCCCCGAAGCGGGTGCATCCTTGATAACACTCGTATTCTTGAGAATCACCTGGCACAACGGTGACTTGGGCCCTACGGTGGTCGCTCTATGTATTGATATCTTTCTGGCAATGGTTCCTGGTATCAATCTGTGGTTAGCTTCACTCGATTCTTAGACCAATTGGTCAGTGACCACATACCTGGCTTTCTAAAAACAGCTCCCAGAGTCTTGATATTGAGCGAAAGCGAACTAAAAGTTGCCGGTTGCATCTGGTCTTGGCCCTCCGTGGTCTGCTGGTTGCCGAGGCGTGTACGCCATTCCATCTCCTCTTTCGGCGTGCATGCTGTCAAGATGATCTCGTACAACTGGTGGTCGCAGAGAAACACAAGCTTCCAGGAATATGGCGCGGTGTGACATTGAAGGCCTATAGATACGTCAGCACGAGGTTCACACGGATGGAGACATCTGACAGTATCCATCTCATACCTCGACCGTTGTCCACTTCTTCCAACTTGACGTTGCTCAAAGCAATGCAAGCTTGGATCGTGTATATCTGATCAGTCCTACTAGCTGTAGCTAGACAGAACCACTCTTTGTACAGTAAAGCAACCATGTACTGTCCGTTGACACCTTCTTTTGTCTGCCAGCAGACATGCAGAGCTCCGCACAATTGAATATGGCCGAACGATCGAATGCGATTCTTTGAAGCTGCATCCAGTTGCTGATTAGGGAACACCAGGCGGTCTTGTAGGATCCATGTTTTCTCCAGAGTCGACTTGATTTTGGAATCATCCGTAGCTTCGTTGATTTCTGCGGTGGCCTCACGCAACCGGATAAGTGTGTTCTCGATCTCCATATGAGAATAGGGGCAGTCTGCCTCAGGGGTATGTTTTAGCAACTCGGCAAAGAGCAATGGGTATTTGCATACCCGTTGGATCGGCTGGATCTTGTCAGTACAAATCACGAGTGTTGCCCTTGTGATGCTCAACTCACCTTCATAAGCAAATCTCCAATAGTGAGACTCTTTCTCTCTTTATCATCCTGGCTATTAGCCGAGCCTAGAGAGGAAGCAAGAATCTCAATGCCCTTTTGGTAGGATTGCCATGCAGGCATCGTCCTGTGAGCAGAAGCAACATCTTTGATCATCAGCTCATACTTGGCGCCATATTCTTCGTAAATGAAGAATCGGTTCATTTTCTTGGTGAATATCTTGGCAACTTCAGCAGCAACTTGGGGGTCGGCAAGCATGCCGGGAACTTCGCGAAGCCATGAGATGCCATCCTTGTCTTCTGGCACTGCATCCAGACTCCTCCATCGCTGGTGACCACGAAATCCCGAGCCGGATGAAGGGATTTGCAGAGGAAAGTTGAGCTGCGTATACTCAGAGTGAGGAATAGCTCTATGGAGGTCGCCTAACATC
This sequence comes from Neurospora sp. CHS-2018b, assembly GCA_009806015.1. Taxonomy (NCBI): domain Eukaryota; kingdom Fungi; phylum Ascomycota; class Sordariomycetes; order Sordariales; family Sordariaceae; genus Neurospora; species Neurospora sp. CHS-2018b. The sequence goes on from RAOV01000005.1 coordinate 458,735, forward strand.
TCCTCATGCAGCTCAACAATGTCATTGAGGTTTCGATTGATAGAAGAGCGAAGGCTGGCTGGCAAAGTAGGAAGGGAAGCAAGAATGGTAACGTAAACCTAGGTAAGGAGTAACTAGTCAGAGACAATAAGAGAGGACAGGGTGAAGATGCGACATACATTCATCAGGAAGCGCACATCTCCAATGTAACTCTCTTCTGTATTGATGAGTTCCTCCAGAACCCGGCGTCTCTGCAATGACCTCCCTATAGCCGCAGGATCCACCATCAGCTGTCGCTCCGGACAATAACTATCCTCGGAAAGCCGTGCACCGGAGAGAGAAGCTCTGCTGCTGCGTTCTGTCCTCGACTGGCCACGGGATGATCGAACAGTGTTTCTCCGGGAGCGCGTCAGAATAGTGCTGGCACTAGTCAGAGATATACTGGCGCTCTTGACGGCCGTCACGAAACCAAAAGAGGAAGTTGAAGATGATTGTCGGTGGTGGCCGGGCCCCCAGGCTGTCGAGCCAGCCCCATCGAGGTTGAAGTAGTAAGACGTGGAAGCATGCTCGTTACCCATGGCTTCCTGACGGCGAACTGCTCGTTTGTGCAGAGTCTTGATCCACTTTTGAAACGGCCTGTTCGGTTTCGAGGGTTTACTGGCTGGGGGCTCGCATGGTGTTGCTGTTGGTTCCCGGTAGACATAGTTGCTACTTTCCAGGGCTTGATGATGTGCAACGGCATCTTGAAAGTCGTGTATCGTATCCAAAGTGTTCCACCCATTGGGCCCGCCCACGTCTACCAAGGCCACAGTAGGACTGGAGTTGAGGTCTTGTTCTTCTGTAACCGTAGGATCCTCCAGTACATGGTCGAGTGGTTGTGTCTCGTCTGATGTTAACAGCAACGGCAGCGGGTTCCCATTGGGGTCGAAGGGGGTATGAATGGCGCTTATCGGTAGAGTAGAAGGAGATGGCGGTAAAGGCTTGGTGACGGGATCGGCATGGGTATCGACATTGGGTCCATGAACTGCCATTATGGGTTGGGTCCAGTGGTCGAGAGGATGTTCCAAGAAAAGAAAAAGGAGGAACAGGCAGAAGGGAGCCAGAGCCAGACCAGAGGAGGCTCAAAGGGAAACTCGAAACTCCAGACTTGAAACCTTTGTTGAAGCTCAGATGACCACCGTGATGGAGACTCGAGTCCAAGTGCTCCTGCAGCAACAGCAGCACCACAGGTAGTATCTCGGATCCCTGGGCTCCAGTCCTCTCCTAGTCGAGTGTTCCAGATGATGCACTGGCCCTTATCAAAACATGGTAATTTAAGAGCAAAGCGGAAGCGGTAAGACCCAGTGACGATGAAAAGATAATGCACAATGCGTAGAGGGTAGTTGACCGAGAAACCAAGAAACCAAAAAAGTTTGGAGAAGCGAAACACCGAACCGTTTTCCTTTCCACGACTGATGAAGCACCAACCGGAACATTGCGAGGGGGGAAGAAGAGAAGTCTTTCTTTCTGGAGAGGGGTCGGGGACAAAAACAATGGGGCAGTGGAAATTTCTTCGACTTGAAGACTGAGCGACTGGAGGTGCAAGATTGCAGTTCGATCGTTATCGTCAGATGCCGTGGGCTAAACGAGAGGGTGATTGGGAAGGAGCTTTCCCTCACCACCCACTTCTTTAGTCCGCTCCGAGTCCCAGTCCAGGACAGCCCGGGCAGGAGTGAGTCCTTGTCGCTTTCCTCGCCGGCTTGCTGTTGCTCGCTTTGCTGTTGATGGCCGAGACCTGCCTGCCTTGGGACAAAGTGGAAGTAGTACCACGAACAACACTCCGACTTGCACCCGTCGACGAAGAGTCACTGCAGCACAGGGACGGGAAGAGGAGGCCGGGTTCAACTCGAACCTTGTCTAGAAAGGTCTGTCCCAGAGGCAGGACAACCTACCTCTAAGGTAAGGGTAGATAGGTAGCCACTGTACTAGCGAGGGTCGTCGGCAAGGCGGGATGCGGACAGCCACTCTTAGATATCTAGCGCAAGGCACGTCATCGATGATATCCTGACCATCAATGCCTGCCTTTCGAATCCATTGGCATCCGAGCACGCCGAGAAAGTCAGCGATGTTTCTTGGTACGTCTTGGTCTCCAGCTGAAAGGCAGTGAAAGGGAGGACTCAGGCGGACTGGACTCGGCCAGATGTGTCCTCGATCAAAGCGGAAGGCTGGCTGCGAGAATCGGACGTGAAACCGCAACACTGCCGACACGTGGCTCAAGTCAGCCTATGGATTTGTTCGTCTGTTGGCTTGGACCACTCGGTACTCGTGTACTGTGCCCTCTGGTCGCTGCAGTGCTGAGAAAGTCCAGAGGGTCCATCATACAGACACGACTGAGAGTGGGTTATGGTAGTGTAGAGATAGGGCAGAGAGCTAAGATCATCGACTGACAGCGACTAGCTGCCTGACCAATCACTACCTATCGTGGCTTGACCATTGGAGTTTTCGGGTAAACAACTGAATGGAAACTAAATGCCTGTCTTTGTGGGTCAGGTAATATCTCAAAAGACGGAACTTCAGCTGGGACCAGGGACGGTGAGGCACATCTCGAGTTGCAGCACTGCAGCAGGAGCGGTGGGACGTCGATCATGGACGGGAAGGATGGATGTTGTTTGATTGAGGTTGCGAAAAAGTAAAAAAGTTCGCTTCATGCCGTGTTCCATTCCTCGGAGCTTGTTGCCCTTGCACCCCCCTTGACCGCTGCTCTCAAAGGGAAGGTGTGCTTGAGGTAAGGGGGGGAGCTTTTGTCTGTGACGATGAGAGCCCGAGAAAGCAACCGCTCCATTTCTTCCCGTCCACCTCTGCGCCTAAGCCCTGTGGCCCTTGTGCCTTAGTGCGCAAATGAGAGTTGCTGGGTCGTAATAACGGGCGCCGGGCGAGAGTTCCCTTGGCGGTTCGCACGCAGGGTGCCCACTATATGGGGAGACCTGTGCGGTGTTGAATTCAGTCCTTGGACACTCCCAGTCCTCGGGAGACTCTTGGGATCGGACAAAAAACCCAGTACCCCAAAGATCCCAAGAAATCCCAGAAACCCTAAGAATCCCAAGGCCAAAGTTAGAAAAGGAAGCACCTTCCCTTAGAAGAGGGGAGTACTTTCCCATTTATAAGTATTAACTTTGAGTACCTTCCTCGATTAGATAGAAATGGTCTTTTGGCTAAGTAGTCTCGCGCGTAGATAGAAATTGATTTTTTACCTAAGTCCTGCGTTCGAATCTTGACCGTACAATTTTGTTTTCGTGACTGTGATGAACCGTGACCACTAAGAAGATGCATCGTGATTGTGACTACCAAGAAGATGTATCGTGATTGTGACTACTAAGAAGAAGAAGTACCTCTAAGAAGATATATTACCATTAAGAAGAAGAAGAAGAAGAAGCACTAAAAGGTGTACTATTCTTTTGTACTATAGAATGAGGCTTTGGGATGCTGGGATCGGCTGGGTTTGGTTGGGTTTGGCTGTGGTAGTCCCAGCCGGTGGGCGAGTTCCCAATTGGGAATGCGCGTCTGGTATATACTATTCTGTGAGATTCCAATACTGGGTTAGTCCGGCAGCCAACCCACCCACTCTCATTTTTCTACTAAGGTGGTTGCTTTTAGCGCAGGCCATCCCTGCGACAGGCGGGAAGGCGCCATTCCAGGGAGCCCCGGCCAACATCGTCCGAACGGGTCGACCAGGTGAAAGCTGCCGTTTCATTGGTCAGATGACCCAAAATGGAGGGGCCAGAGAACAAATGCTACCCCGCGTCCCCGCGCCGCCGCTCACCTCATTCTCGGCCCACCCGACCACCACGCAGGCGGCCGGCGAAGAGTGGGACACGGCCGGCAAACAGACCGGGGCAGGGCAGCAAAGCTCACTGAAGCTCAAGCTCACGCAGCAGAGGCATCCATCCGGCCAGACCACCGCAACGCGTCATTCGCTGGAGACTAATTCACACAGGTACATACTCCCATGTCTGAGATCGAGATATCATCATGACTTCACAACTGAGGCTTACCCTTTATAGGATCTCACATTACCTTTCACCATGAACAATCTCGGTCTCCATGCGCCTACTGTCCCCTCGGGACCGACATCTGCCCCTGTTTCCAACGGCAATGCTGCCCATCTATCCTTTGCTGAGCTCCAGCGCAAGAAGGATGCTATCGAGGGAGAGCTCAAGGCGCTCAGTGGAGTGCTTGATTCGGTTGGTCCAGCTCATATCTAGCCTTCACAAAGACAGTTGACTGATGATATGATCCAGCACGGCGTTGACATGAACACAAATCTCCTTACTGCCGACGGCTTTCCCAGATCTGATATCGATGTTGCGCAAATCCGAACAACAAGGTCGCGCATCATCCATCTCCGCAACGACTACAAGGAGTTGATGGCCTTGATCGAGAAGCGTCTGCATGAGCACTTTGCCAGCATTCAGGACGACCAAGAGTCAGCACCTGTTCCCACTGATCAATCCGCACCGCTGCCAGATTCGGTACCCGAAGTTCTGGAGCAGCCATTCGCCAAGGTCAACAGTGTCGTTGATAACAGTCCGGCGGCCACAGCAGGTCTAAAGGCTGGCGATTTGATCCGCAGCTTTGGTTATGTCAACCTGTCCAACCATGACAACTTGAGGAAGGTTGCAGAGTGTGTTCAAGGTAATGAAGGGGTAAGTCATCTCAAGCTCTGTCAACCACCAGCAACTGCCAGCCTGGAGAAAGCTGAGCTAACGGGTATACTTCCTAGCAAAATATTCTCGTCAAGGTCTCTCGGAGCACCGCAGGTACACGAACCCAAGAGCTTCGGCTAACGTTGACTCCTCGCCGCGACTGGGGCGGTAGAGGTATGCTTGGATGCCATATCTTGCCACTATGAAAAGGCAACGGAGGCTAGATGATTGCCTGGAGCTAGGCAGAGGAAGATTGTGATACGAGAGTAGCGTCATTGGGCACCGAATCCGCCCAAATGTGTTAGGGAAGAATCAGGAAGCACCACTGCCGCCTGAAAATGAGGCCTCTTTGGGAATTTGCTTTGTAATGAAGGAACAACGGACCTGAGACTGACTGGCATTCGAAAGATGAACCAAAAGGCCAAGACGCCAGGGGTCCTCCCTCACCGTAGTAACAAAGCCAGAACCAAAACAAAACAAACGAATTTCAGACAGCGTATGTGCTCACCAGAACAGAACGGGTGAAGAGGCAAAACCTTGATCGAACCCAACCGATGCTCAAGATGATGTGTGCAACCTGGCGTGGATTCGACACCCGTTCTCAGCTTTGCGTGACACGTTGAAATATCCAGACTGAAAAAGAAAACGAGCAAACCTGGTGACAAAATGGGAGAAAAAGAAAAAGATGAATATCCTGAGAGGATGCATCCACTGTAACCCAGCGCTTGAAACCCCTGGCAGGTTCTTTGTTCCCGGCGCGCGACTGCACGTCAGAACCAGAAAAAAGGCACGAACGGGCGGCATTGCGGCAGAGTGAATGGCATCGGTTTGAGGTTGCGCCCATCAGGTTGACTGGTTGAGGTTGCCGCACTGACCAGGCGAGTCACGTGCCCGTCACCTAACAAGCACCCCGCCGCCGCCCAACGAGTTTTTCGTCAAGGCTGGTGGTCATTCCCTTGACTGGGTGCCTTGAAAACACAACATCATCCACCAGGCTGTCTGAGGTCCACTGCTTTCTCTCTTTTGACCACACCCATTTTCCCACCCTCTGCAAAATCGCAAAGGTGCGTCTCTAGTCGGATTTGGATCCCTCCCTCCCTCGCCCTTATTTAACCTTTCGATACCCCGCCCAACTGTGTCGCTCCGACCGGTCGATAACTGACTTTCCCAAAGGACTTGTTTACCTGCTTCTTTTCGCCTGCGATATTAAGCATCATACACAATGGCTGCCTCGACCCCTACTTTCAAGCTCGTCCTCGTCGGTGACGGTGGTACCGGCAAGGTCAGTTCCCATCCCATGCTCCTCCCTCCGCGACATGGACGGCATCGTCAAACACCATCGGCGCCCCAGTATATCGCTGCGCTGCGGGGTGGTGTTGGTTGGTACCCGTCTGCTTGCTTGGACTGTTGCGCTAACATGATGATGCCATCGCCAGACCACCTTCGTCAAGCGCCACTTGACTGGTGAGTTCGAGAAGAAGTACATGGCCACCCTCGGTGTCGAGGTCCACCCTCTCGGCTTCAGCACCGTAAGTCTTGATGGCCCCCGATTACAACAAACGCGTACTCGCACGCGCGCTCGCTCGACGAACCCGATGCTGACCTAACCACCCCTCGCGCAGAACTTCGGCCAGATCCAGTTCGATGTCTGGGATACCGCCGGTCAGGAGAAGTTCGGTGGTCTCCGTGACGGTTACTACATCAACGGCCAGTGCGGTATCATCATGTTCGATGTCACCTCCCGCATTACCTACAAGAACGTTCCCAACTGGCACCGTAAGCGCCCTTCATCCAGGACCCGTCGCGACATATGACAGCATCTCTGACAAGTTATTTAGGTGATCTCACCCGTGTCTGCGAGAACATCCCTATCGTCCTCTGCGGTAACAAGGTCGACGTGAAGGAGCGCAAGGTCAAGGCCAAGACCATCACCTTCCACCGCAAGAAGAACCTCCAGTACTACGACATCTCCGCCAAGTCCAACTACAACTTCGAGAAGCCCTTCCTCTGGCTCGCTCGCAAGCTCGTCGGCAACAACGCTCTTGTATGTTATCCCACCGCCAGCTTCGTGAGAAGTAGGATGTCTAACTGTGTCTCTAGGAGTTCGTTGCTGCTCCCGCCCTTGCTCCTCCTACCGCCGTTGTCGACCAGGAGCTTATGGAGAAGTACCGCGCCGAGATGGACGAGGCCGCCAACATGCCTCTTCCCAACGAGGAGGACGATGATGATCTCTAAGCGGATGGATAGGGTCGGCTTCAGGGCCCGGCTCAGGCGAAACCCCCCTGGTCAGGAGTCATGGAGTTGTGGGAAAATGAAAGATTGGTAATGTCCGTTATGAAAGGATGAGCGGGTCTTCCAGACGCAAATGACAAAAAAATTACTTCGCATTCGGGGCAGTCACCGGTCCGGAAACAGGTTGGAGAGAAACTAGCCTTTTGTCACCACACGTCGTCTTGGAGGATGAGGGAAAGCGGTCGAAGTCTTAAAGCGAGAAAGACAAGACAGCAAAAGAGAGAGGTCGTCGATTCCAAAGGTCTTTTGTGTTTCTTTTTGCACTGGGAACTTGAAGAAGAAGGGTGGGCTGCTAATGTGGTTGTTGGACTTTGCCGACTTACACGACGACAAGATCATACCCCCGTTATCACAGCATCTGGACATGACACTCGATCTGAATGAGAGGGCGCGAACTTAGCCAAAGCAAATGGGGAGGTAGACCTGCATGTTTTTCTTCGCTTTTCATAATGACGACTCCCATTTTATTTAGTAGGTAGATTATCTAGATAGGTACACACAAACCACCACACAAAAATACCCTTTGGTAGACACAGGTTTAGCTACCACCACTTTTTGGTGCCCATATTTTATCAACGAAGTTGAACGTTCATTATCAAACGGACCACAATGAAACGACGAAGCGATAAGGTTGGGCGGTGAGGCCCATCCGTACAGTACCACCCCGCCGGCGCGTCCAACGGTCCAAGTGACGGGCGTCCAATCTCTGGTGGGGCGTTGGGCGGGCTCCCTGGCAATGACATCAAACCACAGCTTTCACCTCTCTGTGGTCATCATCCACTGCCGCGATCCCTTGCCGGCTGCCGCTCTGTTTGTCACTCATCAAGGGCAGTGAGGTGCTCGTTGAGTCATGGTTCATTTAGCGATTGGAGTAACACACGGCGGCAAAATCAGGCAGCAAAGCAATGGCAGTTTGTTATTGGCACAGTAATAAAATCATATTTGTCAGCGCCAAGTTGCCAAGGGAAGAGATGGTGAGAGATGCCTGCCTGCCGTTGATCTCACCTTGAGCGGGCCGAGTTCTGATCTGGTGGAAGCCAAGACATTGATAAAGACACCCAATGGGTTCAACGGCTTCAACGGCTTCTCGACGGCTCTTCACCTCGAAATCTCGCGGTGGACGACGCTAAACGACACTGGACAACACTAAGACCTCGATCGCTTGACCGGTGAACAGTCATCACGGGTTACTACCTCGTTGACATTCATCCAGTGGAACGACTCGGCGACAGGATGAAACGAGACGCCGGACCGATACTATTCCTGGAAGAAATCACAGCTGCGGCGGTCGGGAAATGTTCAAGGTTACGGTGAGGTCGAAGATCAGGTCTACGGTCAACAGGCAGAGTCAGGCAGGCAGGGCTTCAAGATATCAACATCCACCCGAGGCCCAGAAGCCGAGATCCGGAAACCCTTCGCGATCATCAATGGAGAAGTAGCCGGCGAAGATGAGTACCCGGTGAGGATGGACGAGAGGTAGGTAGTCGACCTGCCTTCCTTGGGAACTGCCTATCAACATGCCGAGACGAGTCGAGATGATTGCGTTCGCTCATTTGCATCTCTTCCAGTCTCGTCCCACTCGACCGGCTGGCTCACTTGGACGGTATCGATCGGCCACTTATGGTCCGTTCACCGCGCGATACCCGGCTGGGTTCAGATCATCCTGGGGCGGGCCCAATCCTGGAGAAACGTGTGTTCGAATACCAAGGGACGTCAAGGCCCAGGGAAAACGGCACGGATCCTGCCATTTGATGAATGAGAGGAGATCAGTTGTTGGGCACTGCTGTCTAGTGGTGCCGGTATGGGCATATCGGTCACCGACCTGTCCTTAGCCAGTCAACATTCCCGCCATGTCCTGAGGGTTGGTGGTTTGGGAGAGTCGGAAGGGAAGAACCCGAAGAGGAGGAGAAGGGAGATAAATGGAGTTCTCCTTGAGTCTTGACACGGGAAAGGCTTTCGGCATGCCAGGCAGCTGTCAGGTCCGAGCAAGTGCTTCAGCTTGAGATACCTATTCGAGGCCTTGAAGGATGGAGACTGGAAATATGGTGAGGATGAGCATAGTGTGCTCGACTAGCGCCCTGCCGTCTTATGAAACGGTTGATGGAGAAGTGAGGCGCGGCAGGGCGAGAGAGGAGAATGTCGAGTTGTTTGAGGAAGTTCTCATCTGGGGACTCTTCACTCTGGGCCTCATCTCATCGCTCCTTACCTTTCATATGCCCATCCTCTTCAGGTCTACAAAACCGACCCTGACTAATGGGTTGACCTGACGAATACCACCCTTCTTCCATTCTTCTCACCGCCGCACGTCTGAACTCAGAAGGAGTATATCGACATTTCTTTTTGCCATACTCAGGCTGCGGTGATGTACCGGTCCAGACACTGACTGGTAGATTAGTGATCTTCAGGCACGACAAAGTTGTTAAGGTTCTTGAAAGAAAGGCGAGACGGGGGATTTCCCAGTCCTTTTCTTCTCATGAATCGCTGTCGTTGTCGTTGTGGTAGATGTCCTACCTGCGTCTGTTGTCCCTAACGGCCCTTTTTGGCTTTGGCACAGGCTCTACCCATCCGTTGACACCCACCTTCCTGTGTCACCTTCTCTAGCAAGAAGGTTGGGGGGACTTTGTTCTTTTTATGGTTTAACTACCTCAATGTCACTTATTCACGCACGAAAATGGACACCGAGTTTCCCTCCCTGTCAACGCTCGGCACCGAAGCCGTTGAATTCTGAGTGCTTGCCTAACTTGAACAAAGGCTTTGCGGGACAAGCCGTGTTCAGGGTCTTCCCGTGTTTTTGTTTTTCAAAAGAAAGGGTGGTTGACCTCTGGCCTCGTGGTGGCGTTAGGCTCGTTTGGGCACACAAAGAACCCGTCTTCCTTTCTTTCCCTTCCTTCTTCCATGTGGTTTCTATACTTACCTCTACTTACCACTTACTAGGGGCAGCATACTGCAACCTAAACCTATCCTAAAGACAGCCCACCCTAAAAAAGTCATGGAGACTGAGTACATGTACAATCGTGTACAATGTATAGCAACGTTCCATCCCTCCCGAGCCAGCAAGCCGCGGTTTCGATGGGAGTAAAGGGGGGGAAAAACGGCTGCGGCTGCGGTTGTGGCTGCGTAGAAGTAAAATGGATGCCCCCGATCGAATTTCCATGTGTCAACGGGGTCTGTCTGGGCTCTTGATGCCTCTTCTTACGACGATGTGGGGTGTGAATCGTTTATCTTTTTCTTCCATCATCTCCGTCTCCAATCATGAGGGGGGACAAACTGTTTTGGAGATCGCGACGACCACGAGAGCTGCGACTACGACGACCACTAGCAATACTACGGTCACCGCATATACTCTTCTTGCTAGCCCTCCTTCTTCTCGCCCACTTGACCGTCCTCGTCTCAGCAACCACCAACTACACTTTCGACAAGCAGGATTCGAAACATATTGGGTACTGGGTCGATGAGAAGGCTTCTCGTGGTAAGTTCTCTCACGTCACGCACTGACACCAATAGTTCTTCCTCTCCCAATCCCCTTAAGGGCCTGTGCCTTCAACTTCCCACCTCCCTCCCTGTGGCATCTCATATCTCGCACACCATCAATCAAAGCTACCTACTGGTAAAGCTAACACGACGACAACAACATGAACAGTAACGAAACTCACCCTTGATGCTGACCACTACTGGGTGACTTCCTCCACTTTTCAAGCGGCCTGCAAAGTCGGCCAGTATTTCAACAACGACTGCCCGATGCCGACAAGGTGTATCAAGGAACCTATTACTACCTCTTCCCACGATCCGAGGTACAAACCGTACAGAGAGGTGGTTGAGTATGATGATGGGAGTCGGGAGACTTGGTATGTGCGCTCTTTCTTTTCTTCTTTTCCATCTTATCCTCTATCCAATTCCATCCTCTTTTCCACATCCCACGCTCTGTTTCACAGCAGCCCTTTATTCTTTTCCTCCTGGTGTCCCTTATTTTTTTCTTGAAATTTCTTTTTTCTGTCTTGTTCTCCGTTCCGTTTCCCAGCTAACAACCCCCTTCTACAGCTTCAACGACGAACACCCACCTACCCCCTTCCCCAACACCCCCTTCACGCCCTCCTCCTGCATGCCCATGACCATCACCCTCGCCCCTTACTACGCCAAAAACACCGCGCAGCCAGATGTACAAGGACCGTCACAAAAATACGCCAACCTTGGTTGCCGGCCATTGTACGACGACAACAACGGGTCCGGGTGGAATCCCAAGAATGTGATTTACGCGACCTTGGGAACGGCGATTGGGGGGGCTACGCAGACGGCAACGGCAACGGCAGGGTTGAAGCTGGTGGAGACTAGGATTGTGATACAAAATGAGATTCCCAGCAGAACCAGAACCGGGGACAACAACGACGACAACGACGATGATGACGTCCCCCTCCTAGGCGGCGCCTCCATCTACACCGACGAAAACGGTCAGCTCCAAATAAGCGATGGGCCAACAACTAGCACCAGCACCAGCACTAGCACTTACACTGGCCCTTGGGCCAGTACCGGTACTATTTACAGCACTACCATGATCACCATTACTTATCCCCCCGGCCATCCTCCTGCCCATCCCACGGTGACAACACGAAAGGTACCAGGGCAAGGCCAAAAGCCAGGGGAAGGTGGAGATGAAGAGGAAATGCAGACTGGGCTGGAGGCGCCTGATCCTACTAATACGGATTCTGGCTCTTCTTCGAAATTCGATCCTATGGAGACTACTACTGCCGCTGCCACTAACAGGACCAGGACCACGGCGGCCACTAATACTGCCACTGGCACTGCCACTAACACTGACACGGCCACCGATGCCGACACCCCCTCTGACACCCCCTCTGACACCCCCACTGACACTAACACTCCCACTCCCACTCCCACCACCGACACTCCGACCGACGCTGCCACTCCCACCGACTCCCCCACCCCCACCGACACTCTCTCTGACACTCCGACCGACAACACTGACCCCGAAAAGCAAGAAGACGGAACAACAAAATACGAGAAGAAAAACAAAAAGTGGATAACAGCCGCCGTAGTAATAGGTTCCATCACCGGCGGGATCTTCACCTGCTTAGCAGCTTGGTGCGTTCTTTCGCGGTGGTGTATCAGGAGGGTGTTGAGACGACGAAGTCCGAGTCCGAGTGCCTCGCCTGGGGAGTTGTATGCTTCTGGGAATGGTTCTGCGTCTGCTGCTGAGGCTGGGACTGGTGGTAGTGGTGCTGGTGGTGGTGGTTACAGCGGCGGCGTTATTTTGCGGTGTTGGTGTATAAGGATGGTGGTGTTGAGGTGGTTGAGTCCCAGCAGTCCAACCGGCGAACAATATGATGCTGGCGCGGGTTCTGGTGGTGGCGGCGGTGGTGGTGTTGAGGATGGTTACGGGCGGCGTGCAAGATACGGGTTTGTTAGTTGGGTGTTGAGGATTAATAGGTGGTTGAGTCCCAGTCCTAGTTCGAAGATTGGGCAAGAAGAGGAAGGGAGAATAAGTCAGGATCCATTCCAGGATCCTCCTCCGTGGCAACATCAGGGGGTTGTGCACAATGGATCATTCGAAATTGGTAGGGATTGTAGGGATTGTGAGAAGCGGTCTAAGTTGAAAAGGGGGACGCAATTATCTATTATTGACGAAGTAACCGAGCCGGGGAGTAAGAGGGGGAGTGGTGTGAAGAGCCCATCTAGCGATATTGGGAAGGTAGAAGAGGAAGTGGAAGAGGAGGTAAAAGAGGAGGTGAGGGATAGTTGGCCTGCGTCGCCTGATCGATTACTGGGGTCACCACCTGATGATAGGTCTGCTGGTAGTCGTGAATCCGGTGAGGTGGTTAATGTATACTTGGAGGCATAGGTATAATATGGAACGGTGTTGAAAGCGGGTTGATGTTTTACCGTTAGCAAGAATATAGTGAAAATAATAATAATGACGGTGATAATGCTGGAGGATATCATCAACCAGCGTGTGATGCCAAGAGTTGACATAGCGAGGGGAAGATGAACTCATGGGTTCAGTCGAAGCCACCACATCGACCAGGGCTTTCTTCTTACTCCCTGTATACTGTACTTTCACCGGCTTCGAAAGGTAGCCCCCAAAGTGTGATCGCAAACTGTCCGCTCTGTCTTATTCTGACACAGATTTTGTCAAGCTACTTTGACATGCACATGGCAGCTGAAACCGTCGCTCTACGAAAGGGGATAGATACCTACCTAGACTCAACATGACATGGACGTCCGGTTCGTCGACGATGCCAAGTCTTTACACAGTAGCTCTTCGCCGGGGCCGGGGCCGGGCGACTAACGGAGAAGAGTGGGGTAAGCCGAAATGGAGTGGACACCCAAAAACGGAACGGGCCGAGCGAGCGGGTACTTACGGAGTTTTGTTGGTAAAAAGTGAAGTTCCCCAAGTGGAACCCCCGAATTTTCACACGTGCACAGACCAGCAAAGTGCATCTCTGGGAGGGGTATAAAACATCCATCCTCCCTCCCCCCAATTTCGATTTTCTTTTCCTTTTTTTTTTTTCTTCATGTCGACAATACTTCAGTGAGTCCCCCCCCCTACTATTGGGATCAACTCTCCTCTCTACACTCAGGAACAGCAATGCTAACCACACTACTACCCATCAACAGGAGAATCATTTCTATAGTATTTGTCCTCTTTTGTGTTCCCTAAAGGAGCCACAGATCCCACCCGGGTTGATGACATAATATCCTCGTTTCCCAACAGTGAGAATCCCTTTATTTTACTCTCGTCCTGCCTGAAAAGGTGGCGATCTCCGCTTCACAGCAGATTGTATAGAGAGTGGCGATGATCTGTACCCCGATTTCTCAAGGTTCTGCCTTCGGGCGCTTGGGCGGGGTGGGTTTCGATGGAAGTCTGACCGGCCTGCATCACACTTTTTTTTTTTTCATTGTGCTCTTGGGCTTTTTTGGGCTCGGGACGCGAGGAAGAAGATTTTTGCTACTTGCGGGTGTCCTGCTAGTGAATGGTCTAGACGGTTGTGTTCTGTCAGTGGGTACCACTGCTGGATAGTTTGCGATCACACTTTGGGCTACCTTTCGAAGCCGGTGAAAGTATACAGAGTATAAGAAAAAAGCCCTGGTCGATGTGATGGCTTCGACTAAGAAGATAAGTTCATGTCTTCCTTGACGTGATTGCGGCGAAAAGCTGCGAGCTATGCTCGAGACCAGTGTGTTCGATGTCTTACCATCGCTTCTTCAAGCTCTGACGGTGATGGCAAGGTCTTGGGAATCTGAACAATCGGGTGTTCACACCATTCTGCGTCCTGCTCCAAAGGTTAGCCTTGTTCATTCTCGTTAGAACCCAAACAAATTATTGATACAAACCGACGACTTTGAATCCCATTGTCACTGTAACATTCTTCCCCCCACGTTGACAGGCCCCAAGCTTACACTCAATCCGGATATTGTACGGATGCGCTAAGTCATACAGTGACATTGAACAATGCGACAAAGCTAGTATGTAGGTAGGTAAACCGAGATGTCAGCTTCAACCGATCAATCCCGTATTATCTCACCACTTGCAGCGCAATGCAACGCTGACTTTGCTCGGAATACGCAGCAAAGACTGTCGATAAGATATTTTGCGCTCAGCTCATGGCAGCAGGCATTGGTCAATTCCACATGCTATGTATTGACCATGGACAGCAGGAGGGTGCTGTGATTCCTTTGTTGATTCGCCGTGGTACCAGTGGTTCGTCTTCCTATAGTCGTTAATCTGCCACTAGCGCTCAGCGTCACCGTTGGGCGATAAGAAGCTTCTTTCGACGCCCTGGAAGAGATTGCGATAGCCCTCGATAGTTTAACGCATGTGATGACCTATACACTATCTGATTGTTAGCCGCCTTGACTAGTCAGGGGCAAGATATCAGGGCGAATATCGTTCCTGCAGCTCATCGCGATGTGTCGTCGTCAACATTTGCAGGAGTCGGTGATAAGAGTCCAGAAGGCGCCACAATAGCAAGCCTCCTCCAAAAAGCAATAGGAGGCTTGCGTTGGCGTTCTGGGGAAAGAATGGGGGGGGCTTGGTGGCAAACTGATTTGTTTCTTACATACATTGCTGTACCGTGCTGGAATATCCTGCAACTGTATGCCGAGACAGTCTTTCTTGAGCTATGTAGCAACTGCTGTTTGAGGTGAGTCAAGCAATTCTTGCACACCGACCGAATCTAGAAACTGTTCAAAGGTACTTGACAGTCTATCCAGCAGAGTGAAAGGTCCCATCGCTCTCATCGTAGGTTGGATGGTTGAGGAAAGACCTGCCGAATTCCGCACCGACAACAGATACGCGATACGCTCGCCCGCGGTAACTGCGACTCAGACCGTGGTAGATTTCATTTTGGTTCGGCAATGCCGCCGAGGAGGTGGCCCAATTGCTTCGGTGAAAGCACTCTCAAGGCTACCCATCTTGTGTGGGGGTGGTTGTCCAGTGTGATAGCTCAAGGTGGGCTAGTCGATGCGGCTGAACAGCTTGAGAACGTGCCCGTGCTGTTTAGGTCAACAAGCTAAAATAGAAACACTTGGGTCCAGGCATTGTGATTCATCATCTCGTCCATAAAGAGTAGGGGTAGCAGAGGGACTGGCGGCTGGCGGACATCAGCGCCAAGCCGAATCAAGGACAATATCCGATACCGCAAAGCCATGGGGTGTTTAGGGATGTTGGGCATGGAGTCGAGCCATGTTTGCGTAGGAAGGTAGGATAGCAGTAATGGCAGGATGCAAAACGGGTAATATTAAAAGCAGTCAGACGGTGGAAGTCCGATGAAGCCTCGCACCACCTCCGCTGATGATAATGCCGGCCAGTGTCTTGAAGGACTGCATAAGCTTCTCAAAGAAGTCTTCCTACGGTCGGCCGGTCAGCAGGTTGAGAGATCCTTGTCTGGAGTCAGATCATCTCTTCCCTTCACAGTGAGATCGAGTTGGAACTATCAACCTTGGGGATACATCACAGAGTCGGGGTACGTCCGCCACCAAGCTGTCAGATTCAGCCTTTCGAAACAACTGGAGAGTTGTGACGAGTGTGCATTATGCCTTGCATAGAGCAATCCCATGTGTCATCAGAGAGAGTGCCATTGTCGGATACGAGTTTTCCGGGCAACAACGCATCGCGGTGTAGAAGTGTCTGGGGTGATTGATGGGCTTCCTGATATAGGCATCCGAAAGGAGATAGGATATGATGGCCACACTTGAATGGTTGAACCACTCTGTGTAATATGCTGCTTGGTGATAAGAGATTGGAGTTGGCTCATGGCAATAGAGTCTTGTGATTGGTCTTTGTGTGACCTGATGGTAAGATAACTCCGACTTATAGCTTTTCCTATGGGTTGTGGTGTATGCCGTGGAGACAGCTGCAAAGAGCGGTTCATTCAGCCCTTTCAGACCCATCTAAGTCATGCCAAAGAAGGAGGTTTTGCGGGGGGCCTGATGATTGCTCGGTCGTGATAAGAAGTGGTAGATGCGATAAAGGCAGTAAGCGGCTATTGGGCCGAAGGATGCTTCCTAAAGGGTGTGGGTTGCACTCGACGGCCGACGCCCAGCTCCCATTTTGGTTGATGGCAGGTCGTTCACGATCCCAAGTCCAAGGTTCAGAATGTTGTATTGATAGGCCTCTTGTCGCGTTAAAGGGTGGCTTGAGCGGACTTTGACCAAAAATAGGGAGGGTGGCACGGAAGCCGTGGGGAAGAGAATTCATTGGCTCTTGAGTTCACCCCGGAGATTTCTCCTTGCTTTTGGCGGTGCTGAGCCGTGCAAAATGGGAAGATGCTGATTCTGCAGGGCTGGGCTCTCGTGATGGTCATGTTGACTTGACCGCCTTGTTTGTGGTAGAACGTGCGAATCGTGTGCAGTCGATTACCCGAGATCTTGCAGATGGTTCTCTTGCGGCGTCATTTCTTGGTGATGAAGAGAGCCCAGATGACAATTCGGACTTGTCAACCACCGAGGCTGACATTGAAGTCGTTGGAGGTGCTTGGCGAGGAGCTTTGATGCGCTTCTTTCCCTTAGAGGTAGCCCAAAGCGAGATATCGACGACAAGATGGCGCCCCTTGACTTGGCATGTGAAGCAAAGTTCAGCCGAATGTTGGCGCAAGAACTTGCCCATGGGTCAAGGGAAGGAGTCGTCAGTTGGTGATGGTGGGGTTGTCCGAACGGCTCGAGCCGCCGTGTCTTTGGAGTCGCTGATGAACCCCGCGTTCCATTTTCGGTGACTGTCGATGGGCTGAGCTTGGGTTGCGCTTTGGGGTATCATTATTCTGTGAAATTGGAAGAGGATGAGTATCGTCAGTCGAGCTGTAGCACAGTTATCACAGTTGTAAGTGATGAGAGGTGCAGAGACAAAAGGAGAGGAAGCTCGAGGTACCTTGGTGCTTGGGCGGATCCACCCACTTCATCACATGGTGGGGCCAGAAGGAATGCCCTACATAACTGCTCAGACAACCCTAACCCCAAGCTGCCGTGACCATAGCGACGCCATTTCGGTCAAAGTCTCGTCTTTGGCTCTCTTAACACACACGGTGACAGGAAGGTGTGGCAGAAACACCCATCCAGCGACATCTTTTCGGTGAGGTTCGCGGCGTGCTCCGGCTCGAGGTTTCATCGCGGGCTCGTTTGGTCGACGTTAAACCTCTTGGATGTTTTTCAGCTCTTTCTGGAAGCAATAGTCAGTCACAACTCGAAAGGAACAGGCGACACACCTTTGGTGACTCGATCTTGAGGAGGATGGCATCAGGAACCAGGACAACCAACAACCGGTCGCGAAGAGCGAGATGGCGCTGCGCCAATGCCCTCTTTATCACAATGGCAGTGGCATTGTTCGGAGTGCACGTGGATGTTGTCTGTCATAGGCTGATGTTCCGAGCAGGTATCTCTTGATCATGGGCGAAAAGTCGACGAAAATAAAAGTCCGGGAAGGCACATGAAGTGCAGAAATTTCAGGATTGGACGAGACACCACCGCAGCCTGCAAGGTACCCGGTACCTACCTTCCTCGTCGTGATGGGAGAATCGCGGTGTGAAGGAAGAGACTTTGGGAAAGACACTTTGGGAAAGAGCAAACGCCTCTCGACCGATCAGTCAATGGGCAGGAGCTTGAACTCTGGTCACAGGGCATGGAACCCTCTTTACTTCCTTCCTTCCACTGTCTACTAGGAATTGGAAATATTCAGTTCAAGACAACCAAGACAATTTGGTGGGCTGGGCTTTTCGCTGAGCCGAGACACTCACACCGACCAGAGCTCTGCATTCAACACTCAGATGTCTTGCAACACCAACCTTCCTCACATTCATCAACATCACCAGATCCATGATCAATCAGCAACTCTGCGCCACAAGCTACTCTCGGCTTTACAATGGCGGCACAAGGCCAAACCTCGAGGACCATTGTGTTTCCATACCAACGGCACCATGGTTAGCCATCCCGATGCTGGGAATGCACACATTGGTCGGTGATTCCAGAGGGCTTCGTGTGGCTTGTGGTGGCATTCTGGAAAGGCTGACCCGGTTAAGTCTTCTCAGATATTTTGCAAGGGTTCTGGTCAGGGTCCGAACTGATTGTAGAGGCTGACTTCTCGAGGACAGGATTGGTCACTGTGCAAAAGCCTTGGATACTACCCACCTACCCTTCACTTTGCATGGAGGGAGTACCTCATCGGCTCCCATCCACCTCCACTCACCACTCACCTCACTCATACAATCCAAACAGGGTAATACGAGTCGACAAATCGGCCTCGGTCACTCTGTTGCAGTTAATCTCCACATCAACTGTGACAAAAGTCCGGGTCTACTGCATCAAAACTCGGCCAACCGAGAATGACCCGATCCTGCCATGAGCTTTGAGGCGGAGACGGAACAATGGCATCTCCAGGTTGTAGTGCAGCCGTTGCCTCGTTCACAGCAGCAGCACGGCAGTATGATGCTGACCGTTGAAGACCGTACTAGTGAACGAATACTACCCTTACAACCACTCACAATGAGTTGCCTCCAAGGCCACAAGTGTGGTAACACAGCATCAAACATCTGACGAAACTCCTTGTATCGCGAGTACACCTGCCATGCGGCTTTCCTGTCGTGTAGGTTCGGAATCATGTTCACCCACTGCTTGGATTCCACTACACCGCCGCGAGTTCATGTACCTTACCTGAGCTTACCTATACGGATCATGCCGTACTCGCTACACCCACCGGCTGCTCCCATGGTGCCGGCTACACCACCTCTGCCAGTTCCTCTTCCCCCTTGCATTTCCATGAGCGAAAATGTTCTACTGAGGACACTAGGGGTTCTTGGCTGCGCCAATGTCAAATGGTCAAAAAAATCATGGTCTTATCACAACCCATGTTAGCCGTTTGGGATACATAGCTACTCACAAACATTTTCCCTTGAAAAATATGTATGTTTTCTCAAGGCTGGCCCAACACGATGCTACCCCCGTCCAACTCAGGTGTGTGTCCCCTGGCCGTGATATACCCCTGTCGTCGGGATCCCATCCCCTCCCCAGCTCCATGATATGCAAGCAATATGGGCTGTGCAATATCGCCCATTAGCAGCTTACACTTTCTGGTACGATGAGATGGTCCGCACCATGCTGGCACTCTCTCTCACGGCGCTCACATGGCAGCACCGGACAACAATCCCTCATCCCACACCCACACCTCCCACCAAGGACTTGGCTTTTCGCTTACCGGCAACCACCACCAAGGGCCGCAAGGGTACCTGTCACTCTCCCGTTTGCCCCAATGGTACCTCTCATACTCCCGTTGGGCTGTTCCAACCAGAGGTGTGGAAAAGTCACTGTACTTCGTATTTTCTCATGGCTTGACTACGCCTAAAGCTGTCAGCCATGGTGTTACCAGGCCATGGCAGATATATAGCTATCATGGGCTCCGTCACTGTTATTCCTTCCTCCATGTTCGATATCCCTTCCCCTTGAACTTGCTGTCGTGCTGGAGTCCGTCATAGGACATAACAGTTACCCAACATGAGGGCTATTCAAGCAGGGACCGTCTTGTCATCCCTTTTACTATCTTTCGTAAGCTTTATCCTCAACATCTGCTTTGTTCAGACAAGACCAATGGCTAACCATGTGCCTAGCTACCACTTACACTTTCCCAACTCGTCCTTCCCAGCAATCTTCCCGGCGTTTGGGAATACGATGGATGTTACACCGAGGTCGACCGAACCATTGGCGCGGCCGCCTATGCCGACGATGAGGACATGACCAATGAAGCTTGTATCTCCTTTTGCACCGCGAGAGGCTTTCAGTATGCCGGAACACAGTACGCACAAGAGTGTTATTGTGGTGAGAGCATTGCCACGACTGCCGTCAAGCTCGAGGATTCGCAATGCAACATGGCTTGCAAAGGAAACGCAACAGAGCCGTGCGGAGGCCCCTCGAAACTATCCATCTTCTACAGTTCTGCCGCGGTCGGGCCTCAGCCGAACCCTGGTGTCAATGGCTTTTCTCATCTTGGTTGCTACTCGGAGGGAACAACGGGTAGAACCCTTACCTTCGCTGTTGGTACCATCCCAGGCGCAAACATGACGGTGGACAAGTGCACGGCCGCCTGTGATACTTCTGGTTACAAGTACGCGGGTGTAGAGTTTGGCGGTGAATGCTGTAAGTTCTCTCGAAGCCTCTCGGACGGGAGCCCATGCTAACTTCAACAGTCTGCGGCAATACCATTTCCAATGGAGGCGCCCCTGCCACCAGTGGATGCACCATGCTTTGCAACGGCAACAGCACCGAGTTTTGTGGCGGTGGTAATCGCCTGAATATCTACATCAAAGGAGATCTTCCGCCAACTTCTACCGTCACCGGCGTCATTGCCGTTACATCCTCAGCCGTTCCCGAACCCCAAGGCCCCGCTCAGCCGGCGTCTGTTGGGAACTACGTCTGGTACGGATGCCGGACCGAGGCCACTGGCAACCGCGCTTTGAGCGCTGCTACCTCCGCGACGGATGAGATGACACTCGAGGCCTGCAGTGCCTTTTGTGCTGCTTACACCTACTTTGGTGTAGAGTATTCCCGCGAATGCTACTGTGGCAACAGCTTCAATGCTGGATCTGTGGCCGCACCCGACTCTGACTGCAGTATGACCTGCGCTGGTAAACCCACAGAGTATTGCGGCGCTGGAAACCGACTGTCTGTCTATGCTAAAAATGGCACCGAACCCCCAAGCACGACAATCGCTCCTAGCTCCACCGTCTCGTCGTCAATCCCCGAAGCCACTGGTCTTCCCGCAGGTTGGACTTATAAAGGCTGCTGGTCTGAGGGAACCACTGGCCGTCTCCTTAACCACCAGGCACCAGACAGCCAGACTAATTCTCAGGTTGTCTGTGCTACCTACTGCGCCTCCCAAGGATACACTATCTCGGGAACCGAATATGGTGTTCAGTGCTTCTGCGGAAACGCCCTCTTTAATAATGGAGCGAAGATTGACGACAGCCAGTGCAGCACCAACTGTCCAGGAGACGCAAGCCAAAAGTGCGGCGCAGGTGATAGAGTCACCATTGTTGCCCGTGGCGAACCCCAAGTGGATCTCCCTCCAGCTCCGAAAGAGACTGTGGGTGACTGGACTTACAATGGCTGCTATGAAGACAATATCAACAACCAACGCACCTTCTTCTGGCAATCACTATTCCCCAATGTGATGACGCCCAAGATGTGCCTCGATCGATGTGCCGAATACGGATACATGGCTGCTGCCATCGAATATGGAGAAGAGTGCTTCTGCGGTGATCCGGCCAACATTGAGACATCCGGTGCCACCAAACGCCCTGAATCGGAGTGCAATATTGTCTGCCCCGGTGAGACATCGTCCATTTGCGGTGGTGGTAGCCGCCTCACAACCTACTTCTGGACAGGAACACCTTTTTACTCGTGGGATTTCCCCCAGGATTACAGAGCGGGCAGATATGAGCTACTCATCAACGGCGTTACCGTCCCGCTGATGACATCCGAGACCATCGAAGGCAAGATCAGCTTCCTTTCCAAATGGGGAACCGGTCCTGCCAACGAAACCGGTGCATATGAACTCGATCTGTCTAAGATCGGTACCAACGCTGCCTTCCGTGAACTTCATCTCAAGACTGATGTGTTCTGTGCCGGCGGTGTGACCTTGCCCGACAAGGTAGGCCGCCAGCTGACTGTTGGAGGTTGGTCTGGAGACTCTACCTACGGCACTCGTCTGTACTGGCCTGGCCACGACTGGGAGGAAAACGTCAACGAGCTGAGCTTACAAGCCGGCCGCTGGTATCCCAGCGCCATGGTCATGGCCAACGGCTCTATCTTTGTGATTGGAGGCGAGACTGGCTCGAACGCTGCTGCCGTCCCTTCCATCGAGGTCTTGCCCTACACCGGAACCAAACCACTCTTCATGGACTGGCTTGAACGCACCGATCCCAACAACCTCTACCCCTTCGTCGCAGTCCTACCAAGCGGTGGCATTTTTGTCCAGTACTGGAACGAAGCCAGAATCCTAGACGAGAAGACCTTCGCCACCATCAAAGAACTGCCCATGGTCCCCGGCGCCGTCAACGACCCCCAATCCGGGCGTACCTACCCCCTGGAAGGCGCCGCCGTCCTCCTCCCGCAGCGCTACCCCTACACCGAAAACCTCGGCGTCCTCATCTGCGGCGGCTCCAACGCAGGCCCCGGCTACGCCCTCGACAACTGCGTGTCCACCCGTCCCGACGACGCCAACCCGAAATGGGTCATCGAGCGTATGCCCTCCTTCCGCGTCATGCCATGCATGGCGCCCCTTCCCGACGGTACCTATCTGATCGCCAACGGCGCCCACCACGGCTACGCCGGCTTCGGACTAGCCAACAACCCGAATAAGAACGCTTTGCTCTACGACCCTACCAAACCCGTCGGCTCCCGCATCACGGTCATGGCCAACACCACCATCGCGCGCATGTACCACTCGGAAGCCATCACGCTTCTCGACGGGCGCGTGCTCATCTCGGGCTCCGACCCCCAAGATGCCGTAAACCCCGAAGAGTACCGCGTCGAAGTCTTCGTCCCGCCTTACCTCCTCAACGGCAAACCTCGTCCAACATTCACCCTCGCCAACCGCGACTGGGATTGGAACCAAAAGACCATCCCCTTCACCCTCGGCTCTGCCGCGCGCAACGGCGCCATTACGGTAACCCTTTTGGGTTCCGTCTCCAGCACCCACGGCAACTCGATGGGCGCCAGGACCCTCATGCCGAACATGCAGTGCCAGGGTACAAGCTGCACGGTGGATGCGCCGCCTAATGCGCATATTGCGCCGCCGGGGTGGTATCAATTCTTTGTTTTGGACGGGGGAGTACCGGCTGTGGGGGTGTATGTGAGGATTGGAGGGGATCCGGCCGGGTTGGGGAATTGGCCTAATAGTGATGGGTTTTCGAAGCCGGGGGTTTAACATGAAGCTTATGGGTTGGTTGAGGGTTTGGTTTTTTCCTTTTTTTTTTGGTTGTTGGTTGTTAGTTGTTAGTTGAATGTTGATTTGTTAATGGGGTAATGTTTATGAACATAGTTTGATGATGATGTTGCAGAAAGGGTGGACGACTGACAAGCTAAGAACATGTTGGATAATATCACCTTATGAGGACATTCTCTCTTCCGGCTGGCTCCCTTAATGCTCCCTTTTCTTGCTCCCACAACCCTCAACTTATGTGTATGGCTTCTTTCTTTTTTTTTTTGGCGTAGGACTAGGAAGGATTACATGAGGTGATGATACCAAACAAGATACACGATAGGAACTAATACATACATAGCCTTTTTGTTTCTGAAAACGTCTACTATTCTGATCTTGACAACTACCTCACTACCTACAACTAATAATATTATTTTCAAATTAGGCTACTCTATCTCGTGCGTGTTCCCAGATGGAAACTTATTAGCCCCCGCAATAAAACAAGTACAGGTAGTGTATGATATTTCATCTCAGCAGCGCCTAGCAGTAGTACAAAGAAGATGGATGAATTCAAACTTGTCATAGAGGGCATGACAACGAAAGCTGAGTGCTAAAGGTTGATCATCCCGGCGCGTACCAGCAGGATGGATGGATGGATGGATGGATGGATGGATGGGGTGTAGCTAGTGATGGAGAAGACAGAAAGGAAAGAAAGGAAAGAAAGCGACAAAGAAGGAGATATGGGCTGAGACGTGGGATCCAGGATCCGGCTCAGCACAAACTTTAGCTTTCCATCAATCGACAACAAGGAGGAAAAAACACTTGAGTTTGAGTTGCACACGAGGAGCGGAGGAGGGCCGTTTTGCTTGAAACTTATTCGAGCAAATATATACACAGCAGCCATGATGAGGGCGTGAAGAAGCTCACTTACCCCTTTCTGGGTACTACGTCTTATTTCCCACTTTTGGTATGTCGCTTAACAGCCAGCTGGCTTTTTGGGGGGGGGGGGGGGGGGGGGTTATTATTTTTTTTTTT
>RAOV01000005.1:483156-545863 GCA_009806015.1 Neurospora sp. CHS-2018b
GGTGGGGGGGTGGGGGGGGGGGGGGGGGGGGGGGGGGGGTGGTGAGGGGGCATTATATTATGTCCTTTCAAAGGGAGGGTTTCCAAAAGAATAACCTGATGGTGACTGGTTGAATGTAATGGGTAGTATGGAGGAGCATCATGGGCGCTGCTTGTCTGTTCAAGTTGATGATAAATATATGTTGGTTGGCGTTGGTCTTCAGGGAAGAGCAAGTCACTTGGAGGCAACGGTGCTTCTCGGGGAGAGAGGTGGGATGCGACAGGAGAGACTGATGGAGGAGACACGAGATAGGAACACGAACAGACAATCTGTCGCCCAGTATACGCATAATAAGTTTGAGCACAGCATCTTGGAGTGAATCTGAGGCAGATTCAAGAGGCTTCAAAGTCCCAATGCACCGACCGGTAGTCCTTCAAGCTGACACCATCACGTCCTTTGATCCCTTCAGCATCATCAATCGCTTTACTATCACCCTATCTTCAATTTTTCAAGCTCTCTTCACTGTCTGAAATCTCTCTTGACCTCTTGAATTACCCTCTTCACCTGTCAACTCCCATTTCCGAAGTCCGAACATAACTCACATTCTTCATCCCACCTCATTTCCTATCTCGTCAACCTCAATCTCATTCCGTAATCCCGATTACCATTAACACCGTTATCTCACCCTCTCTTCACCTTTGATACCCCCAGCTATCACCATTTCCCCTCTCACTCCCACTTCACCCTCGTCTCCTCCTTTCACATCCACAATCTTCCAATCTTCCAATTCTCATCCCCGCTTCCCTGCTTCCCCTTCCCCTTCCCCTTCCCCTTCCCCCCTCCCGCTCTCCCTTCAATCCGTAAATTACCTAAACCGCAAACTCATGCTCCCAAAAAGCCAGGAACCGCTCCACTTCTACTTCCCCGATCTCACCACCCGAAGCCCGCGCCATCGCATTCCTGATTTGATCCTTTCCTTCTTCTGTCTCGACTAGCTCCAGCAAATCTCTTAGGCCGGGGAAGTTGATGAATATTGGACCTGAGAGGATTGCGACGGAGTGAGGGGTGAGGGGGGTGAAGCGAGGGTGGGAGTGGGGTCGGTTGTGGGAGGTAGAGGCGACGGTGCAAAGGGGGAGGAGGGTGTCTCTGCTGGGTATGTAGGTGTTGGAGTTGATTGCCCTTGTGTGGTTATAGCTATTTGGCAGGTGTTGAGAATGGGGACCTGCGGGAATTGGGATAGGAGCTGGTGCTGGAGCTGGAGAGGGGGGTGGAGGCTGTTGTTGTTGAAGGGAGGTGAGCAAAGAAGGGAGGTCTGAAGGGTGGGAAATGGGGAGGATGGGGATTGAGGAGAGGGGTGGGTGTTGGGTTGAGAGGAGACTGTGAAGTAGTTAGTTAGTTATCTTCATGACCCTTGATCGTCGGTGTTATGATGTTGAAAGCGCAACAAAGTTAGGAAACTCAGAAAGGCAGTAGAGAAAGAAAGAGGGCACATACCCAATCTGCAATTTCATAAACCCCTCCAACCCCTTTTCCTTGCCTTCCTCGCTGCTACTCCTCCCATCCACTCCGCTCCCTTCATCTCCTCCATCACCACTGCCACCAGTCTCAAGCGCATAAACAATCTTCGCCTCCGAAGTATTACTCCTATCCGAGCGGCACAAATCATACAGAGCGCCAATCCACTGCATCGTCCTCGGCTTGCCGACATCAACAGCCGAGAACAAAAGGAGACGGAGGACTTGGTAGCTGTTTCCGCTGGGGACCATGAGGGTTATGTCGTTGTTGTGTAGTTCTGTTTCTGTTTTGCAATTTCATTAGCACTCCTCGGTCTTCAGGCAAACGATGGGTAGAATGGGGAAGGAACGGGAAAGTAACGGTGCAGGAAGGAATGGATAGATGAAATACCTTGCCAACGCCCCCCTGGCTGATGAAGAAGTTGAGCCGCGACTTCGGCCCATGGTGATCTTTGTCTGAGGTCTGAAGATAGCAAGTTCATATTTGTCGTAGGGCTCGTGGTAAGGAGACACTGGGCGAGAAAAGGAAGAGTTTGGGCGTGAGAAAGTTAAAGGACATGACCTGGTGAAGCGTGACGGCGGTGCCTACGGGTAATTGAATTCAAGTTCCTTTTGCGATGTCAATGGCCCATCATCCGGTGCCTGGAATGCTCCTTCCCATTTTCCACTGAACTGAACTGAACTGAACTAGGTAAACAGAAGGACTTCATCGCTCCTTCCTCGGGCGATTAGCATATGTCTGAAAGTCGCGAGGCGCACCTGCCTGCCTGGGATGGAATGAAATTTTGAACAGCACGATGGTGCACCTCAACGGAACCGAATCATCGGCTTCAGCATCTAGGTGTGGCTAATAGGTAGTACCTAGAGGTACTTACACGAGCAGAACAAAAGATGGGATGCCGTCGGAAAAAAAAAAAAAACAAAAAAAAAGATATACTCCAAGCAGAATAGGTATCATGTAGATATTTGCAACTGAAACTGATGCCCTTGACAGGAAAGTCCTCCACATAATCCACCGGTATGCCAAAAAGAATGGCAAAGCAAAGCAAAGCAATGACCATCTCCGACACTCTTCGATTCTTTCTCCCTCGTGTTCTAACTGAACAACCCACGTCTTCAAGCGCGGGCGGCTCTGAAAATTTCCATCCTCTGTTCCAACTCTCCTCCTTTTTTGACAACCACTTCAGTCAGTCAAGAAGTCCTGAAGTTTACATACACTTATTCCGGAGACCAGGAGTAACCCGTCCGCTCGGAATGCATAATGGTTGACAAGAGGGGACAGGCTAAAGCGGGACAAGACTTTCCGGTTTTATTTTGTTGAAAGGTCGCGCGACCAAAGAATTTCTCCCTTGAATACCGAGGCGTCCGGATCAAAAAAGATGAAGCGCAATCGAATCGACTTTCCTCATAAAAGCAGAGAAAACCAACCCGCAAAAAGCAAAAAGCCCAGCTACCCAAGCCCGGAGTTGAGTTGAACCCAAGCCCAGCTACATACCTACCTACGAAAACACCAACCAACGCATTTTCTAGAATAGCTCCCAGCACACCCGCCTACCATGC
Source organism: Neurospora sp. CHS-2018b (assembly GCA_009806015.1). NCBI lineage: Eukaryota > Fungi > Ascomycota > Sordariomycetes > Sordariales > Sordariaceae > Neurospora > Neurospora sp. CHS-2018b. The sequence continues at coordinate 486,210 of RAOV01000005.1, forward strand.
TAGCTACTGGGAGTTGTTAAAAGGTGCTTGCTGAACTTGGGGGACTTATATGTTTCCCAAGGCAGTCCCGTCAGTACCTTACTACAGATCACCACACACCACCTAGATTCACCACCTAGATGAGCCAGAATTGCTTCTTTTTTATGTCGGTGAATCAGGCAGCCGGGCGGGGGTGGGTGAGGTGGTTTATTGGTGTTGAAATCGTAACAGTTAATACTGTACTTGTCATTACGCACGCTACTCGCAGGTCACTTCACAAATCACAGTTATATACCTACTTGTATTTGCGAACTACCCTGCACTGAGCAGCAATGTCGGTCACCAAACAGGGGGCAGTTATGTTATCGAACTCGTCTCATTCACGATTGTTCTAAATTCTCCTCCGATTCAAAACTCCGAGTTAGGTCAGACTTAAGACTCCGAACTCAAGGTTGGAGCAATGAATGATGGGGACGGAGGTATAAAGGTACCTAGGCATGCCCGTTCAGCATTTGATATCTTCTTTCGATTTTGTTTTAATTTGTTTCGCTTTTTGCTCAGTAGGTTACTTTGATTCAGGTAGCTGGCCCAACCTAATCTTCAATGCCTACAGCTCTTCTTCCACCATGCTGCATTTTCCGACATCCTGAAGAGTCGACGGAGGGATGGATCCCAACAGTAAACAACCTTAGTAAACACCGCCATCCATAGCTAGCCAGGATCTTGTTTATAAACAGATATTCGTACTTTTCTTTCAGTTTCTTAGCAAAATACAGTAGCAAGCAGCAAAAACGCCTTGAAGCCAATTGAATGCCGATGCGGCAAACCCATACCCATACCCATACCCAATGCACACACATACACACATACACACAGTGATGGACAAAAAAAAAAAAAACAGCAACAAGAGACAAGCACTATGCCCTCCCCCTCCTCTCAGCCTCATACAACTCCCTCTTCAGATCCATAAACAAGTCCTCAATCTCGTACACCTCTTGTCTGGACAGGCCGCCTGCTGCTGTTGCGGTGCGCAGTTCGTTTAGACTGGCGCGAAGGGTGGAGAGGATTCTTTCCTTGCTGTTTTGATTGCTTTGGTTGCTGCTTTGGAGGTTGTTGTTGGTTGGCGAAGAAGCCTCCGCGGTTTCCTCGCCAGGTTGAGGTTGATTTTGCTGTTGGTGTTGCCGTTGTGGGTTTTGCGGGTTGTTGTTGTTGTTGTTTGGTGGGTTGTCTGGGTGGCTGTTTCCGGGGTTTTCGCTGGTAATAACGTCCTCCGTCAGCCTCTCTCCCACCCGTTTCTGCTTCATAACTTCCAACCCCGTGTTGTTGACTCCCACCTCTTGTTTCTTCTTCTTCTGCTTCTGCTGCTGCTGCTGCTGTTGTTGCTGTTCAGACGCTAACGGTTGATCATCATCATCCACATCCACATCATCAACATCCATGCGCTCTTCATCCCGCTCTTCATCCCGCTCTTCCACCCGCTCCTTCTGCTCTTCCTCCTGCTGCTGTGAAAGAACCGTATCCTCCACCAACACCTCACTCCCACCACTCCCATCACCACTCCCACCATTCCCACTTCCACCACTCCCACTAACAGGCACAGCCATAAACGGCGAACTAGGAATCAAGTCCTCCTCCCCTTCCAAGCTTTGATGTTCCAAATGTTCCAAGTGTTCCAAGTGTTCCACCTGAGACATAGAAAGCGATTGCCTCTCATCCGCACTCCTAGACTCAATTTCTATCTGAGACTGGACGAGCTCCTCGCCATCGGAGGATAGCTCCTCGATGATCTCTGTCTCTGGTGGAACTTGTTGAGCCAGAGCCCCTTGGGACTGGGACTGGGACTGGGACTGGGACTGCTGCTGCGCGACCTCATCACTCACCTCAGCAGCAACAACCTCCGAGATAGGCGCAGGCGCAGGCGCGGGCGCGGATAATTGCGAAATTTGCTGCTGGGGCAAAAGAGACGAGGGGATAGTGCGCTGATTATGCTGATGGGCGGCAGGATGAGGAGCCAGGAGGCCCCTAAGTCGCTCAGTAAGAACCGAGTTAGACACGACCGAAGAGGCACGGCTGGATGGTGGTTGAGACAAAGAGGTGGATCTGGATAATGAGACAGAGATAGGAAGGCGGTCGTAGAAAATAGGTTCCGACTTGGGCACTGCAGCAAACATGACCTAGGGTTAGCATTGTACCATTCCCAAAGACATTAGACCTAAAAAGAGAACGACTTACCTTCTTGGCTCTGACTCTGGCTCCGGCTCCTAGGTACCTGAACCTCTTCTGCCTCTTTCTCAACAGGCGCAGTAGACGAAGGACGTCCAACCCTTCTCTTCTTCTTTCCAATCCCAGTAGTCCCAGCAGCAGCAGCAGCAGCAGTCTCCTCAGCCGAAGAAGCCACTCTCTTCCTCTTCCCCTTCCCTGCCGCCGTTGCTCGTGCGCTCGTCGGTCCTTTGAGCTTTGATGACTTCCCCTTTTCTTGCACCTGCGACGACTGCTGTTGTTGGGCTTGAGAGCTAGAAATCTGCTGCTCAACCGAGCGGTTTGAAGCAATGGAGCTAGCTCTTGATGACCTTGTCACAACCCGTCCTCGAGAAGGCGCCTGCGCCGGCTTTGGAACAACATGAACATTCTTCTCGCTTTCGTCCTCCTCCACGATGTTATCGTCGTCGTCCAAAGCTACGATGCATGAAGCAGCCGGGGAGGGAGCAGCTGAAGCAGGCCTATTGGAACTGGAATTGTTGGGCTTGAGGTTCGCTGCTGTGAGAAGAGGCAGCTTCTCTGGAGAAACGGAGGGAGATGGGCGGGTGTACTCTTGTCTATTGAGTTTACCTGAGTCGAGCTCCACTACCAGTTTGAGGAGGGAGCGGTCGTCCCATTCGCCGCCGTCGTAAGACGGAGCACCTGACGGCGTGGGCGCGGGTGCAACCGCTGTGGCCGCGGGAGCAACTGTGGGTGCGGTCGCGAAAGCAGGAGTGGGTGCCGGGGCTGGCTGTGCGGGAGCCGATTTCTTCACCGGGTCTGTGTTGGCCTGGATGGTAGGTTTGGTCGAGGATCTGCCGGCACGGTGAGGCGTCGGCGGCAACGGACTAGTAGGCGCATCCACAAACTCGTCCAGCTCATGATCCGACTTCTCCGGCGTTTCCTGGCGTGGTACACCTAGATGTCCTTGCAGCCCGGAGCCCTCGTCAGAAACACCAACAACTTCCTTGGCCGGCTTGGCCGGCCCAATGGTCGGCAGAACCTGATTCTCCTGCTCAGGCAGCACACTCTCCTCAATAATATCATCATCTTCCTCCATCAAATCTTGCTCAGCCGCTTCCGCTGGTGCAGGAGGAGACGACCCAACCGCAGCATTGACAGCATCCAAAGCCATAGCCAAACTAGACGGCACCGGCGCAAACTGCTGCTGACGCAACGGCGATCCCGAAATGGGAGAAGACGACAACTGCCAATCATCCAGCAAGCTCGTGTTAGCCGACCTGGACTTTATCTCGGCCGCGAGCGGATTCCTCCTTGGTTCCATCATCGGCGGTGACGAGGGCGGGTCCATCATGTCCATGTCCTGGTCAATAATTGCTGTCAACGCCTGGCCGCCCCGGCGGGGGGTAGGCGTCCCGCTGACGAATTCGGTGAATCTGCCTCCTGGGTTGCTGGGGGTCCCAGCCTGGGGAGTTTGAGCACCCGAAGGGGAGCCCTCCCGTGAGCGTGCGGCGAGACGGGCGGAGCTTCGGGTTCGTGTAGCTGGGGAGGAGCGGAGCTCGGGGAAGAGGGCAGCGTTTTCCTTCTGGCGCTCGCGGACTTCTTTTTGCCGCTCCGTCAAGAGTTGGGATTCCATTTCTTCGTTGATGAGGTTGAGTTGGGGCGAGGAGTCGACGGCGGCGAACTGGATTTGGGAGTCATCGTGCCGAAGCCGAGGTGCTGCGGCTTTAGGACGGAGGTTGAAGGCAGAGCTTTTGACTTCAGGAGTGGCGCTGGCACGTCGCTTGGTTGGGGACCTGCGCTTAACAGGATCCGGCGTCTTGACTGGGGAGTTGGTGCGTGAGGCACTTCTTGTGGTGCGTCTTGAAGATGGTGGTGGGAGTCGGGGAAGACTGAACTCCTCCATCGACTCGACGAAGATGGGCTCGTGTGAGGGATACTCGAGGCTAGAGAGTTCTAGACCGGGAGTGACCAGATCGGCGTACGGCCGGAGTTTGGCAAGCACTTCCTTAAGGTCTTCAGGGTAGTCAAGCTTCTCAGCCTTGCCATATAGTTTGTTCCAAAGGGACACAGCCGAGTTGACAATGTATCGATGAGAGGAACCGAGGGTGGCACAGAAGATGCGGGTGAGTGAATCCAACTGCTGGTCGGGGCGTTCGGTTGTCGAGAGAAGACCGCATACCTTGTCCCAAAGCGTGTTTGTCTATTTGATGTTAGTCTATGTTTGCCCAGTATACTCAACACGGAGTACTCACCACAGCCACAATAGCGTTCAACTGGCTGCCAAGCAATCTGTTAGGGTCTTGGAGCCAAGGGAGGAAGCCATCTTGAAGAATGAACATTGTTCTGGTGATGAGTTGTTGGTTACACCTATCGAAAAAGCCGACAACTTCTTGCAGGAGGCGGATGATGAGTTCAGAGTTATCAGAGTCAAACTCCTTGTATAGACGTGTCAAAGCCTCATTGACAGCTTTGTACAGATTGTCAAAGGTATCGAAAGTTGCCGAGCGAGAACCTGCCAAGGCTGTTCCCCAGAGCCGCCTTCGAGCTGCGTCGACAGCTTGCTTGTCTCGTGGCTGAATAGCAATCGATAACAACTCGGCTACATATCGGACCCCATTGAAGAAAGCAATCATGGGTCCCGGAGTAGTAAGTTGATCCAGAGCCACCTTAGCTAGAGGCTCGATGACAACAATGGCAACTCCGGGCTCGCCTGCCTCTTCTCTAACCCTCTGGTGAACAGCACTGAATAGTGACTCCCAGTGCTCCCGAGGCAGATTAGGAGTCGACCTGATTCCACGCTCGAGAACCTTGACGATATCACGGTAATCGTGGCCTATGGGCGTATCACCGGAGCCAGTTGAGTGGTTGCTACTGTGATCAGGTTGGAGCCATCCCTCAAGCGCCTTCGCAACAAACAGCCACATCCCATATGGGCGTGGTGTCTCCATAGGAATCATGGTGAGTAAATCTAGGGCAATTTCCATCTTTCCTTTCTCGCTCTTTGCCTCGGTAAAGTGTTCAAAGACTGAAGTGAAGAAGACTTCAAAGGTCACGTCGTCAGGGATGCCAGAAGGAAGCCCAGACAGCATAGAGAACAGATTATGCATAGGCGACTTCTGGCCGGCTTGGGCCTTGCCTAGCTTTTCTGTAAAAGGGAGGAGGCCAAGTGAAGTTATCATGATCTCCACATACCCCTTTGTAGCACGAAGAAAATCCACTGCAGAAGCGGTATCGCCCGGTTGTACACCTTTTTGCCAGATCTTTTGCAGAACAGACAATGCTTCTGTTATAAACAAGCCTGTGTCCTTCGAGACCTTAATCTCTTTTGACGCAGCAGAGGCGATAGATCCAACAAGAGAGGCCCAGAGCCAATAGACAGCGCTCTTTTTGTTGGACATTGCAATGAAGTCTTGGGCGAAAATGGGCTCAATCGCACTGAGTATTAGGGCAGCATTCTTTCGAACCCATTTTGCGTCAATGGCCGGAACCTCCTCGGGTCTTGCGAGGGGTTCGTCCATTACTCGACCCACACTCCATCGCCTGGCGGTTGTGCAGTTAAAGAGGCCACTGAGAATGACACTTGCTTGTCCGTAGGTCTCGTGTGGTTTCCGAGTTGGGGTTTCGGGTGCTGGTTTGGAAGGGTCCGGACTGGACACAAGGGCTGTAATGATGGGTTGGACGCCGGCCTTCCAGTATCCATCTAGCAAAGCCGCATTTGTGTTTGGCTTGAAAAGATAGTACCAGAGGTTGCACACATCGCCCAAGACAGCTGTCCTTAGTTGTCCTTCCGAGGCCTTCCCGCTGTTCTTCCTCTTGAGCTGACTAGTCAAAGGGGTGATGATGGTTTTGAGGGAAGCCTCGAATGACGGCTCTACGGCATTCGTCAAGTAGACCAGACGGGCCCAGGCATGGTGAGCGGCAATCTTGGTAGGGTAATCGATGTTGTTGAAACAATTTTGGACCAGTGTCAGCCAATGCGCTGTACGGTCCCATACCCTCAGGCGGATTCGCAGTAGGAGGATAACGACGCTCCAGATGTGAGGAACCGAGGCGGAGACGGTCTTGTCCTTGACCATGGCCCTGAGCCTCTCCTCGTAGTACTCGATGTATTTCTTTTCTTCCGCGACCGAGTTGAATATCTCCATTGCCTTGCGCGAAAGCTGGACCTCATGACCGATGGTGAAAGCAGCGTTGAGGCCCAGGGTGACGGCTTTCTCCCTGATATCCTTTATTGTGCTGAGCATGTCTGTGAAAAGGTCATACAGCCAGTCCGAGTGGATAACCATCGTCTTTCCCGTTTGATTGACCAGTTTCTGGTATATCATCACCCGATACATGATGATGCTCTTGCCCTTGATGTTCTCCTCGATGTTGTGTAGCGACGTGACCAATCTGCCCACTCGCTCAGGGGTCATAACCTTGGACGAGAAATTTTGTATCAACACAACCTGCATCAAATGTCGAGCAGTGTCTTTCGGGGTCGAGTTGTCTTCGAAGGAACGGATGCAGTGATCGATGAGGAAGGTTCCGAAGTCGGTCGTGATGGTCGAGGCAATGGCAGGGAGGCCAAGAAAGGTGACGATGAGCTTGAGAGCATGCTGGACGAGAGAAGAGTCGAGGTTGCCCTGAGGTGTCCTGGCGACAAGGTCTCTTTGCATGAATTGCATGAACAAGCCCATCTTCTCTTGCAAAGCCACCCTGTCTGGCAGGTTGTTGGAGACCTTGAAGGCCCGCGTCAACATCATGTAGGAATCGAGCTTTGAATCACGATCGCCGCCGGCGAGCTGCTTCAGGGTTGACTCCAACATGTTGGCGACCGAGGTGTTCGCGTTCGAGGGATCGGACGGGTCGTTGTTGGCTTCCTCGAGCGGGTTCGGGACGTGGTGGGTGATTTTGAGGATGGACTTGACTGGCTTGGAAGCGCTTCGAGGGAGGGAGACGGGGGTTGGCTGCTGTCTCTTGTCGCCGTCGATGAAGACTGGGGGGTCTTTGTATTCTGCCTTTGCCGAGAACCCAACTCTCTTGGTACTTCGTTTCGATGTTGATTTGCTATCGAGGCCCGAGCCAGGCGAGTTTACGGCAGGCGGGGTATGGACGGGCCTGAGGTTGCTGTCGAGCTCGATGGGGGCCAGGACATTTCTTGGGATTGTAGCTGGAGGCGCATTATGTGGTTCTCTCTTTGGTGGAGTCGGCGGTCGTGGTGGAAGAGATTCGAGGTTATTCGTCGTATTGGACATGATCTGGATGGCAAGCCGGTTCGTCGTAGTGGGGGATGACAGCCGTATAGGTCCAGCCTAGGATGGCATGCGGACAAGGACAACGCCGTTGCTTTCGAATGGGAGAGCTATATCGTGGAGGCTCGTTCGTCGCGCATCACAACAAAGAGAGCGAACAAGTAGGTAGTAGTCGAAGGCGAAGTGAAGAACAGACAACGAAGTCGTGAAGCGTCGAAGTGAACAGCACCAGGTGGAAGTCAACAGACGATGAAGAGGACAACCAACAGCGGCCAGTTCACCGACAGTGCGTACTGGTTGGAAAAAGGAACGTGGTGGTGTTTTCTTTGTCGCCGTCGCTATGCGATCCTAACGCGACAATTTGAGTAGAGAATTGACTTGTTGTAATGTCTTTCTACCTCTCCTCTCCTCTTCACGGAGTTCAGTTTCTAGGCTACAGCGCGGGCGGTGACGATTGTGCCGTGATGCCAATCGCTGATAACTGAAAGGATTTAACGCGGTCGCGACTGACACGATTGCACATCGCGTCTTGCAGTCACTGATTTACAGGGGTCGCGCGCCAAGTCTCCATTCCACTTTAAGGGGCTCCCCACACTCCAACTTTTAACACTCTAGGCATAAGCGTTTAGATCCCGTCTGATGTGCTCTACTTGATGATCAAGACAAACGTCACACTTTCGCTCGAGGCTGTAATCAGACACGGCAAAGGAGTTGAGTAACGAGTTTCTGAGAATATCGCTTTCTTCCTTCAGGACTGAAAATAAAGGGATTAAAAAGTCAGATCAGTAGTGTTAGGCTAACATGCATCGGACGAGAGGAATCATTGGAGATTGACATGTTGGGCTAACATCAACTAACACCCCGCCTTCCATCCGCTGTAGAACCCTACAGCTGGCAAGCTGGGTCAACTTAATTGTTAGTGCACTGTAAGATCTCCAAAGCTTCACTCACCAAACGACGAGCTTTCATCAGTGACTTCAACTTGTTTGAAGCTCCAGATAAGCTCGTAGGCTGTGATATAAAGTCATTTGATTGCATATATCAACTAAAACCAGACCTGTTGACCTGGTTAAACGCTGAAGGAACCTAAGCTTTTCAACTTTGGATCGAACATCCAACTTGGAAGGTGGGGCCACTGTTATCAAGCTTCAGTTCTTACAGTGTTCACCGTCCCCGATTCTTCTCTCATCCAGACAAGTCTTCATCCAGTTTCCTTCCACTTCTCTACCTATCAGCCACCACCACTTTGCCCTAGCCTCGATATTTCTTACTCCCTCTATCAAAGATTCATTTTATACCGTAATGAACCGAAACTGAGTCAAATTGCCGCTCAATATTCGGATTGTACCAGGAACATCAGAATGCTCTCAACAGGAGTCTCTGGGCCAGGTCAGTTAACCGCCATGTCTTCATCTTGGATATGCATCAACTAACACCCCAACAGCCAAGCTGCAAGCTGTGACTACCCTCGTTAACAAGTTGACTGAGGACCTTAAGAGCAAAAGTCTCTCACCGGAAGAACGAGACAAGGCCCTAGAGGAGCTCAAGGTTTATGGTCGAGACCCTAGAAATGCGGATCCCATCTTCACCAAAGAGGGCATTGAGACTCTCACGAAACATGCCTTTGACTCTTCGTCAGAAACCACTTCTCGAAATGCCCTCCGTGTGCTTTGCAACGCCATGCTCCTCAAACCTGAAACACGACAGAGATTCGTTGACCTAGGCTATGAGTCCAAGGCCTGCGAAAAGCTCAAGAACGACAACTGGGATGACGAGTTCCTGGCTACCCGAGTCATCTTCTTCAGCACCTACGGCACCAGTATCGACCTCACCAAGCTCATCGATGAGCATCATCTCGCAGATAGCATCGTCGAGAATCTCTCCCGACACGCCACCAGAATCTCCGAGCATGCCAAGAACAAGACCAAGCCGGACCCTATGGAACTCATGGCCCTAGGGGAGACACTACGTCTCCTATTCAACGTTACCAGCAAATGTCCATCCAAGGCCGACTCCTTCACAGCCGCCGTCCCGCATATAGTGGCCCTTCTTCTCAGCTTGGATATCCCACCAAAGGGGACACCACCCCTTGAAGCTCCTCTCGGTCTTCTGGTCAATGCGCCCATGAACCTCAAGCTCGACGATGAGGAAACACGGTCATGCCTCTACCCCAAAGACGCGCCCTCCAGCCTCGCCGAAAAGCTCATCAAACTCCTCGATCTTTCCCTCAAGGCCTACTCAGACCAAGAACTAGACGCAACCGTCACCCCTCTAGTCTGCCTCATTTCATCGATCTACGAATATGCGCCAGCCGACTCCCCCGTTCGCGATACGATCCGGAAGAGCCTTCTCCCCTCGGAAGAGGAGCGCACCAAGGTTCTCGGCAAGGGCGATACCCTCCCCGCCAGACTGCTAGTCAACATGACCAACCCCATCGCTCCCGAGTTCGCCAAGGCCGTTTCCCACTTGCTGTTCAACGTATCGGACAAGGACGCACACAAGTTTGTCGAGAACATCGGATACGGTTATGCGTCTGGATTTCTGTTCCAGAACAACATCCCGGTTCCCGAAGGGCTTGGTGGCGAGGACGAGAAGGGGGAAGGTTCCAAGGCCGGTCAGAGCGGCAAGAGGGCGGTCAATCCCATTACTGGCCAGTTCTTGGATGCTGAGACATTCCCGGATATGCCTGAAATGACGATGGAGGAGAAGGAGCGGGAGGCCGAGAGACTTTTTGTCTTGTTTGAGAGGTGAGTAACTGCATTGTTCTAGTGAAGTCGGAAAATCGGAAGCTGACTAACTGTTCACAGGGCTCGGAAACTGGGCATCGTTAATGAGAACCCTGTTGCTAAGGCGGTTCAGGAGGGTCGGGTCGAAGAGTTGCCCGACGACTACGAAGAGGATTCGGACTGAGCAAAGGGCCCGACGTTTCTTTTGTTGCAAGTCTACCTTGAAAACCATGACACATAAAGTCTACAAGCACACTGACGACCTAGAACTCACGCTAGTCTATTATTGCTATTGTAATGCTAATCAATATCACCTGGTCTTAATCCCGGACAAGAGCTGACGACGCTGATGCTGATAATGAGTACGCGGACCACACATCATCCGAGCTTCTTCCGGTAACCAGTGCATCCATGTTGTCGATCCTCTTGGAACGATATCGGCTCTTCAGGGGCACATGATTCGTTTTGAACGGAGTGTACTCCGCTGCGGTGAGGCTGACAAGTGCTCGAAGTGCTGTCCTACACCGCATGTCCGGGTACCGGAGACTATGGCACTCCTTCCCACTGCATTACCACCACATCACCACCCACCTGTCACCGATCGGTGATGACCTTGATGGCTCTAATGGCCTTCCCCCGCGGAGGTATACGACTCCCAACTATGACGGCAAGTTCTGTCTTAGTTCAGGTTGCGATCACCAATAGTGGAACAGTGATTGCAGGGAGTACCCAAATTCGTTCACTGCGAAAGGGGACAAGTCGAATGAGATTGGGATCATTGCTACATTGTACAACCGATGTTTTTCAGCTCGTACAGCTTCAGACATTCAGAAATCCCGTCCATTTCCAACGAGAAGCTCGACAGGGTAAAACCCGGAACCATGGTCAGAACCACAAAAGGAGGTCTTGGTTCCTTTTTCCGCTTAGCAATTCCTTCAATGTTTTTCTTTTTTCCCCTTCTAGAATTCCATTCTAGAGACCCCCTTTGATATTCTCACTACAAGAGGCTTGGCGGTTTCCCAGAGTCCGACAAGTCGGCGATGATCTGCTACACATCGTGGATATGATCACGAACCTAAGAGTCGTGGTCCTACCCACCCGACCCGACGTCCTGTGTCAGTAGGTAAGGTAAGTGGACGGGATCCGAGCCGAACAGGGGCTGACTAGGGAACCATCAGGGGCCCATTGATCCGCTGAGATGGCCGTCAGTGGATGAGATGCGGGGGCCGGTGTGCTCTACTTCCCGCTTACTACACTACACCAACTCTCTAATAATCGCTATTCCCGTCCGGGTCGTGCCAAGCGTCATTTTAGTTTCCTATTACGTCGGACAACGGGAGGATTGTAGATGAAGATGTCCAAATAAGAATAAGGACATGGGACCAACCATTCCAACCCTTCCCCTGGACACCAACCAATACGACTCTACACGTGTAGACGAAACACCAGGCAATATCAACCCCATCGACCGCCACATACCCGTTAATAACCTTCCCGTCGTCCTCCCACTTTTCCGGATCTCCTTGCTTGTCTGGACCAGCAACCGTGTACCAAATATTCGATCGAGACACACCTGTGACACTGTACTATCTACCCAGCCGAGCTATCTACTGTCTATTGTTGACTTGACGTCAACCAGCCTTCACATCAGTAGCTACTCACCTGTGTTCTTTATCACCTACTATTGACAGTTCGCGCCACAAACATTCACCATGGCCAGTCCCATCGGGAATCTCATTCATCCTCCGGACCCTCCATACCGGCAGGGGTCGGGCCAAGCTGCCGGCATAGACTCAATTCTCCACAGCCATCAACCTCATCCGGGCCCGAGTCCGATCCACCATCGCGGCCCCATCAATAGTCGGCCCGGAGTAGGGTCTGGATTGTCTCTTGCTCCAATATCCATGCCCGGTCCTTCTCATCCCATTCCGCCGTCATCACATCTTCCCTCGCAAGCCCATCAACAAGGGCCAACATCGGCAAGACAACCACTGCCGTCACCGGTTCACAACCCTCCTCCACCACATTCGAGGAGTCACTCCAACACACAGTCACTTTATCAGTGTGCGGATTGTTTACGTAGGTTGCTGTCACCACTTTTGTATTCAGCATATCTAACCTTGACTAGGACGATACTCGCGGCCCGAACACTTACAGGTATGTTCATCAATGATATAGTCAAAGTATCACAACAATGTAGCTAACCGAAGCGTAGAGACACATTGCGACCCATACTCTCGGGAAGCGTTTCACTTGCGATGTATGTTTGCTGTCACAGCTGATTTTGGAACTCAGGCTAACACTGTCCTAGATCTGCTCCAAAGCATTTGCACGGGCTGACCTTTTGAAGCGTCACCGTACCAACCACCAAGACGATAATGGAGCCAAAAGAAGACGCATGAACTCCTCGCCTGGCGCCGGGCGCGTGACTCATGCTTGTCAAGCTTGTGCTAAGGCGAGGGTGAAGTGCGAGGAGATGAAACCGTGAGTGTATCTGTGAGTGACGAATTTTGGTGACCACCGCTGACAGCATCCAGATGTACACGATGCAAAAACCGCGGGATAACCTGCGAATATGCTTCCTCCGAAGATGCAGCTTTGCACCTCCTTCATCTATCCGCCCACAACCGCGCTGAGGGTTACGACCATGAGGATAGACAACCTCCCTACTACCCACGAGCTTCCATTTCAGAGCACTCACAGGTTACCTCTCATGCGTCTGTCTTCCACACACATTTTACTTCGGAACCAGTCGAACACAGTCCCATGCTCACCGAAAGCGACGAGTCCCACCTACCGACTCCCGAAACGATGCTGGACCAGACTCAGACTGCAGCCAACCCAGGGACAGAACAGGCCTTCCAAGTCCAAGCAACTTACCCCAACAACACCACAAGCAGTATGCTCGACGACATGGCCAAACTCCCCTTTTCCGACTTTCTTCGAGACGTCTTGTACGACCAATCCCTCTCCCAGGCTCAAGGCCTAGCGGTCCTCGACTTTTGCGACGATTCCAGTCTTGATTTGAATGCGATGGACTTTGGCTTGCTGGATTACTGGTTACATGATCAACCGTTCATTCCGCTTCCCTCTTCCGATCCAGCCCAACTCGTCCCGGGCTCAGGCCCAGGCCAGATTCCGTCGACAACTACAACAACAGCAGAAACAGGTCAAGCAGGGGCAAGCTCAGATCCCGTGGATATATCCGCCATGCGATCAAAACTAGCTCAGATATGGACTGATTCGCCATGGCGTTGGTCGCCGCAGAAGACTGATAACGTCTACGCCGAACAATCGCATTTGCCTCTCTCAACATCCGGATCCTCGTCGCCCTCCTCCTCTCCCAAATCGACATCAAAAACCAACAAGTCGTCCAACCCTCCTGCCCCCTCACAACAAACCAACAACAACAACAACAAACCAACCCAGCAAAGCAGCTCCCAGGGGCAGCAAATAACCCAGCACACCCTCCACCCCTCCGGCCGCGACCTAATTCTCTCCATAGTCCTCTCCATCTGCAAATCCAACTCGTCCCAATTTTCTAGGGTTGCCTCCTCGTTCCCCTCTTCGGCGTCAATCAACCATTGGATCCATATCTTTTTGGCTTCGCACTTGTGTTCCGTGTCGAGTTTTATTCCTTGTCATTTGCCTCCTTCTTCTTCTTTCCCTTCCGCCTCCACTTCGTCCCAACATTCTGGCTCTGGCTCCGGTTCCGTCTCAAAGGACCGTTCCATCTCCAACTCCAGCTCCATCTCCGGCGTCGCCTCCCCCTCCGCCCCCCTCTGGTCCCTAAACGCCCAACCCCCCGAATGGCTCGCCATCACCGCCGCCTGCGGCGCCGTCCTAGCTCCCGTGCCCGCCCTCCGCAAATTCGGCTTCGCCCTCCAAGAAGCCGTCCGCGTCTCGATCCCCTCCCGCTTCGAAGAAAACAACTCCAACGTCACCTCCCTCGGCCTCGTGCAAGCCCTAGTCCTCACGCAAGACTTGGGAGTCTGGTCAGGTAACCGGCGCAAAATGGAGATTGCCGAGTGTCACCTCACGGTCCCCGTAGCGATGATGCGCGGGAGGGGCAAGTTTACCCGTGGGGCGTACTTGCCTGCTGTTGTTGTGAAGGAGGAAGATGAGGGGGAGGTGTTGGACCGAAAATGGAGGAGATGGGTGGAGATGGAGAGTTGGAAGAGACTTGCGTTTCATGCGTACTTGAGGGATGCGCAGGTGAGTATGACGCAGCTTAGCAATCCCAGTATTAGTTACGCGGAGATGAGGATGCCGTTGCCTGGGCCGAAGGCGTGTTGGTTCGCCAGAACCAAGGAGGAGTGGAAAGGGAGGTGGTTGGAGGCCGAAGCCGCCGCCGCCGTCAAAGACGAGCAACAAGTTCCTTGTCTGGGAGACCTATTAAGGGACGTCAACCTTTTGTCTCAGCATCACCATCGACTGGATGTGCAATTTGCGATATCCATCTACCTCCATGGCTTCTGGTCTCTGATATGGGAATATCGACAGTTGGCGTCGATTCACAGACCTCTCTTCGGCCAACCTTCGTCCTCCTCCTCCTCTACCCACACTTCCACATCCCCTTTCACCAACTCCAGCACAACCACCACCACCACCCAATCCCTCCTCCTCACCCGCCTCGCCGACCTCCGCACCACCCTCCACCAATTCCACACAACCCTCATCACCACCACTTCCCCCCTAACCCCCCACACAACCCCGGGAACCCCCCCCTCCCTCCTCCTCCTCCACCTTTTACTAATGCACATCCACGTCTCCCTCGAAGACCTGCAGCTCTTTTCGGGCAAAGAAGGCGAAGAGCAAGCCAAGCGGATCTACCCCGTGCTCCAACGGTGGGCAGACAGCAGCGAAGCTAGACAAGCGCTGTGGCATGCGGGGCAGGTGTTGAGGTTCGCTAGGGAGTTTCCGAGGGGTCACCTCAGAGAGTTTTGGGCGGCGGCGGTGCATTTGGGGGGGTTGGTTGTTTGGGGGTGGGGGGTTTTGACTGCTGTTAATGGGAATGGGAATGGGAAGGGGGGGAGGAAGGGGAGTTTGAGCAATGAGGTTCTTTACTATCGACAGACGACGGGGCAGGGACCGGGAGGATATGGAAGTGGTGGTGGTGGTGGTGGTGGGTATGGGAATGGGTATGGGAATGGTGGACGGGAGTATGGTGGTGGCCAGGGAAATAATCACGGGTATGGTGGACAAGGGCAGCAACAACCACATCACGGCTATGGATACAGTCAACAGCAACATCACACCCAACATCATACCCAACATCACCCAGCAGAGCACCAGCAGCAACAACACCAAATGTCAAGTTACATGCAACAAGTCATGACCCCCTCCTCCTCCTCCTCCTCCTCGACAACCATCACAACCCCAGCAGCAACCACAACAACCTCGGGTTCCAGGACTCCCGCAACCACATACTCCTCCTCCTCCTCCACGGCCCAAAACACCCTACAGGTAATCTACCTAGACGGCCCCCAAACCCCGCTTATCGAAGCCTTCATCCAACACAACCAAGGCTTCCGCCCCGCTCTCTCTTTTACCTCCTCCTCCTCCACCTCCACCTCCACCTCCACCAGCAGCAGCAGCAACCATGGAGGAAATGATAACACAGCGATGGTTCCGTTAGATGACATCGCGGGATGTATGGAGGTTTGTCAGAGCATACTGAGGGATAACTTCCCCCCAGACGCCTCACTGCCGGCTATTAGTGAGAATATTATAGCGCTGCTGGGCAAGTTGGGGGGTGTGGCTGGGGTTGTTGGTGGTGATTCTAGGTCTAGCTGATCTAGAGGTACCGAGTGACAGCGGGAAACAGGACGGTTGAGAGGATGAGCAAGATGAGGTCGTGGGGGTGGTACGATATTGTATGTTGTTTTTTGTATATATAAGCAGACAGGTGGATGGATCATCGTGGCATGTGGCATTGTAGGAGTTGGGATTAATTTTGGGATATTCGGGATATTTGGTTCTAGCATAGCATGAGCGGGCGTTACTAGGTTAATTTCAGCGCTTTGTACTTTCTTCTAGCTGAATACCCAACGACATTGAGGGGAGCGGAAACGAATGTGGTGATATTGGTGGTTGTATCCGTCTGGTGAATGAAACCCACGCCCCTCCCTCTGGTCATCATCATCACTCATCACATCCTCCAACTCCAGTACATGAGCTCTTGTCCGGCTACTATTATCATTGCCGTCTGTCTATCTAGTAAAACTGGCCGCCTCCACAGTATTCAAGGCTGGCTCATCTCCTACTATTCATCATCATCACTCATCATTCATCACATCCGCCGTTTCCCTAAATCCAATTAACCCCCCCTCAGACCCTCCTGTCTCCATCTTATAACCTCTCCTTGACCCCTTCTCTAGCCCGCTCTGCCCTCAGCGCCGACGATATCGCCCCTTTCCCCAGGCACACCTCGATTCAATCCTGCTGCTTTCCACCCAAAACAATAGTCTGCGCGCCCTCAAACGCATCGCCCGGCTCCAAAACCTGCCACGTGCCCACCGCACCCGGTTCCACGCACAACATGTTCTTGTAACCCTCCTTGGGCTCAAAGTCGGCCATCCCCTGCGCCTTTTCGATCCAGGGGTTCCAGACCACCACGTTGGAGAGGTTATCCCGCAAAACGGTGTACTTGGGTTGGTTACCCTCAAAAACGGTGATGGGGACGGAGGCAGGATCATCGCCGGCGGGGGTGTACACGCGGTCGGTCTCGGAGGAGATGGTGAGGGTCGGGGTGGACTGGACGGTGGTGGAGATGGGGGTGGTGGTTTTGTCGACGTAGGAGGCGTTTTCGAGGCCGTGGATGGAGACAGAGGTGATGTCCTGCAGTGGGTTGTGTTAGCTGGAGGAAGCAAGACAAAAAAAGGAAAGGGGAAAAGGGGGGCAACATACGTCGACCTTAAGATAAGTATGCAGCAAAACCTGACACTCCCAACTCCTCTCATCGTCGTTGGTCACAACCAAATTAGTCGTCAGACTATCCGTGTTCAGCGTCACGCTGTAAATCGCATTAAAAGCATACGGCCACTTCGCCCTGGCGTCTTCGCTCAAGCCCGAAGAGCTCAGTCCAAAATCCAACTTGACGCTCATATCCGCCGCAGCAGCCGCCACCGCTCCGGCAGCGCTAGTCGCCGTCGCAGCAAAGGCCGGGGTGGTGGGGGTGGGAGTCGATTCCGAAGTGGACTTGCCCAGGAACTCCCACCGCGACGAGCGGGCGAAGCCATGTTGGGGGAGCTCCTTCGTTTGGGCGTGGTCGGGGGCTGTTCCGAAGACCTATTATTTCCGCCCGTCGTTAGCACAACATCCTCTTTCTTCCTTCCTTTTGAAATGAATATGGGCGGACGACCTACCGGGAAGACCAAGGGAATACCGCCCCTCACAGGCTTACTCCCATCCAGCTTAGCCGCCTCGCTCAACCACAACTTCTCATCGCCGTTCTTGTCCTTCCAGCTGACGACGGTGGCGCCGTACAGCAGGACCGAGACGCTCTCGCCGGTCGGAAGAGTGGCGGTCACGCGAGAGTTGTCCGAGGAGAAAGCGACTTGCGGTTGCGGGGGGAGGCCGGGGGTGCTGGCTAGGGCGGAGGGCTTGCGGGCTCGGTCGACCATTATTGCGGTGGTATGGGTTGATTCGGTTGTCGGTTGGGTTGAGTTGTTAGGGTTTGCGAAAGCGGATGTGGTTGGCGATGGAGGTCGAAGGTGTTGGAACGGAGTTGGAACCGGAAGCGGGAGTGGAAGAGGGGTAACGAGGTCGGACAAACGAAACGAGGTAACAGATTCGCTGCGCAAGTAAAAAAGACAAGCTGAAGTGTGCTGTTGACCGTTTATGAAGAAGCTCTTGAGAAACTCGATGCCTACAAGTAAGCTTCGTCAGTTCGAGTCAGATGTTTCAAGTTGATCGGACGGAAGATAGAAAAGAGGGGAAGCTCTGGAAGCTGGAACTCTTTGGCACAAAAGAAGAGGGGCAACTTACTCACTCTACCTGAGACGCGGGATACAAAAAGAGCCCAATGACAGAGTGCTAAGATTGAAGAAATGGGAGAGAAGCTCGGTGGTGGTTGGATGAAGCTCAGGAGCACCAATGATACAAGACAGCGGGGTAAATGGCTCCCCCCTTCCTCACCAGAGCTGAATCGGACGACGGTGAAACATGTGCAGTGACCAACCGACAAGCTGCTGTGGAGCCCGGGGGGACGTCACTGTGGTAACGAACGATACGTCACTTTGGTCACCTAAATAAACCATTTTGGCTGTACATTTATGGTTGGGGCCGCCAAACTTTTCTTTCTTGGAGTATTTAACAAGGAGCTTGATAGAGGGAGACGGCAACCCAGTTTTTAATGTCAACTCGGACCAAGATGTCGGTTGTTAAAGATGAATCTCACAATGTTTGACACTGAAAGACGCTACAGTACTTTTGTTTGATGTTTAATGAACCCCTAAAAGGTATCTATACTGAACCACAACGACCGCTTGACTCTTCGTCTCTTAAAGACCGGTAGAAATACCATGATAACCCTTTTTGCTGGTTTCCCTCCCGCTTTGGGAATATCCCCTTTTTTCTTTCCCATGACCCATACATATACATAAACACCCACGATCCCCTCGCCTTTTGCTTTTTTCTTTTTCACCATCACAACATACATCCACGCTTTTTACCATAGAATAGCTATATCGCGACCATAGCGATCCCTCAGAGCCTGCAAGAACCTCCGTAACGGCTCATCTAACCGTTCCCATCCTTCACCAGTCAGCGTAGGAGCATCCGAGTCAACAGTTCCATCGCCACCAGTGCCAGTAGCAGCGCCATTCGCAGTAGCAGCCTCATTTGCAGTAGCAGCCTCATTTGCAGTAGCAGCGCCATTTGCAGTAGCAGCCCCATTAGCAGTAGCAGCCGCTCCATTTGCAGTAGCAGCCTCATTTGCAGTAGCAGCGCCATTCGCAGTAGCAGCCCCATTAGCAGTAGCAGCCGCTCCATTTGCAGTAGTAGCCCCATTCGTAGTAGCAGTACTCCCATTCGCAGCAGTAGCCTCAGTCTAATCATCATCATCCGCCTCCTCCTCCACATCCTCAAGAAAGCGGCCTTCTAGACCACCACCGACGCCTTCCTCCTTTCAGCCTCCCTCTCCTTCCTCTCCTGCCTATAATGATCCGCCACGAGGAAAGCCAACTCAAGCGCCTGCTTCTCGTTCAACCGCGGATCGCAGAAACTAGTATAATTAGTACTCAAATCATCCTCATCCAACCCTGCACCACCTCCCAAGCACTCCGTTACCGCGTCACCGGTAAGTTCCAGATGCATACCGCCCAGGTACGACCCTTGTTCCTTGTGGATGCGCAGCGTCTGCTGGAGTTCAGAAAAGATGTCGCTGAACTTGCGCGTCTTGATTCCGCCGGTAACGGATTGTGTGTTGCCGTGCATGGGATCGCATTGCCAGACGACGGTGCGGGCGTACTCCGAGTCTTCGACGGTGCGGATGTGCGCAGGCAGAAGAGAGGAGACTTTGTCGGCGCCGTAGCGCGTGATGAGTGTGATCTTGCCCGGTTCGCGGTTGGGGTTTAGGGTACGCAGCATAGGTAACAGGTCCGAAGTGGGTGTCGAGGGTCCGATCTTCACGCCGATGGGGTTGGCAATGCCGCGGAAGTATTCGACGTGCGCGTGGTCGATTTGGCGCGTACGGTCGCCGATCCAGAGGAAGTGAGCGGAGGTGTTGTAGTATTCTTTCTTGGGAGGGGTGGTGGAGTCGGGAGGGTAGGAGCGGACGGAGGGGTGGTTGAGCAAGCGGGTGAGCGGCTGCTCGTACTCGAGGAGCAGGCCCTCGTGCGAGGTGAAGAGCTCAACCGTCGACAGCTTCTCGTTCTGGTCGGCGCCGATGGTGTGCATGAAGCGCAGCATTTCCTGGATGCGGTCGACGGTTTCCTGGTACTTCGCTTTGAGAGCCGGGTCGCGTACGTGGCCGAGGCCCCAGTCGAGGGGACCGTGGAGGTCGGCGATGCCGGAACCGATGGCGGCGCGGATGTAGTTGAGCGTGGCCGACGAGTACTGGTAGGCGCGCACGAGACGGTTGGGATCCAGGTCGCGCTCGTCGGGGTGGAAGCCGTTGAGGATATCGCCGCGGAAGGAGGGCACTTCCTTGCCGTTGATGGTCTCAACGGGCGAGGAGCGAGGCTTTGCGTACTGGCCGGCCATACGACCGATGCGCACGACGGGCTTGTCGGCGCCCCAGAGGAGGACGAGCGACATCTGCAAGAGCAGCTTGATCTTGGACTCAATCACGTCTTGCTGGCAGTAGCTGAAGAGCTCGGCGCAGTCGCCGCCCTGGAGGAGGAAGGCCTTGCCTTGGGCCACATCGCGGAGGTGTTCCCGGAGACGGATGATCTCGTTGGGGAGGACGATGGGCGGGAGGTTCTTGAGCTCATTGACGGACTTTTCAAGGGCCGCCTTGTCGGGGTAGTCGGGACATTGCTTGATAGGCTTGGATCTCCACGAGTCGGGCGTCCATTCGGGGACGTTTGGTGTTGTTTGTTTGCTCATGATGACGGATTTGGAGATGGTCAAGATGGTGTGTAAGTGGGCGGGTGGAAATTTCGAAGCCAAAGTGGCACTTGTGAGGTCTTAGCCTTGGAGCTAGTAACAGTGACTAAGAATTGACAGGTGGGTCAATATCCAAAAAGACTGAACGACAACAACTGTTATGGTGGTCTTTTCTCGGAAAAGAAAGTGGTAAAGAATGGTGTATGGTGGGTAGTCATGACTTCAAAGAAGAGGCGTCCTATTCAAATATCTTTTCGGTTTGTTGGGGGTGAGTCAGTCGCAAGTGCACCACACGGTGTTTGTTCAAAGTGTCGAAACCGTAAAGGGCAGTCGGAATTGGGGGAAGTCAATTGACCAATGATAACAACGCTAGAACCTGAAGTGTCCACCGTGACGTTGTGGTGCCTGCCCGCTACCTGTATGTACAAGCTACAAGGGACAGCGCCTGCCCCGCCCCCACATTTGGTCGCGACGTCTTGCGCCGGCCGGAACTGTTCTACAGCGAAGTGCAGTGACACTGCAGCAGCCAGCTCCATTCAGCTTCAACAACGTCCGACTCTCTCTTCCAACCACACACTGCAGACAACACAACTTCAAAATGGCCGAGGATAAACAACCACCTGCCGTCGTCGAGGGTGCCACCGGCGGTGACGTCGAGGAGGAGGTCCAGCCCACGGCCAAGTCTGCCGAAGACCGCAAGGCCGCCGCCGCTTTGTCCAGTCTCGACTCCAACCGCGAAGACGAGTCCTCTGCCCAGGTCGACCAGGATGCCGTCAAGAACGCTTTCCACTCTCTCAGCACTGCTGGTAGCAAGCAGGCCGAGGTGAAGAAGGTCAAGGTCGATGCGGCCGATGTCGCCCTTCTTGTGAGTGTCTCTGGGATTGGGTGGTCGTCGTTGCAGACAGCTTACTAACGGACGATGAACAGGTCGAGGAGCTCGAGCTCACCAAGGCCAAGGCTACCGAGCTGCTTAAGGCACACGATGGTGACGCCGTCAAGGCTATCAATGCCTACGTTGCCGCCCCTGCGGCTTAGAGGACGATACTCCCCGAGTCGAGAACGAGCAACGGACGATATGAAGCCGATTTACGATTCTGGGAAAACCATAACCACCCATCGATATATCCGTATACCTGAGCGATACGCGACAGACTATACCACATGCTTTTCAGCGACAATGATGACGAAAACACTTTTGTGACAGAGGATCAGCATGCTTAGGCCGGGCCGGGAAAGGGACTTTGGGACAGGGACTTTGGGACAGGGAGCGATGGATTAGACAAAAGGGCGGCCGCAGCCCCATCATATCGACTGAATCGACGAAGATGTTGGGCATGAAAGTCTTTGTGGTTGGTTTGTCGTCTCGACGTGGACGTAAAGGACATAAACGCGCGGCCGTTTGCTGGAATAAAGTTGGTATAAAGTTATCGACCTACCGCATCTGTTCTAGCGCTTACACGTCCCGCGTCTCCAGGGCTAAAGCTACACTTCCAAATCCTCCCATACAACCCTTCCATGATAGGTTCATAGTGTATCATGCTCCCAAAGAGACAGCGTTGGTTACCGAGAAGAGTCCTTTGAAAGCTTCTGTTGAGTCGCTCTTCTCTGCATCATGGTTAGTATCTCCCGTCATCTCTTCTCAAAGCAATGGGTTTGTCTTACTTGCAGCCATCAAGACCCAAGACGGAACCCAAAGACATTACAACCTTGACATCACCCGTTGGGTTTCGGGTCGATTAGCCGTAACCAACAAACCGTTATTGAATCCTATACCGTGCCAGCGCATCGCAACCCTAGCAGGTGTTGCGCGTCCTTTGCGCGTCCCGGCCTAGCATTACGTACTCTTACAATTACAACACCAATCCATCCAGCCCTATGATACCGAACCCCTTATCGTTTGTTTACTCTGGTTCACATAAGGTTTAAGCTTATAACAACCATCAATTCACAGTCACTTCACATTTTACATCAAGCTCTTGACTTCATCAGCATCACGTTCCCCTTTCACGTTGCCCGGTCCTTGAATTGGCTGGCTTCAACTTTGTCTTCCAGTCCGTCATCATCACTCATTCCCAACTCCATCACACGACACCGAATTACCTTCCACCATGGACCCATCAGACGACAACGACAACCCAACCGAAACAACCACCCTCCTCCCACCATCCCCCTCACGCTCCCCATCCTTCTTACCCTCACCCTCCCCCTCCCCAACTTCCCAGAAACCCCCTTTCTCCCCCTCACCCTCTCAACTATACCCAACCCTCCTAACAGTCGCCTCCCTCGCCCTCCTCTTCAACATGGGCATGCACATCGCCACCGCTCCCTCGTTGGCCATTCTCCAGGGCATCATTTGCAAGGATTACTATGAGAAGAGTATTACCGATTCTATTGGGGTAGGGTTGGGAGGAGGATTGGGAGGAGGATTGGAAGGGGTGCCGACAAATTTTGAGGATGATGATAGGTGTAAAATTGGACCGGTGCAGAGTGAGGTTGCGGAGGTGAGTGCTTGGAAGGATGTTTTTGAGATTTTACCTGGTACGTACGTGGTTTTCCTTTTCTCTTTTTTTGTCTGTCTTTTTGAAGTTCAGGAGAGCGAGGATACAGGTGGTTTGATGGGCTGGGCAGAATAAAAGGAGGAAGATGGATGGCTGGTTAGGGTTGAATGAAGAGATAGATCCGAAGGCTGGATCAGGACGTTGAAGAGTCATCAAGAATGCATGCGATGGCCCGGCGGATGGGTTATATACGGCGAAATATGTTGGCGCAACAGGTTTCATGGATTGAGGTGGATGAGACGAACAAGTTGCCACGCATCGATGAGACAGGCCCGTTGGACAGCTTAACAGCCTTGCAGAACAAGAGACTAACAAATCATACAATAGCGGTCGCCCTAGCCATCCCCTGGGGCATCCTTACCGACCGCATCGGACGCAAAAAGGTCTTGCTCCTCGCCCTGTTCGGGCTGCTGTTGAATGAAGCTTGGGTCAGACTCGTTTGTAAGTTTCGAGTCCCTAACTCGTTATCTCATGGAGATATGTCTACAAATAATGAAGACTAACAAGCCTCCTCTCCAAAAAACAGACTGGTTCTCCGACATCTTCCCCGTTCGCGCCGTCTGGTTCGGAGGTCTCTTCCAAGCCATCGGAGCGGGAAGCACCACCTTCACGAGCATCGCCTACGTCTTGGTAGCAGATGTTTGTCCTGCTGAGCAACGGTGTGTTCTTTCTTTCTTTCTTTCTTTCTTTCTTTCCTCCTTTTTTTCCTTTCCCTATTCCACCAGTTGCGGAAAAGTGACTGACCGAGTAAATGAAACGAGAAACAGATCAACAGCCTTCGGCTACCTCCTCGCCTCCACCATCGTCTCACGCTTCATCTTCGTCCCCATCGGCGGCGCGCTTATTTCTATCGACGTCTGGCTCGCTATGTGGCTCGGGTTTTTGGTTCAGGTGGTCGGGTTTATCGTTGCTGCTTTCTTCGTCCAGGAAACCCTTCCGCCCGTTCACGATTCCGACCCGTCATCTCCTTCTCAGTCAGAGCTCTTCACCGCAGAAGAAACCGACAGTTCCATCACCGAGTCGGTCATGAAGCCCAAGACACTGCAACAGCATGTCGAACACTACCTGGAAAAGGCAAAAGAGGCAGGGCACTGGACCCTCCAGAACCCCAAGATTGTTCTCCTGTTGCTGTGCTTCTGGTTGTACATGATGGGCGAGCAGGCGGAGATGTTGTTGATGATTCAGTACGCTAGTAAGCGGTTGGGTTGGTCTTTTGGGAAGGTACGTTTCTTCTCTTTCTTTTATCTTTTTTTGACCTTGGTTTTTACTTTTGCCGCTACTCATTCTCTTGGCTTTCCCCGTCGGTTCCGTCCTTTTTTCGCCATTTCATTTCCGGCGGCGTTTTCTGTCTGTATTCCCGACTTCACCTTTCTTCCCTCCTCAACTCCAACTTTCCCCTCTCCTTGTCTTCTATTCTACATTAGTTCTCGCTTTAATTCCACTTCCTTCCTATGCCATTTCATCCTACCTCTACTCTCCCCTTTTCATATCTTGTCTGCTTCTCCCGCCTCTTCTATCCATTTCACTTGACCCCCCCTCTCCTCTCCTCTCCTCTCCTTTACGTTCATTCTCTCCCGTCCTTTCGCTCAATTTCCTTCCCTTAGTTTCCCTTTCTTTCCCCCCCCCCCCCCCCCTTCCTTCAACTCCAACTTAACTAACATCCCCCCTCTCCCCCAAAAACAGGCCTCCCTCCTCCCCTCCCTCGGCGCCCTAACAAACCTCCTAACCCTAACCACCCTCCTCCCCTTTTTATCGACTCTCCTCTCCCCCTCCTCTATTTACCCCCAGTTCCGCCTATCCGAACCAGCCAAAGATTCTTTGTTAGCCAAAATCTTCGCCACCTTCCTCACCCTCGGCAGCCTCCTCATCGCCCTCCCCCTTCCCTCCGGGGCCGGTTCCGGTTCCGGCGCCGGGCTCGCCTTCCTCGCCTCCGGCGAAATCCTCTACTCAGCCGGCGCTGCACTTTCCGTGCCCCTACGGAGCTTGATCACCAACCTGGTGGATGCGAGGCATCGGGCGACGCTGTACACGGTTATTAGTGTTGTAACTTATGGGGCTACGAGCGTGGGGAGGCCGGTTGCTGCTGGGTTGTTTAGTGTTGGGTTGAAACTGGGTGAGGGGGAGGGAGATGGAGACCAAAAGGGGGATGGGGATGGGATGCGGTGGATGGGGATGCCGTTTGCGGTGGCGGGGGGGATGTTTGCGGTGTGCTTGGGGGTTGTTGGGTTTTCGGGGTTGGGGAGGGGGGGTGCGAGGGAAGGGGAAGGGGAGGGAGATTATGGTGGGGGAGGAAGGGGAGGAAAGGGAAGGGGTGGAAGGGGAAGAGGTTGAAGGGGAAGAGGTTGAAGTTGAGGGGGAGAGGTATAGGGATTGATGGTATGATAGATGATAGACAGATAGAATAAAAGTCGAGTTGATAAAGTTGGATGTTGTATGGCGCTCGGTAGACTCTTCCCATTGAAGAAGACTAGACTTGTTACCATGAACGACGAGGACGGTTCCCACCTTTTGGTATGACTGAGCAAAACAAGTTTCCACTTTATGAGGTGATGAAAATGGTACGCATATTTACTCCTCGCTTTCCGTGGCAGCCCGTTGGTCCATCCCGCTCATGATCGTGCGTTGGCTGGGGTGCTCTTTCCAATTTTGCACTAAACTGAACAGAACAGAGGGACTTCATCGCTCCTTCCTCTAATAATTGGCACATATCTGAAAAGTCCCAAGACGCACCTGCCTACCTAAGATAAAATAAATCATTGAAAACACGATGCCGGTGTTCCTCGCTCTAGGGAACTGAACTGAACTGAACTGTGTTCGGGATCTAGCGTAGGTGTAGCTATAGGTACTATAGAGGTAATAACTACACGAGAACGGAAGATGGGGAATGCCGAAAGGTCGCCCTGATTGCTCAAAGTACCTTACGTAGAGAAAATGAAAGCCGAAGCAAAAAAACAAGAGGAGGGAAAGGAGCAAAAAGCAAAAAAGCTCGGCTGCCCAAGCCTAGAGTTGAACTCAAGGCCAGCTTGCATGCCTAGGTACGAAAATACCAACACATTTTCTGGCTACGTACCAGCACACCTACCACGTCGCGAGGCTACTGGGAGTTGTTGGAAGGTCGCTGGATTTGGGGGTTATATGGTCCTGGTGAAGGAAGGTCCTGCTGGTGAAAAGCTGGGCCTAGCCCGTGCCGGTCGGTATGCGGCATGAAGTATTTATCGATCATTGTATATCTCATCATGTATGAGAGAAGAGCTATCCGAGTTATCCTAGCATTCAACGCATCTCCCAAACACTATACTCGAGGGTTAGATGAGGGATGATCATCACTTTCCCTTGGGCAGAACTTGATTACTACAATCACGAGGAGAGATGAGGCTCGAGGTGGTCCCGCCGTCCAGTAACATATAAGTTCTCAAAAAAAACGTTCTCACTCTTCTCCATTCATCGATGACCGACCATAATGTAAGTGTGGTGTATAATAACAGACAACCCCGTGGTATCATTGCAAACTGAAACTGACAAAGAAAAAATCATCGCGAACTTGTTCCTAGCCCAGCAGTTAACTCTAAACGCCTCGCTTCATATCCCATCCCAATCCCAAAAAAATATGTCCCATCCCAGCAAAAAAAGATTCCCTCCCAAAAATGTCCCAGCAAAATATTCCCTTCCCAAATATCCAAGGGCAAAACAAAACACACGACACACAACCGAGATGTGTGTCTCGAAAACCAGCCGAGCAACAAATTCAACCCGTCGTGCCCGACAACAAACAGCTAACAAAAAAACCGATAAACCCTCTTCCACCCCGGCCACCCCTCCACCTCCTCCCTCTCCCTCATCACCAGCACCGGCAAATTCACATCCCTCCTCCTCCCCGTATCCAAATCCATCTCATCAATCTTTACGATCCTCGTCCTAAACCACAACTTATGACTCAGATAAAACGCCGCGACAATCGGCACGCACAAGTACTGCAAGAAAAACGTTTGCACCACTTTTGACGTGCTAGCATGGTCAGGCGACTGATTATCGGTAAAAGTGACGATGGGAAAAGCGGCGGTCCAGAATTGGGCTATTAGCACGAAGAAGTTGAGGAAGAGGCCGATGTAGGAGCCGGCGATGCCGGCTTGCGCGGTGAAGGATAACTGGGTGAGGCTGCGGCCCCTGCGGGCCCAGGCCCGGCGGAAGCGGATGTGGCAGAGGCAGATGGAGCCCCAGGTGAAGATTGAGGAGAGGCCGGAGACGGCGAGGAGCCAGTTGAGTACGTCGGCTTGGAATTTAAGGTCGGCTAGGTAGCCTATCAACCCGACGAGGGCGGCGAAGAGGATGGCGAAGAGGGGACGGCCCTTGCGGTCGACGTAGGCGAGGATTTGCGGCGCTTGGCGCTGGTCGGCTAAGGCTGCTAAGGTGCGGGAACTACCGAAGACGGCGGAGTTGCCTACGCTAAGCACGGCGATGAGGATGACGGCGTTCATTATACCGGGGAGGACATCGATGGAGGCGGACTCGATGGCGATGACGAAGGGGGAGTGCGAGGCGTCGGAGACGGAGTAGGTCGATTCGTTTCCCAGGAGGCGCTCGTGGTTGTAAGGGACGATGAGGCCGACGAGGGTTAAGGAGACGATGTAGAAGAGGGTGATGCGCCAAAAGACTTGCTTGATGGCTGTCGGCAGGGATTTGCGCGGGTTGGCGGTTTCGGCGGCGGCGAGCCCGACCAGTTCGGTGCCCGTGAAGGCGAAGGCGGCCGAGACGAAGACGGAGCAGAGACCTTTGAAACCGTGGTGGAAGGCACCGGGGTTGGTCCAGTAGCGCCCGCCGATGTAGCCGGTGTTGCCTTGGGGGTCGTCGAAGCCGCCGATGTTGATGACTGCGGCGAGGATGCTGGTATTGTTAGGGAGAGGTTTGAAGAACAAGGAAGAAGGTGATATACGTACATGAAGCCGGTGACGGCGGTGATTTTGACAAGGGAGAAGACGAATTCGGCTTCACCGTAGCCTTTGACGCCGAAGAGGTTGATGGCGATGACTATTGTTAGGAAGACGGTGATGAAGATGGCTTTGTTGAGTTGGTCGTTCCAGTAGCCGATGGTGATGGAGGCTGCTACGAGTTCGAGTGGTAGGACTGTTAACCATTGGAGGGCATAACTGGTGAGGGTTAGTCAGGTTCGATATGATCAAAGTTCAGGAGAGTGTGTCTTACTTCCACCCCATGGCAAAACCCCATGCTGGATCAAGGAATCTTGTTGAGTATGACGAGAAGGAACCGGCAACGGGGAAAGCAACGGCCAGTTCACCGAGGGCTTGGATGGTACACCAAAGCATGATACCAACAAAGCCATATGCAATGATGAGAGCGGCCGGACCTCCTAGGAAGAGACACTTGCCCGAGGCCACGAACAAACCGGAACCTGATATGGTCAGTTAAGCTCTGAATGAAGTCTCCATGTAAACAAAGCCCCTGGTAGCCAAGATGCACATATAGGGAACAACACGTGGAAGCGGGAGTGGCTTGCTGGTTGAAAGACATGTGAACATACCAACTGAACCACCAATGGCAATCATCTGCAAGTGTCTCCCCTTTAGCTCTCGGGCAAGACCAGTGTTTGCGGTCCTGACGTTGGCGGCGTGCAAGTCAAAGTAGTGACTTCGATGATTCTGTTCCCTCGGAGGTTCATCAGAGGAGTCATGATATTGATCAGGATGACCATGTGCATAAATGCCATGTGTTGATATTCGCCGGACCGGGTCTCGTTTGAACGAGTCGATGAATCTTCGCAACCTCGGTTCTTGGCGATGCCGACCACCCCGTGCCCATGCCGGAACGTGGCCGACTCCGAAGGGTTCCCGGATGCTCCATGAACTTCCTTGGGCGAAGGAGTCTCCGCCTCTGCTGCCGTAAGCGGCCATTTCTATGTCGCTGGGCATGGTGTCTCGCTTTTTGGGTTTCATCCTCTCGTTGTCGGATACCGTAGTCGTTGTTGTCGGTTGAGAGGCGACTGGTCGGTTGTTGTGGTCTCATCCTCTCACTACGCGCCCAATATCATCGCGTCCTATCACAGTGACGGTCCTATCGTCCGGGTGAGATGGAGGTTTTGGTGAGTGTAGTGAGGTCGCGTGACATGTACTGGAAAAGAGAAGAGAGTTTGAAGATCATGAAAGTGAAAAAAAAAAGATATGAGTGAGATCAGCCAAGGCCTTGGCCAGAACAGGAAGTGCTTATCATCCTCTGTTGGGTCTCCGCCGCTTCTGGATGCAACATGGGCGAACATCATGCGAGTGATCGGTGAGCGAGCCCGTATCTCATTGGCGACATAATCGTCATTCGGCGGATTGCGGCACAAATGAGAATGAGTTTAGAGTGAAAGACAAGGGGGGTCCAAGATGATATCTTGAAAAATAAAGAACAACTTTTCCTTCCACCCGGGAAACTGGGGGACTCGATCAAAAAGTGAATTCTGGGGAACCACATCCACTGCAACAACCCACCAATGCTCCTGAAGGTCCCGCCGACCATGCCCCGGACAGGTCCACTTCAGTGCTCTTAGCGTTCGATTACCCGCCGTGGGGTTGTGGGGTTATTATGGTTCCAGTGGGGTGAGCTCTTTTCAGCTCCCGGGCCTCTCTCCCATTTTGTCCTCAGTTATCGTCGCAAAATTGGAGACTTGGGACATCACAATATCAGTGATAAACGCGCCCCCTTTTCGATATCATATCCCCTTTCTCTTTGGTTCCATTTGCCTCGGGATCCTCTCCCCGGCTAAGTATCTTGTCGATTCCCTACCGTTTCACTACCGTTGACATTGGCACACCACCACCACTTCTCTCAAAGCGCCTTGCCGTTTATTTCGCGGTCATCATCCAATCATCACCCATACTTTTCCTCAAAAAGAGTCAGCCAGCGTCACACCAAGCTCACCAAGCTTTACCCAGAACAAGCCAGACAGACGCCTTGTCTTTGGATGACTACAGCGCACAAGAAGCATGGCCTCAAATCACAGCCCGAGTCAAGCGAAGCCACGGCGGGAAATCAAGCGTTTAATGTTACGCAGGTTGGGGGCGTCTTTACTCGTTCATTATGACACTTCCCTCATCATTGACCTATTCTTCAGAATCTCGATCATTAAGACACTCGAATTCCTCAAAAAATACCGAACCTTACACCACCGAGAACCCTTATTTCCTTTCATCACAAGGGAACCCAAGCAAGTGCTTCATCGGATCGGATCTTTCGACACGAGGCAAACACGTTGTAGGCTAGGCCTCAAGGGGAAGTAAATACGCCCATCAAGAGCCCCATTTAGCAGTTGACTGGATAGTGCCCAGGCTCGCCAGGCTATCTTCATCTACAACAATGATGATCTCTTGATATTCCAGAACCTAACCTCTATCCAATTTTCGATATCCAAATCCCCTCCCTTACCTACTACCTACAACTACCCAAAAGATCCAAAATCTCGAAACCCACTCCATTTCAGAACCCATAAAACTCCCTAACCCTCGCTATCCTCTCCACCCCCTCCCCATACCCCAAAAACTCACAAAGCATCCCTCCCTCGTCAAACACCCTCTTCATCTCCCCCCATTGCTGTTCCCAAACCGCTCCATTCCTGCTCTCCAACATCTCAAACCCTCCCAGACCCTCCTCGCTATTTCTTCTCCTCCACATATACCCCTCCTCATTCAACTCCTCACCGAAATTCTCCCACGGACTTATCGCGTGCTCAACCCCCCCGTCCCGATCCAGGTCCCGGTCCCGGTATCGGTCCCGGTATCGGCGAGAAAAAGCAGAAGAAGAAGGTCGATTCCACTGTCCTCTTCCGCTTGCGGCCAGATTTTCCAAGGAAGAAACACCGAAACCGGTGAACGAGGAACCGACGGACGTCCTCCCGGATGTTGTTGAATCTGGATCTGGGATGGAGGCAGTGGGAGTGGGTGGTGGAACGGCGAAGGCGACGGTTTCCGCCCACGATAAAAGCCAGTACATGTTTCGCGCGGTATGGAGTTCTATGCTGTCCGTATCGTGCAGCCGGAGAGACTGGGAGCGCGACCAGAGGAGGGTGCAGATTTGGGAGATGTTGGGGAGGAGGGAGTCGGTGCAGGGGATTTCGGAGTGAAGTTGGGGATGCGGTGAGGAGGAAGAGGAGGGAGGGGTGGTGGTGGTGCGCTTTCGGTTTTTGCGCCGCCGCCGTGAAGGTGGTGGTGAAGGCGAGGAGGAGGAGAAAATAGAGGAACTGCAAAAGGCATGACGGGTCTCGAGTTTGCGTTTCCTCCTCGCCTTTCGTGCGGACGCGGACCGGGTCTCGCTCACAGACGAGATGTGGGTGTTCGGGTTGTCACCCCCGCGAGCCCCCCGATTCACGCAATGCGCCCTGATATACCTCTTACTAGCCTCAAGACAAGTGTCTTGCACCATCTGAATAGCCTGCCGGTATTGCTCCTCCCTCTCTTGAGAAGCCGACAGTGACGGCGCGGATCCGGGCCCGTATCTCGCTGGGGAACTTGATCCAGGCACAGGTGCCCGCGATGCTGATGCTGATGATGATGAAAAGGGGTGACACCACTCCTGATCGCCATAAGGAATGAAAGGTGAGGATTGATGGGTATTGCCGGGTGCACCATCGTCATCCCTCTCCTGGCCACAGCTGTAACTGTAACTGTTTTCGTAGTGACTACTGACTTCCCCTTCTTCACTACTTCCTGAGATGGTTGTCCAGCCTTCTTCCTCTTTCTCTTCAGACGAGCCACGGTATTGCTGTTGCTGCTGTTGCTGCTGTTGCTGTCGTGGCGAAGCCCATTCTCCGATTTCCTCCTCATCCTGAGCAGCAGTAGTGTTTCGCCCCTGAGCCTGACTACCACCACCACCACCACGAGCTAAACTCCAAAACCCCTCCCCTCTTCGTTCCCGACTCCGTTCCTGACTCAGTCCCCGGCTCTCCTCCCTACCCTCCTCCCGATCCAAACCCATCACCCAATTCCTCTTCTTCAACTGTTTACTCACCCCTCTCAGCGACAGCTGGGAATTCGTTCCAGTTCCAGTTGAGCTCCGGTTAGAAGTCGGGAATAGTAGACGACGAGGCGTCGGAACCCGGGTCAAGGGGCTGATACTCCGTGACGAAGGTGGATTGCCGTCATGACCGGCGGTTTCATAGCCACTGTTGTTTGTGCTGGGATGGGAATACATGGGAATTTGAGCAAAAATGGCAGAGGGTGAAGGTGAGAGACCTGGTTCTTGCTTTATTTTGACGGTTGCTGTCTCTGTTTCTGTTTCTGTTTCTGCTGAAGCTGAAGCTGAAGCTGAACGAAAGGCGAAGCCGGAGGGAGAGGTTTTGAGTCTCTTTGAGGAGCGAGGATGGGAAGAGGAGGAAATGGGGGCGTTGATGGGTTGTTCGTCTTCGGTTTCTTCGTTGTTGTTTCTGTTTCTGTTTCTGCTGCCGTTTTCGTTTTGGTTTTGAGTTCCGTAAGTTCGTTGGAGATGGACATCACCGCCATCTTTTTCCGAAGCTTCCCAAGCACGACGAGCACAACGAGCTTTAACCCTCGAAGATCTCGAAGACCTCGAAGCAGAAAAAGAAGAAGACGGTCCATCCCACCTGATGGGTTTGAAGAGGCCCATCTTTGGCATTATTGTTGGTTCCATTTCCGTTCCCATATCCATTCCCATACCAATGCTAGGCACTATCGGCGGCATCACCCTCTCCATCACTCCCTCGCCCCTCTCTTCCCAGGTACCACTACCACTGCCACTACCAATCTCACTCCCCATCCTATTCTCATTCCCCATCTCCATGCCCGGTGTGCTCCCAAAGGGATCGAACAACCTCTCCTTCCCATCAACTTTTATCTGCTGTCCCGGCCCTTCTGTTGGCATCCGTGGCTCCCACTTCTTCACCTTCTTCACCATCGGCATCGACACCAAAACCGGACTAGGAGACCCCTCCTCCTGCTTAATCACCACTATCGACTCGCCGGAATCACTGCCTCTGTCACCCCCCCTATTACCGCCCAACGCCAACGGAGGAGGCACCGATTTACTTGGTCCCGGCCCCATGCTCATACCTGACTGCCGTTGACGTCTATGTTCAGCTAGGCCTGGTGTCGGCTCGGGTAGACTTGATTCCGGTAGACTGGGACGGGGTAGATATGCTGGGAATGATTGCTCAACAGGCCTGGAGGGGCCGTAACCCATCGCTTGGGGGTAAGAGAGTGTTGTGGTTGATGCTGAGCCGTTCGGGATTGAAGGATGAGAGGAACGAAAGGGGCGAAAGATGGCGGTGGCGTTGGCGGAAGAATTATAGATGAAGTCGCTTGGTGATCCCGGAGCTGGTGTTGGTGTGTCGTAGTATGGAAGTGGGAGGTCTGGAACTGGAGCTGGAGCTGGAGATGGGGGGTACTGAGGGTACTGGAGGTAGTTAAGGTAATGGTTAAATGGTTGGTAGTAACTGTATTGATCCATGGTTTGTTGTTTGGCTTCTGATGCTTCTTCTAACCTGAGAAGTAGGCAGGCAAGGTGAGGCAAAGCAAGGCAAGTTGTTTGGATAGCTGAAAGCTGAAAGGGGGCGCAAAAGAGACGGTTGATTACTTGAGTTTGAAGCCGGGAGCAGCGAAAGAACGTAGATAAATAATTAACAGAACATAACAAAACATGAACATTAACATCAACATGCACTTCTCCCGGCGCCATTAAGAAGTTCTCTCACACGCCTTTTATGGAAGCCCTCAACAACCAGAGACGAATCGGAATGCGTCCGGCAAGCCACGATCGGTAGTCAATGAATCGCCTTTGTATGTGCCACCTGTATTTGTGTGGTGACTGTGTGTCTGATTCACACATACATCTTGCGGGTATCGGGCGGGCGGTCCATGACAAACGGACAACTCACTCACTGTTGATAAGTGACATGATAGTTTCTATAC
This sequence comes from Neurospora sp. CHS-2018b, assembly GCA_009806015.1. NCBI lineage: Eukaryota > Fungi > Ascomycota > Sordariomycetes > Sordariales > Sordariaceae > Neurospora > Neurospora sp. CHS-2018b. The sequence continues at coordinate 520,373 of RAOV01000005.1, forward strand.
AATGGGTGGATAGGACAATCAATCAATCACTTTCGCGGATACCGGGAAGCACAGACAGGGCAGACTGAATCAAAGACCGGGGAAAGTTATCCGGTAAGAAAGCCTCTGGCAATGATCGATCTTGATTTTGAATCTGATCCATCACCAGCCATTCAATTCTTACTCCATTAACATTAAATGTTACGCTTCGCTTGCTTGGCTTTGGTTCCATAGGAGTGTCTATGCCATCCTCTTTCAAGGAGGAAAACCTAGGTGTGCCAGATGACGAGTCTGCCGTCGACACCGCTCGCTGTTGTGTGTCAAAGTTAGCATCAATGATTCTTGAAACCACAGCCGGTTCCTGAAACATGAAAGAGGAATGGGAATGAATACTCACAGCTAAACTTGGTCACCCGTCCTCCACTCTCCTCAAACGGCCTCAACATAGTAACCGTATTCTGATGCACCGTCTTCAACTGCGTATCATCCTTGCTGACCTTACCCTTCAAGTCCATCTGCTTGAACATATTCAGCGCAGACTCCTCCCTATCCTCCCCACCAGCAAGACCCGGTCTTCCACCAGCCTTGGCCTTCTCCAGCGTGCCCGCCAGCTGCCACCCCTGCTCGCCACCCTGGAAGCGGAACGCCTCGCAATCGTATCCCGCAGCAATGATCTCCGTCTCTCCGTTCCAGAAGAGACTCATGAAGGGCAAAAGCTGCGTGTTGATGCTGATCACCGCCTTAGGCGGCTGCTCGGGCGCAGAGGGGTAGACGACGGTGATGGAGGAATCATGCGCCGCGAACGCCAGAGCGTCTCCGCTCGGCGAGAACGCAACGGCATGCACCCATCCCGCAGAGTTATTCAGGAACTCGCCGCAGACGGTATTGAAAGGCAATCTCTCGCCCCAGGGGGTCGGCTCGGGGCGCTGGTCGGTGCCCTTGATGAAGGCCGAAAAGACGCGGGCGTGGGCGTCGGTGGAGCCGGCGGCGAGAAGGACGGAGTTGGGGTGCCACGCGACGGAGGTGATGGTTGACCGGATCGGCTTCTTCAGGTGCTTGGATACCCACCAGTCGTTTTCCTCCTCGAAGTAGCAGATGGCGATGACGCGGTCGCCGGAGCCGACGGCGAACTTGGCCTCGGAAGGAGACCAGCGGACAAAGGTGGCGGCGCGGGAGATGCGGAGGAGCACGAGGGTGGGCTTGTAGCCGTTGGGAGAGGGTTCCCAGACGAGGGCGTTGCGGTCTGTGAGTTGGGGTGGTTGTTAGTCGGTGCCATCGAGTACCGCAGGTTTGGGTGGTTGAGTCGCGAGCGGGAAAGGGGGCCTACCCTGAGAGCAGGTCACAATGCGCCCGGTGTTGGGAGCAATGTCGACGCTGGTGACGAGCTTGTCATGGTCCTTGAGCTCGTCCTTGAGCTTGAAGGCGTTGCCGACTCTATCGTAGAGCTCGACCTTGGTGTCGCGAGCAATGGCCAAGGTTTGGCGATCGGCCGAGAACGAGTGGTCGGCGATGGGGTGGTGGAAGAGATGGTGGACCTCGGGAGCAGCCATTGTGAATGATCGGGTGGGTGTAGGTTATGCGATAGGAGTATAGCTCTCTACTACCGCGCTCGGAATCGGGGACGGTGATGACGGAGAGTGATGTTAGTTCGGTGTTGTCGGAGCCGGATGTTGTCAATGGAAAGGGGAAGCTGCCCGGGAACGGGGAACGGGAGAGCTCCGTAACTACAGCGGGCTGGACGCCTGAAATGAGGTCAGACCGCCAGGCTCCAGGGGAACCGTTGCGGCTGCGTAGTGGGGTTGGCTGCGGGTGACTGACGCCGCCAAGCGCGCTGCCGGCCGGGTCTGATCCACTTCCCTTGTAACAAGCTGCACCCACGCCCGTGGGGTTCGCCGATTGTTTCGCTTGTAGGCTGGATGGCTGGCCGCTGTCTCCAATTTTTGACCAGCGATTGTCGACGTCGCATGCGCCGCGACTTGGATTCATCATTGAAGACTGAACATCATACACCCGGCGACGACGAAACGATTGACGACATTTACCCCAACCACGAGGCACCCACGACATACTGAAAATCCACGCGACAATTCACAGCCTGCATTTACAAACAACAACAACATCAGCTCCCGAATTTCTACGCGGCAATGGCTACGCGTACTGCTCCCCCCGCGGGCCTCCCGCAAAAGGTGGTCTCGAACCCGCCAAACCAGACCCTCTACGTCACGAACCTCCCCTCAGCCAAGATCCAAAAGGACGACCTCCGTACAGCACTATACATGCTCTTCTCCACCTATGGCCCAGTTCTCGATGTCGTCGCTCTCAAGACCATGAAGATGCGCGGGCAAGCACACATTGTCTACCGGGACATTCAGACAGCAACACAGGCGATGAGGTCACTTGATGGGATGGAGTTTTTGGGCAGGAAAATGGTGAGCTTTGTATAGCATTGGATGTGCCTGGTCAGATACATGTGCTGATATATGCTGTGTCTTGTCTAGAAAATCACCTACGCCAAGGGTCGCTCCAATATCATCGCCAAACTCGACGGCACTCTCGTGCCACCCAAGGCCGCCGCCGCCGTAGCCCTTACCACCGTCCAACAGAGCATCTTCAGTGCCCCCGTACCGGGCGCCCCTAGTACCGAGAGCCCAGCACCACAAGGTTCGCCCGCCAAGCCTCCTGGGACGGAGACAGCTACACCGGCAGAGGACAACCGGGGAACGAAGCGGCCACGCGAGGAGGAGGAAGAGGAGGAGAGCGATTCGGATGTTGCTATGGAGGAAGACAGCGACGAGGACTGATGGATGTCCTCTGTGGCATTTGCTTCTGTTTAAAATACCAGCTCGCGGTGGGAGGATGACGAGAAATGAGGACGCAATGAAGCGGACGGATAAACGTGTGGGAGCGTCAAAAACGCTCTCTCGAAAGACACTATGCAGAAGACGCCGCTAGCTGCACACACCGCGCTACTCCCACTTCCTTCAGGCGGAAGAAGGCTCCAGTGCCATCTCCTTCGGGATCCAAAGGCTGACACAGCCGCCGACGAGTCCAAGCCAAACCATCAGGTAGGTCTCGATCGAGACATTCTCAAAGGTCGACATGGCCTCGCCAAGGAGACAAGGGTGGACGAAGAAGGTGGGAACGCCTGTGATGGGATGATACTGTTTGTTTGGCCGAAATAATTCAAAAGAAGGGACATTCGTGTGTTAGTATAGGCACCTTTTTTTCTTGTTTCTCTCATATCACATGTTTCACAACAAAGTCACAAAGAGCAAACGAGTTCAGCCCTAGTTAACTTTTTCGTGTTTTCAACAGCGACAAGATTGAACCCCAAAACAAAACAAAACACAAATACGAAGAACGAGATGAGAAGAAGAAGAAGGCTTACATCAGCTGAAATACCACCCACGGAACCGGCGCGACGAAGTCCATCTTTGAACTGATCGGGTACGAGACGTCGGAAGACGGTGTCGATGTTGAAAGCTGGCTCATCCGCGGGCAATCCGTTTAATGAAAACCACAGACAAGGCGCTTGATATGTCGGGTGAAGGTGTATTTCGTATGTGACGTAGCCATAACTCGCCTTCTGTTGTTGTTTAGAAGGCAAAACCATAGCCTTTTCTGTCCCATCAGCATCCCACACACTCCTTTCAAAACTTCAACCCACTCACTGCATGAAAAAAAAAAAAAAAACATACCTCATCATCATCATCAACCTCCATCCCCTCACTCACCCCCTCAGCCAGAAGACCCTCATCATCCCTTACCGTTGGCCCCGACTCAAAACTCAAACCATCCAAAAACTCCGACAACCCATCATCGTCCAGATTCACCTCCAGCGGCCGCGTGATCTGAATAAACGTGCTGTACTCCGGGTCTGAGGGGGTGACGAAGTGGGTGTTGAGCGCCGAGCGCACGCGCAGCTTCCACTGGCGACGGAGCGGGCCGAGGGTCGCGCGGCTGTAGCGCCGGTCGAGGTGGTGAGCGGCTTCGGCGAATTCGGAGGGGGTTAGGTGGGGGTAGTTTTCTATCTGGCGTGAGTACATGGCGACTACGTTAGTCTTTTGGGTCGTGAGGTATGGGGGTGAAGTGATTGTGAAATGTTGGGCGGCCTGATCTGATGTTGAAGGATGGGAGAAACGAATGTGGAATTGTGTTAGTGACGGGAGCGGAGGGGTGATAAGATAAGGAATTGTCGCTCCTGAACTTTCGTGGACCGACTCAGTTGTCTTTCACTTGTACTTCGACCTTGAGCGTTCAATAGCCATTTATCCATGATCAGATATATGAATGATATACTCTTTTATCTCTCCCATTATTCCAGTTAATAAACACCAACCGTCAAAAGGTGGGCAGGAGGAGTCAACGGGGAGTCACTAACTGACATACCTAACCCTGACGAGTAACCCACCCCTAACCCTAGCCCCCCTTTTTTTTTTACAAAGAGCGGAGCCCCGCGACGTCGTAACGCGTCAAAGCTCAAGCTGTCCTCTTTTTGGCGTACGAGGTCAGCAAGGTTCTTGGCTTCTTGGATAATCTCGTTATGTCGGGTTGATATGAAGCAATGCAATCACCACAACTTGCATTCGGCTGGTGTGGTTGAACAACAAGGCACCTCTGACCGTAAGGTAGGCAGGTTATAAATACATACAGGTACATACATATGTCAGGCAATTGCAAAGTAATGTAAGAGCGGATGTAAAGCAGCTCCATGCTCCATCCATCTCCAATAAGGTCCGCAGCTCTCCTTCCCTGTGCAGCTTGACCGCTCAAAGTTTTGAAAGGAAAAGCTTCGGGGTGCATTTGTTATTTGAAATTGCTTCCTCCTTATCCGTTTGTGAATGCCTTCAATCTAAACAATTACCTCTGCTCTTCCTTGTTAAATCCATCCGATCTCAACTAAAAGACCCTTAATGACGAACTATCGTGGCGATTCCATTGTCTCAGTCCAGCAACCAAGCTCCCGTGGCCCAGAACGCACTAACAGCAACACTAAGGCCTCCCCGATCCGGCAGCCAATGCACCCTGAAATATAGCGCCTCCTCCCCACCACCGTGACCACCTTTCAGACACAGGAATGAACCGCGTCCGCGATCCATTCAACCTCCACAACCGCCCTGGTACCATTGCCGCCATCAACATCCTCCGCGCAACCGCCACCACTGCTGCCGTCGAATTCCGCGACCGCGCCGAAAAAGCCGCCGCGAGCGCCGCCCAGCAAGCCGTCGAGACCGCTGCCAAAGCCGCCGAGTTCGCAGAGCAGGCTGCTGAACGCACCCGCCACGCCGTCGTCGGCGCTGTTGCTGAAGCCGCCGAAGTCGCTGAGGCTGCTGCTGAGAGAGTTGAGAGGGCGCTTGATCAGGGGTTTCAGTCACAGTCACATTCAGACTTAGAGCAGGGCGGGTTACTGCCGGCTGCGGAAGAAACAGACGAGGAAGAGGAGGACGACATAGAGGACCAGATGGCCTTTTCAATCCCGAGACACGTGCCGTCGTTTACGGACCCGGTGCGCCAAGCTGAAGACCGATTGTGGGCTGCCACCCGTCAACGAGCAGGGCCAGGAGGAGGCGGAGGAGGAGGAGGAGTGTTGGGAGGAGTACAAGATAAAGTCGGGGGGTTCCTGAACCCGGATCGAAGATCGTTACCCATGTATAAGGACAAGCCATATGGACACGGTCCCGGAGGGGGGAGACCACGCCCGTTGCTGAGGAAAAAGAGGGTGTTGGGGTTCTTGACGTTGCTGGTGCTGGGGCTCTTGTGGTTTACGGGCTTCTTTGATGAACATCATGAACGAGCGGTGGCGAAGCTGGGCGATTGGGGGTGGTTGAGCTCGGATACGAAGGCGAGGAGTAAGGCTGATTGGTTGAGGAGGAGGGAGAGGGTTGTTGAGGCTATGGAGCTGAGTTGGGATGCTTATGAGAGATATGCATGGGGTATGTTTCTTAGAAGAAGAAGGGTTGGTGTTGTTGTGGCTGCTGCAATGGCTAACCTTGTTGTGATTAGGTTATGATGAGTTTCACCCTGTGTCGAAGACGGGCCGGAATATGGCCCCCAAGGGTCTGGGTTGGATCATTATCGATTCGCTAGATACCCTGATGATCATGAACCTGACTTCGCGGGTCACTCATGCCCGGGAATGGATCTCCAAGTCGTTGACCTGGGATCAGGACCAAGACGTCAACACCTTCGAGACGACCATCCGCATGTTGGGCGGTCTTTTGTCCGCCTACTACCTCAGCACCGAGTACCCGAATCTAGCGCCCATCACCGACGACGACATCGGCGCCCCTGGCGAGGACCTTTATCTTGAAAAGGCCCGCGACCTCGCCGACCGCCTCATGTCCGCCTTCGACACACCCTCCGGCATCCCCTACGCGAGCGTCAACCTCGGCAAATTCCAAGGCCTCCCCTCGCACGCCGACAACGGCGCCTCCTCCACCGCCGAAGCCACCACCCTCCAGCTCGAGTTCAAGTACCTCGCCAACCTGACAGGTGAAAAGGACTTCTGGGACCGCTCCGAAAAAGTCATGCAAGTGCTAGACGACAACCAAGCGCCCGACGGCCTCGTCCCCATCTACATCCAGCCCAGCACAGGGCACTTCCACACTTCCAACATCCGGCTCGGCTCGCGCGGCGATTCCTACTACGAGTATCTGATCAAGCAGTACCTCCAAACCAAAAAAGCCGAACCCATCTACCAAGACATGTGGAACGACGCTCTGCAAGGCATCCGCAAGCACCTAGTCACCTACACCGAAAACTCCGGGTTCACCATCGTCGGCGAGCGGCCCTCCGGTCTCGAGGGGAAGTTGTCTCCCAAAATGGACCACCTCGTCTGCTTCCTCCCGGGAACCATCGCGCTCGCCGCCACCGAAGGCTTGTCCGAGCGCGAAGCGCGCAAGAAGCCCGGCTTCTGGAACAAGCAGCGCGAAGCAGACATGAAGCTCGCCCGCGAGCTGATGCAAACCTGCTGGGGCATGTACCGGTACATGGCGACCGGTCTCGCCGCAGAAATCACCTACTTCAAGATCCCCTCCGACGACCCTGCTCCCGAATCCCCCTCCCACACTTCCCCGCCAGACTCCATCTTCGACGACCCCGCCGGCCCCGAAGCGACCTGGCGGAAAGACTACGAAGTCCACCAAATGGACTCGCACAACCTCCAACGGCCCGAAACCGTCGAGTCGCTGTTCTACATGTACCGCATCACGGGCGACGTCAAGTACCGCGAGTGGGGGTGGGAGATGTTCAAGTCGTTTGTCAATTATACGGCGGTCGACTCGGAAGACGGCGCAGGCGGGTTCACGAGCTTGTCCAATGCGAATGTTATCCCCCCCGTGACCAAGGATAATATGGAGAGCTTCTGGATGGCGGAGACGTTGAAATATTTCTATTTGTTGTTTAGCCCCGAGGATCTGTTGCCGCTGGATAAGGTCGTGTTTAATACCGAGGCGCATCCGTTGCCGGTTTTTGAGCTGGGGAGGGGGAGGTTGTTGAAGACTGGGTGGGAGAGGAAGAAGGCTAGGACGGAGACAAAGAGTGCGTGAGTAGGTGAGTGGAAATGAGAATGGGGAATTGGTTCATGGTAAAGGAGGGAGAGGGAGGAATCAGAAGGGAAGAGAAAAAGGAACATGTGAACATGTGAAGGAGGAGAGGCAAGTATGGAAGAAGAGGACGGTTAAAAAATATATATATACTTTTCTATGTAATAGGTAGTCTGTTAATGAGTGGATGAGTGGATGAGTTTTGTCTTGTCTGTGGGTGTTCGATGTATATAGCTTATCTGCTACACCCAAGCAAAAAAGTCAGAGGTTTTTGCTCTCGAAAACGTGAAGACATATAACCATTCGTATCTACTCGTGGAAATACGTCTTAATGAAGTCCAGATGAAGGAGGTGTTTATTTCATGAGGTCGTGTTTGTTTACTATTAAGGTTTTCCTCAACTTCCAAACTTCAGGTGTGGTTGGGCAGTGAGTAGCATGGCTCATGGTGGAAGGAAGGGCTGTAGGCGGGTATGGAAGATTGGGCTACCTGAATCAAGTATCCTAGTCTACTGAGCAAAAAGCGAACTGCATCCAAAAACAAAATCGAACGAAGATATCAAAGTTGCTACCTTTATACCTTCACATCACTGCTCCAAGCTTTCGGTCGGAGTCTGAACTCGGAGTTTTGCATCGGAGAAATTGGAGCTGTGCATGGGGTAACAATTGTGAGATGAACGAGAACCTCTCCCAATGGGGTACCTAGTGACTGACATTGTGATTCAGTTCGCAAATATAAAATAACACAAATAACGGTGCCGATTTGTGAGGACCTGACGATAAGTTCGTGATATAGTTCTCGTGATGAATGGTTGATGATTACACAGCCACTCATTGTCCAATAATTCTTTCAACCGATTCACCAAACAAAAAAGAAGCAATTCCCGCCGATCTGGGTCATCTGGTTAGCAATCAAGATCCGTAGCGGCAGCCGATGTACATATGTTCGTCCCGAATCGCCCCAATGATAGCGGGCTCTACCGCTGTGGAGATTGGCCATCAAGCCATCAGGGTTCTCAGGCACTTGCCCGAACTTGCCTCGAGTGGCATCACAAAACTTCAGGGTAGGTGGGCGTCCACATCCCCGGGCCACTAGCGTCAGCAAACTGCCGCCGCCCCGTGGTCTCAAATATTTGCGGTTTGCGCTACTCGTGATCAACACGGACACGGTGACGGCGGCGGTGACACAATTGATTAGGGCTCAGGTTGTGAGACATTGTATTTTCTTTCTTTTCTTGTCCGGGCTGGATTTTCGCGGACTCTGTAAATTTTCTTTCTCCTTTGCATTCTTTTTGAGCAGATTTTATTGCTTGACGGAGACACGTCACTGGCTGGTGAGGTCAACGAAAAATATTTTGTTGAACTGGCGGTTAGTTCTGGAACTTGGATTTCATCACCTTATCACGACTTAAACTTCACGATCTCCAATATCTCCAATTCCCTCCTCCTGACGGGTTGCAACGTACCCCAATTTCCAACCGCTCCCGCGACTTGCGCCGGCATCTACATGGCATAATGTCAACCCTAACACCACCACCACCAGATGCTACACCCCCCATCAACCTCGCAGCCCACTACCTAACCACCTACCGCTCCATCTTCTACGATGCCCTCTACACCAACAAAGTCCAACCCTTCCTCCTCCCCTTTTGTCTGGTAGGCCCTTTCATCCTCCCCATCGCATATCTCTGCATCCCGCATTACACCGTCACAACCATCGGAAACCAACAAGTGCGGATACGAAGAGAATGGATCCATCACCTCCGCTGGGTAATCGGTGCCTTGATTGTTTGGTGGAATTTGGGTGTGGTTGTTGGACTTCCTGGGTTTGGCGGACTTGGACTTGAAGGGGAAGAAGAAAAGGGGGGATGGTTTGCCCCGGGAAAAACCACGGCAAGCTCTTGTACGGCAATTGCTTATGCGGCTGGGTTGATGTGCGGGTGGGGAACGATTTGGGGGTTGGAGACGGTGGTTTTTGGGGGGTATCAGGGCGTGGCGATGAGGGTTAGGAGGAGGTTGAGGAGTGATCGTGGTGGTGGTGGTGGACAGGCAACTCGGGGGAAGGAGGAGGGGGTGGACGGAAAGGGGGTGGAAGGGGACCGTCGGAAGAGTGAATTCGTGAACAGCAACAGGAACACCGACGGCACTGCCAACAGGGGATGGGAATCCAAAAGTGAACAAAACAGTATCAAAGGAGGCAGTTGGGGCCCCGACACCACCGCGTTGCGGCGGAGGAATCTGAATAACCTCAGCTCCATGGTTGACAACGGGAGTTGCGAGTTGGCTGATACTGGGTATGGGAAGGTTGTTTTACCGACTTCTATCACCGAGACGCAAAGTCCAGGAGGGAAGCATGAGGAAAAGGGGCAGAGATGGACAGTAGACGAAACGGTCGACCTCGACAAGTACGAGTACTACTGGGAGCCGTACCCGGATAACGGCACATTTTGGGAGAGGTTGGATTGGGTGATGGACATGTTTAATACCTTCAGGGGTGCTGGTACGTTCCTTTCCGTTTCCTCTTCACGGGCTCTTTTCCTCGAGCGACAACAGCTAATAACAACTCCCACACAGGCTGGAACTACTCCATCTCATCCATCCCCTCCCTCCAACCACCCGTTATCTCCCCTTTACCAACTTCCATCCTCACCACCACAACCTCCTCCTCCTCTTCTCTTGTGTCCCAGGGGAAAATCCTCCCCTACCACCCCAACAACCTCCCCGTAACCTTCACCCCCTCCTCCCCTCCCCTCTCCACCCCGCAACACTTCCACCGCTCCACCACCACCCGCTCCTTCCTCCTCTCCCGTTTGCTGCATATAACCTGGTCCTACCTCGCCCTCGACTTCTTCACCGTTTCCGCGCGCTTAGATCCTTACTTCGTCGCCGGTCCGACCGGTCCGCTGCGGCATCCTACCCACCTTTCTGACCTCGCTTCATCCTCTCCTTCGGTTCTACCACCGTTGTCTCTCGCTTGCGCGCGGTTCTTGGTTTCGCTGCCGCCGTGGGGCTTAGACTTCGCGAGGAGCTTGTTCGCGTTACCGGGAGTGTTGGGAGGTTTGTTTTTGTATAGCTCCATCTGGCAATTAACCCAGTTCTTTGTCCTGGGGAGGTGGTTGGGAAACGAAAGTCAGGGGATGGATGAACTCTGGCGGTACCCCTCCTTGTTCGGCGGGTTTGTCACCAACGTTCTTGATAGAGGATTAGCTGGGTTTTGGGGCGGGTGGTGGCATCAGAGTTTTCGGGTGGGGTTTACGGGGCCGGTGAGGTTTTTGGTCAAGATGGGGATTTTTGGGGATCTGGGGACGAACACCGGGACTACTGACACAGAGGAGAAGGGAGTTGGGAACGAAAATGGGAAAGGAAAGAAAGGAACGTCCGGGGGGAAAAAGAAGGCCGTAGCCATGCTAGAAATGGCCGTCGCCTTCTTCTTATCTGGAGTTCTGCATGCCCTGGGAGGGTGGACATCGACAGCTTTCCGCATCAGTCCCGATGGCCAAGACGCGTTGACTGGCGAGAAGCGGAACAGACTGGCTGTATTTGCTGAGCCGGTTGGGTTCTTCGTTTCGCAGTTCTTGGGATGTTTGGTGCAGGCTTTCTTGACTGTGCTTCTCAAACAGATTCTCAACAAATTCTCCTCTACTGGAGGCAAACAGCTGCAGCTCCCGAGGTGGTTAAAAAGAACAGGAAACGGCCTTTTCGTGCTCCTGTGGCTGCACTGGACTCAGTGGATGTTGATTGACGATATGTCCCGGTCAGGACTGTTTTTGTTTGAGCCGGTGCCCGTTTCGGTGTTTAGGTTGTTCGGCCTCGGTGGTATGCCGGGGGAGGGAAGCGGGGATTGGTGGAGGTTGGATGGGGAGTATATGAGCGCTAGTTTGTGGAAGGGGGAAAGGTGGTGGCAGCATGGTGTGAGGATTTGAGGGAGCTGAGGGAGCTGAGGGGAGAAAGAAAGGGTTGTTATTACCTGAAGACGTTGGAAAACGGAAAACGAAGGAGTTGGATACATTGGTCCTAGAAGAAAGGCGTTGGAGATAGGGATAGACGGGCTGTATTCATAGATGGACATCGATAACGTATAGACCTGGTAGACGTCACCTATATCAATATCTAATAACCCTACAACCTAAAGCCTCTTAGACCTAAACCCTAACAGGAACTTCCCTCGCCACCTTCACCAAAACCCTCGTATCCATCTTCTTTTCCCCCGCCCTCATCATTTTCTCTATCTCCCCCTCCAACCACTTAATCACCTCCCCATACCCAGCTTGCTTCCTAACCAGCACCTGTCGACAAGCAACCATTGCCAACCACGCAACTTGCCCCCTACCAACAGAGCACTGATAACCGGGGTACCTCTCCTTTCTTGACTTGCTTGTTAACAATCGGTATGCCACTTCGATTAGGGACTTGATGGTATCTATTTCACAAGATGTCAGCTTACCTACTTTCTTTCATACCTCTCCAAGATGACACGAAGAAGATCCGAAAGGGCACAAGAGAAGAAGAGAAGAAGAGGCTTACCGATCACCAATGTTGTTCCAGGGGAAGAAAGGCGAGAGAGGTGAGACAGGCAGCGAGCATGCGCCCACATCTTGATGGCTGTTTCGATGAAAGCGGAGTAGAGGTTACGTAGCGTGGTGGAGAAGGAGTTGTGGGAGGTGTCGAAGAAGAGGAGGTGGGATTGGAGTTTGAAGGCGTCTTTTTTTTTGTTAGCTTTAGCTTTTATGCTCACACAAATCTTGAAGGAAAGGAGGGGCAACTTACTCAAAACCTTCCGCTTAAAATTCCGTCCCTGGTTTTTGGAGTACTCGACTGTGATGCCGTTGAATATCACCAGGTCCTTTTTCTGGTCATCGGCCTCTACCCCAGTACCAGACTTGCAAATCTCCAGCGTCTTTGTATCAATAACCAGTCCACAATACGGGAATTTCGTGCTCCCACCGCTAAGTTTAGGTATCGGACGGTCGTTGATGGAAACGTCAAAGTTGACGAGACTTTTGTGAGCAGAGATGCTGACGCCGTACTCTGGAAATCCCCGATGCATCACTTTGATGAATCGGCGGGCTTTGGAAAGGGAGGTGGTGATGAGGAGGAAGTCGTCTATTAGACGCATGAGGAGGGTGGTGCCGTCTTTGCTTACCCCTCTCCCCCGATCTTCCTGGTCTTCCTGCCGATGGTCTTCTCCATCATCTCCAGTCCCTAAACCCAGACCCAGGAAAGCCAAACCTTGAGACCTTTCCAAATCAGCATAGAAATAGTTGCACAACGTACTCGACAACACACTCCCCTGCGGAATGCCCGTCTTCTGCCGGTAGTACTTCTTGCCGATTTTGACGAGGTTTTGCGTGATGTGTTCCTTTGCCAGCGACAAAAGGGAGGAAGAGGTGTGTAGCTTGGTGGAGGAGTGGGAGGGGATGAAGAGGGTGTTTTTCTTTGCTGTGGGGAGGTCTTTTTGGGGTAAAATTGACGTTGAGGTTAAGGGGGAAGTGGTTGAGGTTGTTCTAGCTGGAGGGGGAAAGGGGGTGGTAGTTGAGTGCCAGCGTTTTGTTGGTTTTGGTTTGCTATTCTTCGTTTTGTTGACGTTGGTGGTGCCGCTGGTGTCGTGGTCGGCTGGGTTATGCTCGTAATCCAACGGAAGACTGACCTCCACATGTTTCGACTCCTTATACACCGCATGTCCCGGAATCTTTTCCAGCAACTCAACCATTGCCTCCTGCGGTATGGTGTCGAACGCCGCTTGCACGTCCACCTTGACGAAATAAAACTTTTTCTTCCCCTTTCCATTGCCATTCCCCTTTTTCTTCGGAACCCCGCTCATAACCCGAGCTCGAAACCGCTTCACCCGCTGATAAATATCCCCCACAGCAAACATCCCCCCTCCCAACCTCCCCGGTCGTGCCCTCTTTTCGAACTTCAACATCGAACTCACCGGCCCCAACACAGAGTTGATACTTGGTCCCAGCATCTGCATTTGCTTCCCCCCATTACGTCCTTTACTCCCACTCCCAAACCCTCTAAGCAAAACCCCCCTCCTCCTCAAGTTCATGATGGGTCGTAAGCCCGCTCCCACCCCTTTGGGAAGGAGTCGCACTTGTGAGAAGCCCAACTTTCTCCCCTCTAGCAACCTTACCGCCTCAGTCCCTTTGACTTCCTCAAACATGCTCACTTTCAAAAGAGTGAGGGCCGGCTTGGTGACAGACAACCAGACGTCATGTCTAAAAAAGAACAGGCGGTACCGATGTGCCGAACTCTCCGTAACATAAAAGTTCGATCGGATCAGAGGAATCAAGAGCGAGTCGAAGGTATAATACAAAAATTCGAGGTAGATTTCTTTTCGCTTGTTGATCTCGGGCTGGGAGCATTTTTGTTTTTGTGAAGAAGACGACAGATTTGGTTTTGGGGGCTGCGTCAACCAGGGAATGCAAGAGATCTTCATCCCTTGGACGACTTGGTGGAGGGTCATGGATTCGAAGCGGCGGAGGCGGATGAAGGCGTCGATGTGTTTGAGGAAGACCGACTTGTTGTGTTCTTGGACACCAGTAGGGCCTTCTGACGAGCCCCATAAGTCGTTGGGAATAATCTTTGACAGCACCGCTTGGCAGAAGGCTGAGATGCTCGAAATAGGGGTTGCTAGGTCTAGGAGGGAGTGAGACTGGGAGTCGGTCTTGCTGATGACGGGGGCGGTGGATGGTGGTTGAAGAGTCTTCTTGCGGTTCTTTTGGGATGACTTCGAGGTGCGGGCTGAAATTTTGAGTTGGCTTGATTGTGACCTTGGTTCTGGTTCTAGTTGTTTTGGTAGCTGAGGATGAGTTAGTATCTTCTGAGGTCCAGAGTGGGTGAGAGACATACCGGACAATAATGTTGCAACATCTCAGCATACGAACACCGTCCATGCAGTACTTGAAGTTTATGAACCAACTCCTGCGTTTTACCCCTGAGTCTCTTGGGTATCTTGATCCTCGGCTTCTCTTCCTCGGCCGGTTTAGGGAACTTCTTCCCTATCTCCTCCTCGCGGAGGGTATAGTCCTGGAACTTCTGAGCCGTCTGTTGACGATCTACTACCGAAGTAAAGACGTTGTGAAGACCGAACTGTCGAGGAAAGATGTACATCATCACATGAGTCGTGCTCTCATCCGGTTTACTGCTTTCTTCCCCTTCAGCTGGCTTTTGGTAAGGAAAACGGTTTAAGACATCTACGATAGTCAGCTTTTGTGTTCTATTCTTGAAGTAACAGAGCAGACCAAACCTACGAATATGCCTCAGTCCAAAGTGAACCAAACCCCTCGCATTCAACGCCGCTCTGGCGTACAACATCCTGTTTCTGGCAAAGGTGATTTCCGAAGGACTCAATTCCTTGCTCATTTCACCACCAGCACTGCCTTTCGAGTCTTTCCCGCCATCGTCTTTCCCGCCAGACTCCATCGTCCCAAACGACCGCGGCTGCAATTCCGACACAGGCACTCCGCTCACCTGAACCAAATTCCCCTTCCCCTCCTTCACACCCACAAACACCGCACAATCCAGCAACAAATCCAGCATGATCCTCTCCCCTTCTTTCCCCAATAACATCAAAAACTGCGGCCACGGCGCCTCCTTCAGGGCTTTCACACAGTTATTCTGGTGAACCGCGTACACACCCGGTATCTGATGCTGATGTCCGGTGGCAGCTGCAATCTCACCAGATCGACCCTGTGGAGGGACACCTTTCCGGAAGCCATCGCAGAGTAAATGCTTCGGCCCAGGCCATCCGTTGCCTGTCTTTTGTCGGGAGGATCCTGAGCGGGAGAATAATAGCCAGATGACGAAGTCGATTATGTCGGACTGAGAGTACAACGCCCCCTTCAACCCGTCGGACAAGGTAACATGCGACTCATCACCCTTGTTCCCACCGCCTTGGGAAAAGCTGACCCATTGTTCCCAGCGGTAGTCTGACTTCTCTTTCTTTTGAGTGGTCTCCGGAGGGTCGCGAGAGCAGACTAGGGTTGTGTCTAGGAGGGTGCCTAGGGCTTGCTCAAGCTCTTGGGCAGCGGAGGGTTTCTCCGGACCTCGGTCTGGGGAAGATAAGCCGACTGCGGCGATCTTCTTCCGGCGGATCTTGGAGGACTTGGGAAGTTTGGAGAGGGCGTATTGGCGGAGAGTGAGGGTTTGGGGGTAGTGGATGGAGAGAAGGGTTTGGGTGATGGGGTTGGGCTTGGGCTTGGGGCGTGGAGGGGCGTGGGTAGTGACTGTTTCTTTGAGTTTTGGGCGCTTCTTGGGTGGTTCGGGCCGTTCATTGTTAGTTTGAGTGATCCTGTTACCGGTTGAGTCCAGCTCAACGAAGCTGACGCTCTTTCTCTTGGTCGACATGGTGATGGTTCGGGATGTTTTGGTGGTCCATGCTGGAGCCTATGAAGGGCTGAAGAAGGTGCGCTGATGGGTGATTGGAGGGAAAATCAAAGAGTTTTTGTCGAAAATGAATCACCATTCGACAGAAAAATAATCAGCAGTTTGAGTTGTCGCTGGTGAAACGGCGCGATCGCGAAAAGTTGATGACGCGTGAAAGTTGGAGATCGCGAATTGGAGACATTGGTGGTTTGCTTTCCAGGTTCCAATGTGTTGGGGTACATGTACCCTGGACATGGGACGAATAATGCGCATGTGAGACGCTATCACGGCGCTTGGGTGGTAATTGTTAGTGCAACTGCCCCTAACACGCAGTCGTACAGTGCAGCGCATTATCAGAGGTACAGGATGTACAACAGACAACCTCCACCCGACCCGGGCCTCCAACCAGAATCCAATGTAGACATTCTTTTCCATTCCGAAACACAACGGTCAAGACCCGATATCTTGAGAGTTGAAAAAGACAATTCCCGGACGTATTACTTCAGACTCTGCCAGTGCCCGCGTGTATGTCCGGCAGTGGCACAATAAGGGACATGGTGAGGGACATGAGGCACAGCAAATCCAATGTCATCTACCCCGGACTTGTCTGATTGGGCAGATGGGGAACAGCCGCTAACAATTTCCCTACTCCATCAGTCCAGTGGATGGATACGCGCAACTGAGGAAGCCACGAGGGCGCCACAGTGTTTCGAGACTTGACCTTTTGTTGCCGGCCGAGAACGGCCCAATCTCCTTTTATGGAGGAGCTTGAGGAAGACTTCCCTCCTTTTCCATGACTGCCTTTTGAGGGATCGTCAAACACGTTTTCCTGCGGGTGCCTTCGTATTCTTGGACTTCTCAAACGTCTACGGCCGGGAAGGATTTTAGTCGCAGTCCTGGTTTTCCCTGGTTGGCCCCAGACCGAACCGGACATTTCTTTTTGGCATTCAGCGTTGCAATGGTACCTTGCTTTGAGTTGACGCTATACCACGCACAGTATAGGATTGGTCTTTCACAAGACACCTGCAGTATTGGTGACTGATAGACGCCGGCCCCCTCCATCAGCAGATATCATGATCCCTTGATACCACAGTGACCACCTCTTGAGGCCTGACCTGAATGGGACCTGCATTCAGCTTGTCTCGCATCGGGCCGTGATGATGATGGTTTCCCCTCGAGAACATGTCGATATCAGGGGTTGGACGATACTGTAGTGCACTGCATATCTTTGCACTATAGTGTAGCGTGCTTGGCAGAATCCACCTGCGTACAACTTTATACTGATGGACGGGAGAAGGGGTTCTGGAAGGTCATTAGCACAGGGACAAATTATAGCGGGCTCCATCATATACCGAAATAGACATGAAGAAAGAGGGGGTTTGTTGGAATGTCTCACGATGTGTTCTATGAGAAATGACCAGATTAACGAGGAGCGGGAGGAATTCGGTCTTAGAGGTATCTCGTTAGTTGTTAGTGTAAACAAGTGGAAGTCTATGTCTCTGCAAGCAAGAAATGCAGACGCCAGGGGAAAGAGGGGAACTTGCCGCTGACCCATCGTAGTGCAGCGTCCCAACAGGCAGAGTAACACCCCCTCTAAGACCCCTGGTTCGGACGGGATTGAAAGATTGGGTCATTTTTTCAATTCAGATTCGCGATCTTCAACCTTGACTATTGTCCATCTCATCCCATCCCAACCAATCTATATCCACGTCACTGCCCTCATGCCCTGACATCTCGGGCTGGCATGCTAAAGTGACATTCAGGGTGTTGCATGGCATCCCAGACAGGACATCCTAGTGCAGAGGTAGCCCCTGGCTTGTGCCTGTGCATGGATGATATCGACATCCACCGTTAACACCGCCTGTTATCGACACTTGACGACAACCAACACTCAACTCGCCCCCCTCCCAGGCACTTATCGATCCCAGGTCCCCCCTCCTCAGCTCTTTCCCGTCCCGCGTTTACGGTACCGCGACTTGGGAAAAACAAGAACAGGGGGTCAGAGGTGCAAATCTCGTCAGTGTAGGACTGAGGAGTCATCAGAGCCTGGGGTGAACAAGAGCTGAGTTGAGGGTCCGTGTTGGAGAGACATCGTTCCCCTCACACCGTCAAACAGTTAGCAGCCGTACTATACCGCCTTTCACACCTTCAAGCAGAAACGAAAAGGTCACAAGAAGTCATAACAGAAAGTAATGGTCGGGTCACCATGGACCACGGCAGCATTCAAGCAGAGGAGGCTGCTTCAACTTCTTTGCAAAACCAAAACCCCCATACCTCAACCCATGAGCTTGTTGGTTCACGTTCCCATCATCATCACATCCGCTCTCAGTCTCAGTCACAGTCACAATACAACCACCACCGCCATCACAACTACCATTCCTCTCTAGACAATATTGACCGTCGAGCCCCAGACTTGTACCAGTACCTGGCCGAACCACCCCACGACCACCACTCCCACACCCGTCCACCACGCCGTGACTCCCACCAACAGGACCACCACTCGTACTTCCCCGAACACTCCAGTCCCACGCACCCGTCTGCGCCTGCGCCCGCGCCCGCATTAGACTTTGAGGCCCGACCCAGTCACTTGGCCAGCTTTTCAGCCAGTTATACCAGCTATTCAGCCAGTCGTCGAGCCAGTCCTCTAGCCAGCCCTCGACTAACAAGAAGTCCAACAAAAAGTCCCTTGGCCAGCCCGTCTGCCTCTGGCCACAGCATCAACCAAAACATTCCATTTGCTTCCCATGCCGCCGCCGCCAATCTCCAGGCTTTTGCCGCCAATGCAAGAGTCCCCGACTCGCTAAACGTGGAAGAAGAAGAAGACCCCGACGACTTTTATCGTAGCTTTGGAACAGGAACTGTCTCTGGTAGTGATGCCGCCGCTGTAACAACCACCATCGACAGCGACACTGCGGACCTGGACCCAATGAAGAAGAGTACCTCGGCCAGCATACCACCAACCTCAGTACAACAACAAACGCTTTCCCCATCCTCCCCAAGGTCACCTTCGAATGGGGCCCTAAAGCCATCCGTTCTGCCTGCTGCTGCTCATGCTGCTGCTGGCACCACCAAAATGTCCAGCGGGCGTAGTACACATACTAATCCACCTCCCAGTGGTGCTCGATCGGGACTCCGCTCAGCATCGAATCCCGTTGACGATCGCCTTGGCGGCAATGGCAGGCCGGCGCTGACAACAGCTAACTCGTATGGGACACAAGGTGGGGCCTACCCACCGAGCGTGAAGGACCTCAAGAAGAAGTTCGACCAAACAGGGACATCCCACAACCTCCCAAGCCAGCGAAGACAACCGAGACCCTCGAGAGACCCGACTACTTCCACCATATCCTCCACCGCTTCCACTTCTGCTTTCAAGGGTCGATCTCCCAGTGTCGGCGCCCGAGCTGCCTCCTATTCGGCACGATCCAGTAACACGACGACGACTACATCTTCGGGGACAGCGACGACATCTTCCATAGCGACATCGATCCGACGATCGCGAGGAGACCCAACGAACAACAGCCCATCCCAGACATACGGATCTCGACCCAGAAGTATACCGCGACCGCGACCCAAACTCTCGACCGACGACCGAATAACGAACCGCAACTCCCAATCCTTTGCGAACCGAATCAGCAAGCCGCGGAACAACGGTGGAACCGCAAACGGACCGGCATCCAGGTCGCTGCCACAGCTGTCCCCCACCACCGGACTGCCGTTACAATCACTGTCGCGATCGAATGGGCTGCTCTTTGGCGAGATCCTGCCCGACGAACAAGACTCGGTCACGGCTGGGTTTGGCATCCAAGGCCACCTAGTAGGGGGTCGTCCCCGGCGGACATCCGAGTCCAGCATACATGACCTCACAAGGCCCGGACCCCGCCTGCGAAGCTCCTCTCACTCGGATATGGGAGATATGGAGCCCTCGTCTCCAACTGACTGGTACCGCGGGGCGGCCTCTGCGCTGCCTACAGATATGTCTAGGGTAGCTAAGAACCACTCTAGAGCCCATAGCGATGCCGTGGTCTCGTCCTCGTCCACCAAAACATCCGCCAGCAACACCCGGCCCGGCCGTGGCACAGCGACGACAGCAAGTAGCAGGGTGACCAACACGGGCCGGACCACCCCTTCCACACCGACCACGCCCCTATCCTCCACCTCGCGCCTCCCCGTCATGGTCAAAAGAGCTAGTATCTCTGAGAGCCACGGAAGAAGCAGCCCGGTGTCCACCCGATCCAACTCCCCCGCCGCCGCACTAAAATACGGACAAACCCCTACCAGCGGAAGATCCTCCCGCCAGCAACATGGGATACCAGCCTCGAGGGCCAAAACACCTGCCACCCGTTCCAACACTCCTACCACGCCCGCGACCGCAACCGCCAAGCGACCCCAGACCTCGAATCGAAAAGCCGCCCCGAGTAACATCGCGACCCCCAGCAGCAGCAGCAACAACGGCCGGCTCAACGCATATGTGTCTGTGCCCGCTCCAAAACTGTCTCCCTCGCTGCGAAGCTCGCGACCCCGGCAGTCCGTGGCCACTGCTTCGACCGCGGCTTCCCGGATGAGATCCTCCACCGACCGACCGCCGTCCCCCGACAAGTCGAACCGCCGGACCGGATCGAGGACCGATAACGCTGCTACAATTCGACGACGAAAGCTGTCCGTAGGACCCATCGATTTTGCCCAACGACGAGAGACTATAAAGCTTGCATACAGCAAAACCATCAAAGACCAGCAGGCAAAGGAGGCCAGGGAGGCTGCGGCAGACAAGCGAAAGAAGGACATGGAGGCTGTCACCCGCGCCAAGGCCAAGGCGGAAGCTGCCGCTCTTGCTGCATTGCCTTCATCCAAATCCTCTTCCGATTCAGTACATCGAAGAGTCTCAGAAGCAGGGGTACGCTCGGAGAAGAATGGGCTTGAAGAGCCCCTCAAGCTTATTACCAACCTACCCATAATACAGACACCGGCTCAACCACCTGCGAGCAATGGCCGTGATTCACCGACGTTAGGGATACCAGGAGGCTTTGTCGATAGTGACGACGAGCTCGATATTCCAATACCGCAATCAGCCATATCCGTTGCTACCGCAGTGACCGAGTTCGAAGAGGAAGAGCAAACAGAGGCACCACGGCCCGAGAATTTCGCAGCGATTGACTATGCCTTGGGAAATATTGTGATAGACCATCAGCCACCAAGTCCACGAACCCTTGAACCGCCAGAACCGACGCCTCCATTGGCGTCACCTTTGTCAACCAAGAGCAAGCGGTTATCCTATCATTCGCCATTTGACGACGATGACGATGTGGACGATGATGATGATGTGTCTATCGAGATTGCGCTGGATACGTCCGTGCAGCAGCAACCCTCGCAGCAACAGACGCCGACTCGGGGGGATTTCACTACGACCGAGCCAACCACGGTTCCTGCGCAGCAGCCAGATGCAGACGAATACGTGCCCCAACCGTATACATATTCATCGCAAAATTACGAAACAACGGTCACGATATTGGGCCCCGAAAATGATTTTAGACCGTTGTACAAGGACCAAGCTCGTGACACGATGCCTCCATCCGGTCTGCACCATGCAGATGAGCCGCCGCTGAATGAGACATTGGGAGCCACCGGCTCTGGGCATTCACATTCCCAGCAGCAGCAGCGCGAAGAACCCCGGGTCGAAGTCGAGAACCTGGACCGCCTCGAGGATTTTTATATTGGTCCGCATCTACGCGACAACATTGCCAGTCTGCGGGATTCGACTTTTACGTTATCGGACAACGGAGACCCATATGATGCACACCCCTCTTCCGCAGCAGAGTACCAGCAAACACCTGACAGCTCACACTCCAACAGCCTGGCCGTGCCTGCCTACTTGTCACCTGGTAACCGCCTCAGTCAGCATTCAGCCTGGACTGACTTTTCTTTTGGAAGCGATGATCAGAATGCTGCTCTAGATAACCAAGATCCGCGTGATTCACGGCAGTTCAAGCAGCAAACGGAACCCGAGCCACCGGTGTCGTATAATAACTTTGACAGGAATCGGTCGAGCTTGCGGCGTCCACCACCACGAAGTCCGGAATTATCACCACTTGACCAGCCGCCAAGAGCGTCTTCATCCTCCATGCAGGCCGACAAGGCCGACCCGCGGCAATCATCAGAATTTGATAGGGACAAATCTGCTGCCCAGAGGAGGATACCACTAGTGTCGCATCAGACGGCCCCTGCCCGCCCAGCAGCAAATAACTATGACGATTTGGACGAGAGCACCTACGAAGTGCTTTCCCGGCCCAACAGTTACCCACATACACAGGATGAAGAGGAGTTTGGGACTGCCATCATCTCCTCTCCACCATCAGCCGGTCAATTTTCTTTCGAGACAGTTGATCGGTCACAGCTCTCCCGTACCGAAAGCAATCGCATATCGTCAGAAGCCACAGATAACTTGACACAGGAGCAGAAGCGACTTCGGCAACGGCAACTGGTCATTCGTGAGCTGATTGATACCGAGGAGATCTTTGTTCGGGATATGAGCGTTGTGGAGGAAATTTACAAGGGCACAGCAGAGGCATGTCCTCAACTCGATTCCAAGACGATCAAGCTTATTTTCCGGAATACCGACGACATCATTGCTTTCCACGCTACGTTCCTTGCCCAGCTCAGGGATGGAGCAGCGAGTGTTTATCAACCCAAGGGTCGGAAGTCGCCTACCTTTGCACATGAAGCATCGTTAAAGGATTCGGATACGACAACTCTTGCTTCTACCAACTCCGGTGGGACCATGAACAAGCAGGAATTGGATGATGATAAAGATCGCCAGACCAGTCTCGGGCCCCTCTTCACCAAGAACATTGACCAGCTCAAGGCTGTCCACGAAGTCTATCTCCGAACCAGTGATCTTTCTGCCAAACGTCTGATCCAGATCCAGGAAGATGATGCCGTCAAGGTGTGGCTGAACGAATGCAGCGAGGGTGCCAGGGAGCTGACAGCAGCCTGGAGTTTGGATTCCCTTCTGATCAAGCCTATGCAGAGGTTGACCAAGTACCCTGATATCATTGCTCATCTTCTCAAGTACACCCCGGCAGATCATCCCGATCGAGATGCACTCGTTAACGCCAAGTCCACCGTAATCAGCGCCATTGACGAGATCAACAGGACGAAGAGGAACTTTGAGCTTGTGGGTCAAATCGTCGGCAACCGGAAGCGCAAGGACTCGGATGTCCGAGCTGGTCTGGCCAGGGCCTTTGGCAAGCGTGTTGATAAGCTACAAGGAGCAAGCAACAGGGCACCAGAAGACGAAGAATACGCCAAACTTCACGAGCGGTTTGGTGACGAGTTCCTTCGTCTCCAAGTGGTGCTTCGCGATGTCGAGTTCTACACTCGGAGCGCCTCCACCTACGTCCACGAATTCCTTCAATACGTAACCGCTATGGAGCTGGTTATGCGCCTGCAGCCATCGAGAGATTACGCCCACATTGAAAGCCGATGGGTTCAGTTCAGTGTGTCCATGAGGGACATGGAGAAGATCCTGGACAAACATCTAGCCGACGTTCGCAAACACGTTATCGAGCCGTTTGAGCAGGTCATCAAATGCTACCAAAACCCTGGACTAGCCATCAAGAAGCGAGCGAAGCGCCGTCTTGACTACGAGCGTTACATGCAGCTCAAAGCCAACGGGAAGAAGATCGATAAAACCCTCGCCGAGGCCGTTGAGCAGTACGAAGCCCTCGACGATACCCTCAAGAAGGAGCTCCCCAAGCTTTCTGCCCTGACCGCTGAGATTGGCAATATTTGCTTGGCCAAGTTCGTCAACATCCAAGCGGCATGGTACTCCACCTGGAAAGAAAAGGTCAAGTCCCCTCTCGCCGACCTGGACCACGTTCCCGACCTTCCGGAAATCGTCAAGACGTTCCAGCGAGATTTCACCGAGCAAGTCGAGCGGGCAGGACAACTTGCCATTCTCAACCCCGTTTCGCTGAGAGGTAGGACTTCTCAGTCGACGTCGGATGACATTGGCTCCGGCTCTGTTCTGTCCAAGACTCGATCTCGTCCGTCTGAGCTGCTCACACCGAGAGGTCGTGGTCTGTCCATCAATAGTGATCACGTTCCAAGCTTGCCGACTCCCGATGTGTCAGGAAGATTTGACCTCTCCCCTACCGGCACTGGTTCGGCGCTACCTAGTCCGGGGCAGTATTATCGGGACTTTTACTCGGGGATGTTCAACGGCCATCACTCAAGAGGCAACTCCACTGCTCCTCTCAGTCCGGATCCCTCGTCATCTTCGGCGCCAAGGTCGGTACCTGCTACGCACGCTACCTCTACCACTGGTGGTTATTCCACTCGACCCACAACCGGTCGTAGCTTCGACTCCGGCAGTCTACCTCGTCAATCCACCGATTCCTACTCAGCCCAATCCGCCTCCGGCACTCACCACACCAGCCACAGCCACGGAGTCGCGCACTCAGGCCACACCCTCTCCCGCCGGGGATCATACACTTCCTCCCACCACAACTACGCCACCAGCGAACCCCGTCGTCAATCAGGTCTCTTCCACTCTGCCCTGCCGATGGACGACGCAGATGAAGTTGATGGGCACCACCACCCTGAGCCGGAAGCTGGCCCCAGTGGTCACGGTGGTAATAACCATGAAGTGCAAACTTCTGGTGGTGGAGGGATGTTCATCTCCGCGGAAGCTGCGGCCGAGGCGAACGTGATGTGGTTGGCTGCTAGTCTGTTTGAGTTCAATATTGAAACGACGAAGCATGAGGGGGGGTATCCTTATTTGACTTATCAAGCCGGGGAGGTGAGTTCTACGACCCCTTATACCCCTCTTTTGGTTCAAGTGGATTGCTAACATAAGACCCCCAAAAAAAAACAGATCTTCGACGTGGTAGCAGAAAAGGGAGAGCTCTGGCTGGCCAAAAACCAAGACGACCCCATGAACGTCATCGGCTGGATCTGGAGCAAGCATTTCGCCAAGCTGGCGGAGTAGCAAGTCGCTGGTTTTGAGGCCATGATTGCTAATGCTCGGGGAAGGGCGGAGAGGACGAAGAAGAGGGGGGAGGGCCTCTGAGGATAAGGAGAAGGATAAGGAGAAGGAGGGTTGATACCTGATGGAGGGGTCGGGAACCCTTCACATACCTTGATGTTGCGGTGATCTTCTGCTTCTGTCGCGCTGCTACCCGTCGCTGATTCGAACGGCAGCGGGGTAGATCGTTTCACTCCTCACTTCACTTCACAACCACTTGTGGTTTCAGAAAGGTGTGCGTTTTTTTACACCCACTTCGCGAAGATTTTCTACTTTCTGCTTTTTGCTGCTTTTTTTGAGCATGGCGTTCAGAGACAGAGTTAACTACCCACCTATTTTTTCCTTTTCCTTTTGTTGCCGTTTCATACATACATTACACTTTATGAGCACGAGCAAAAAAAAGTCTAGTCTTCGGTTTAGCTATGGGTGGGAAGGAGGCTGGCAGGTGGGATCAGGCGGTGGGTGGGTTGGTAGACATGACGGAACTTGGCAGGGGGGGGGGATAAAGCCTTTGTTGGCAGGTATTTTCATATTATCATCTAACTTTTGATTCCCAGGTGATTAGATGGTGAGGTATGTGCGGA